>QRFJ01002583.1:0-70218 GCA_006176705.1 Cocos nucifera | reverse complement strand
GATCTGAATTTTTTTTGATTTAATAATTAGATTATAAATTAGATCTAATCTAAGAAATAATCTAAACATGCATAAAAATTATGTAATAACAACCTTGCTCTGATACCAGTTGTGAGAACCAGATCTAGGGTTTCACGGGTGGATCTTAAAACTTTTTTAAGATCATACAATGAAAGACTTAAAAAAATTAAATATTTATTTAAATAAATATATAAATACCTAAATCTTAGATCTATTACATGATCAAGGTATGATATTAAATCAAAAATTAAAATCAAATAAGAAAGTAAAAGATTGATCAAATCAACCTAGATCTATACTACATCAAATGTAGGTATGAAGTTTATAGATCATATTTATTATCTGAGCAAATTAAACATTCTAACTTATTGATCCAGGCTTGAGGATGATGTAATGAGCCACACACACATCTGGCCTCTAGGAGTTATCCATACGAGCCTATAATCTTTGATCTGATGTCCGACACAGGAAATCAGCATAGCATGCTAGTACTGTGCCGATCCTTCTTCGATGGTCGATCCGATGCTCTCTTATTCAAAATTTAGACTCTTCAAAATATGAGAAGGAAGATTAGAGTTTACTGATCTGAGACTCTCTCAGAAAAACTTAAAAAAAAAGGAGGAGAGATTAAAAATAAAATAGCCCTAGAAGAAGACCCTCTTCTTCTTCTCTTTTCTCTCACCTAGACACCTAGTTTGGTGCCTATGGAACCCCCATGCCCAAGGACCCTCTTCAGCTGATTTTTGTACACCCCAAACCTCTCCCAAAGTTCTATATTCTATAAAAAAACTAGAATAAAATTTATCTAATAAATAGAGAAAAAGAAGAGTCCAAGTTAGATCAAAATCTTAGACTAGGAATATCCAAACATGGGAAGTTGCTGGGGCGCCCAACTCTTGGGCACCACTTCTACAATTATTGGTATGGACCAGCATAGATGGGTGCACAAAAAAGGAGATTATTTTTATAAAATAAGAGAAGAATTAATTAAAAGAGGGGGTGTCACTCAAGGGAAGGTATTTTGGTCAACAAGGATTCTATCTCATAGAATCCTAAGCAAAACTAACTCCTCTTTAGACTTGGTCTTCCAACAAATTTTCTTATGAGAAAAGAAGGAGAGAAAGAGAGCATGAGAATCCATGGAAGTGGAAAATTTTTATGTAAGAAATAAAACAAAAAGGACATGGGGCGTGAGGATTAAGTGGCGCAAGTGATAGGAAGTCCTAGTCACACTAGGAGTCCTATTTTGACTTGGTTAAACAAGATCTTTTGACCAAATAAAATCAAGATTAAACAAATCCAATTAAATAAGGCCCTAACCCATTTAAGTACTTAATTAAATAAGATTAAATTAGATTTAATTTTGATTTATTTTTTAATCAAATTAGAAAATTGGGTTAATTCGAATCCTAGTTAGACTAGGACTAGTTCTTCCTTGCACTTGGCTCATCCAATAAACTAATTGGACTTGATCCAATCAACTCTAAACTAAGTCTAATTAAATCATATTTAGTTAGACTTAATCTCAGTCTATTGGCTTAATCAAATTAAGTCAATTAGTAATTCAATTGCTAATGAATTCTCCTACAACACTTGCACTAGATTAAACACCAATCATATTGATTGTTTAACCCTAGAATGATTCTTAATCATTGATCAACTATCCAATCAGATCATAAGCTCTAATGTGTATGACCTTATAGGTCCAAACCTAAGTTTGTAGCATTGGAATAAATTTTTGTACCAATCAAAGTGACCATCTAGCAATGATATTTGATGGTCGGATAGGTCGAAGGTGCAGAACACCATCCTTAAAATCTATGCAGATATAGTTTCCATATAATTCATCCCCTTGATCACAATGCTCGTAGGACACCTCAGAGTTCATCTATCAACTCTGATCAGGTTGTCCATATTGTATTTCAAAATATCAAATCCATCTGATGGATTACTCTGGCCAAGATTTTGCTATATTGAAATACAGTGATACATTCTTCTCCAACTCTTGAAGTGGTCAATTCTATCTTGATTACACTCTGACTTTGTAAGTACTTGACTGTGCCCAGAAGCCTTTCATTGCTAAATTAAAAATTTAGTTAGTCCAGTACCAAAGCATAGTGAGTTGCTTGCAAGTCACTGAGGTGATCTCAGGTCTAAGGGATACTTATACCTATATCCCATCAGAGACATTTTCGATAGCAAAATGCTCTAGAGTTGGTCATGTTCAATGACGATGTACCCATACATCTCACCTGTATGCCATACCAGTATCTCCACACTCCTTGGTTAAGAGGACAGCCAACCTATATGGCATATAGCGACCTATGCTCGATAGATGCTATTGTCCTAATTAACAGCCTATCATTTGGTCATGAATCCATTTAAGGACTAATCAATAAATTTTCTCTTTATCGAAACTAAACAGTCCTAAGAACTTCATCACAATAATGAAGTTTATTAGAAGATATAAATTTATGATGAAAAAGATGTCAAAATATTTTTATTAATTAATAAATTAATTATAATTATAAAATAGCTCAATCGTTAATAGACTGATGATTGGCTTTGGGACATAATTTCCAACAACCCAGACAGCATACTGTGCAAACTCTAATGTCTCTATCAATCCTCTTTAACTGCTGTGTACCCTTGGAGACCTTTGGGATGATTATCTCTACAACTAATGTCTTGACTTGCTTCTTAGCACCATCCTGAAATTGTAGGATCCTTTCTGCTTGATTGCTGCATCACTTTTTCTGAATTTTTTTAGAGAACCTATAGCATTCCTGTGCTAGCACATATTGTACCATCTGACACGATCTTCTCAGAGCTACGCCTATCCACCTGCACATGCTGCTCTACCTAGACTGTGCATCACCGATGCTCTAAACTAATGCTAAATTTTCTCTCCACTTATGAAGCCACCACTCTGAAGCTTCACCTGTGAAGCCACCTCTCTAGAGCTCCACTTATGAAGCTACCACTCTGGAGCTCCACCTGATATGAAGTCCATCTGATGTCGTAGAAGAATCTGACTCTATCATTGAATCATCCAAGGCCAACCACTCAATGCTGCACTACTGAGCCTACTGCTATAGCTCAATCACCGTTGCCGCTTCTTTCCTCCACACTCAATGGATTCCTCCGAAGTCATCTCAGATACCTCCATAGCCCATGGGCATCTCCAAAAGCTCCAAGAGCTCATCTAACTCCTCTAACTCAATGACTAAACCCTAAGGAATTCCATCCTAGCACTTCTTTTTTTCTGCCCCCACACTAGCCATCGCTTAAGTTGCGCCTGGAGGAACATTCTCCATCAGAACCATGACTCTCCCTGGTGCCCTTGCAGAGATACCTGATCCATGATACTCCCGGTTGCTAGATACTCCTAATGCTTCCTGTGACCCCTTGGCTCTCCCTGAGACCTACTCCCAGTCTTCTTGAGATGCCCCTGACACTCTCTACTGAAATACCTCCCTCGACTGCTGCACCACAGAGCCTCTCTCAGTCCCTATGCCTCCAAAAAAGTACTACTATAGCACTTTAGTGCTCCCTACCTCATCTTTGCACCACTCTATAGCTGTCCAACCCAGCCCTAAGCTGCTAGATCACCATGGATCATCCATCTCTATCATCCTTAAGGCTCCAACTAATCACACCGCTGAATGCATCCCAACTATTTCTCACAGTCTTCTATTAGATTGAATAGTTTCTTTTTCAGCTCCACCTCAACCTCGAACCCTTGAGTGATCTCTCATCTAACACGCCAAATAAAATCATCAGTAGCCCAGCCTTCGCAAAATTTTTATTTTTAATACCATGTAAAGCTACATCCAGAAGAACAACTGCGAACAATAGGAGAAAATCAAAAATAAAAAATCCAAACCTTTTTTCTTTCCTTCTTTTTTCTCTCCTACTGGAAGCTTCTAGAGTCCTCAGCTTTCTCCTTCATCCCATCCAAACCAAAAAAATCATAGAACGCCATCGACTGCACCATCTCACCGACCGCCTGCTGCCATGATCGTCGATCGACCGACCTCTGCCCATGCAACTATCATCGAATTTGACCTCTTTCCCATGCACCATCTCGTTGATCGTCGTTGTCGTTGTTCGTGCACCACTGTCGGATCAACATGCCATCGCCAGATCCATGCTCCATCGCATCAGATCCCACCACTATAGCATGTCACCATCATTAGCTCTGATGCCGTCGTAGCACCCGCAGCCACCGGACCTTGTCGTTTGCACCACTTCATTGGGATGGCTGCCATATCATCGAGATCAGCATCAATTAGCTGATTGTCAGCCTCCAAGCCTGAGATCGATGGGCAATCATCAGCTGCCACCAATCGGGAGGAAGAAAGGGGGAGGGAGAGATGTGGGAGAAAATGACTCTATTGAATTATCTATTTCTCTCTACTAGGGTTTACAATATACATGTATATATATATATATATATATATATATATATATATATATATATATATATATATATATATATATATATATATATATATATATATACACCTATACATGGACCAAAACTCTAACCTGTAAAAAACTTTCTGGGCTAACCCAGTCTGAATGCACTCACCCAAATCCATGTACACCCATGGTCTGATCATGCACTCAATCCCATGGATCCAAACCTAGTCCAAACTCTGAGTAGTCCCCATGAGACCCACAAACTAGGGCCTCATGATCGCGGAGGGTTGAACCTCCACCCTGGGATCAAACCGATCCTACCCTTAGGACCACACATGTCCTAGTCTTTCGCAGCCAACATCCTGACTCCTCTAGTGGCCTCTCAAAGCTTGGAAGCACCACTAATCCTAACACCAACGATCTATAGGGAGAGGCCTACTCAATGGCCCACTCTAGGACCTGAAGGAATCTTTCTTTCTCTCCTCATCATTCACCTGGGGAAGCCTCTCAATAATTTTTGGGATGATGTCTCCCTCCATCAAGGATCAGATGACCTTCCAGTCGTCAAGAGAACCTCGTTATGGATTGGCTCTGTCGCTATTGGACTTGCCCGAGTTCTTCTAGGCCTTCTTGGCAACAGATTTCTTCCTCCTCTTCTTCACCTCCTTCCTCTTCTCGGGAGGCATGGGGGCACAGTCTCAGTGGGCAAAGTCGAGTCCGACGGGAGTGTTGCAACCTCCGAGATAGGAGCTATCGGGCCAGAATGGCCAAGCTTGAGTCTCCTATCTTCACTCATTTTGACATCTCCCCTAAAGCACCACCCTTTCTTTTTTAGGCCTAAAACCCCTTGGTCAATCGACTTTGCTCCTTAGGAGTCATCTCTATGATAGAGGGTAAGTCGAAGTTAGAAAAAAAAGATAAAGAAATAAAATAGAAAGCATAAGTGTATACTTTCAAGATTGAATGGGCTTGGCTGAGGTTGTACAAAGCCTACTCATCTACTAATTTGGTCAGTAAATGGGCTTGGTAGTTTCTCAAAGTATTGGCAGAGTCGAGGTCCTCTCGCTCTAGCCCGAGAGCCCTATGGATGGAGTCTCTGAGTTGGCCCCAAAGGGGAAGCCCTAGCTCCATCGAAGGATAGAATACAAAAAAAAAAAATTCTTCTAATTATGAATGGAGGAAGGGGCACCCTTAAGCATTCCTTTTTTGCCGAATTAGGGGGATAAATACCACCAATCTTTAGCAAAAGGATGATGCTTAAACATAAAGAAGGTTCAAAATAAAGAAACTATGGGACAGACCTCAGCCAAAAGGCAAAGAGCAAGAAATCCTACAATAAATCTAAAGAAGTTTGGAACTACAGAAGAAAGGAATATATTCAAGAAGCAAAAAAGAGCAATCACAAAAGAAGGGATGGGAAGTCTTAGCCCCATACGAAAAGCTTTCAAGTACAAATAAAAATGATTAGGAGGAGGGGTGTAAGCTTGACTGCTCGATCCAAAAAGCTTCAATTCATATGCAGGATGGATTCCGTATGGAACCCAGATTAAAGAAAGGTCTTTTGAAGAGAGGGAACAGGAAATAGTCTCTAGAATGAAAGTTGGAAGAGCTACTTCTCTAAGCTCGATTTCATCCCTAAGACCGGGGCTCGGATTAGACAGACTCCCATAACCAGTGGACTAGGAGATTTTGGAAGCCATTTTGGATCAACAAAATCAGAAAAAATCCATTAAAAGTTGGAAGAAATCAACAGACATGCCTAATAAATAGAGAAAGATTAGTAAACCCCCCCAAGAAACTCTTAAGGATCAAAAAACAAAAAAGAAGCAAGGAAATGCAAAAAGAGGATTAGAGGACTAACCTAAATCAATTGGAGGTCCTGAAGATGCAGTTGAAAAAGCGGAAGATGAAGAGGAGGCATCAAAAACCAAAGAAACCACAGGAAGAATGGAACAGGGGCGCTCGAGCTCGAAGAAGATGAAAAGCAGAGAAGAAACAAGAAGGATGTAGACTAGAGTGAGAAAGAAAGAAGGCCAGGGAGCTTAAATAATCGAAAGAACTCTGGGATTGTTATGATTGTGGATCGTCCTTGTCGAATCCTCGCCCTCTATGTGTCCTCTTCATCATAGCAATGGCAGACGCCTGATAGAATCTTATGGCACCATATATTTAAGCTCTGCAGCAAAGGAAATATCAAAGATCGAGGTTATATCAGGTCATTCAGCAATAAAGATATTTTCATGCCAGTTTGAATGAGCCAAATTTTTTATTTTTTGAAGGCAAAAAGCCAGAAGGAACATCGATGATTGTAGAATTTGGTACTCCCTTCATCTAAACTTCAAACTCGAAAGTAGGGGGATAAGTGTTAGGGGTAAAATAGCTTCCATCGAAGTTCAACCGAAAGTCCGACTTTGATACAGTGTCATCTAGGATTATGACAATCAGGTTCGAGCTTCACCCAAGCTGATCTCCTGATCCAAGAAAATTCTTGAAGATTGGCTTGCAAATGCAACTAAGCTTAGATCTTCACTCAAGAATGTAAATTTGGTTTGGGCTTGATTGGATCAAGTCCAATTGGTTTATTGGATAAGCAAGTGCAAGGAAGAACTAGTCCTACTTCAACTAGGACTTGGGTCAACCCAATTTTCTAAATTGATTAAAAAATTAAATCAAAATTTAATCTAATTTAATCTGATTTAAATAAGTCTTTAATTAGTTTAGGACCTAATTTAGTTAGGTTGAATTAATTTTGGTTTGACTTCATTTGAGAAACCATGTTTGATCAAGTCAAAATAAGAATCCTAGTGAAACTAGGAACTTCCCTCCTTGCGCTACCTTAGTCCCTTTGCCCTGATGCCCATTCTCTCTATTTTGTGCGACAAACCCCCCTCTTTCAGGTATCTCATGCATGCCTCTTTTCTCCCTTTTTTTCTCATATGGCAATTTGTTGTGGACCAAGTCAAAGGAGGAAATTTAAATATGATTTAAATTTTCCCTTGATGGAGTTTCTGGAAACAAAAACTTCTCCCATGCATACCGCCCTCCTCTCCCTTATTTCTCTCCTTTTGTTCAATGGAAAAGAAGGAATTTTGTGCAAAAACTCTAGGTGGTCCATGCCTAAAACTTAGGAGGAAGTGCCAAAGTGTTGGGCGCCCCAACTAGTTGCCTATTTTGGTCTTTCCTAGTCTAAGAGTTTGATCCAATAAGGACTCCTCTATATCTCTCTATATAGGATGAATTTTGGTTTAATTTTTTGAGATGTTCTAGACCATCGAGAGACCTTTGTGGTGTGTAAAAATTAAGGAGAAAGACTATTGGGACATGGAGATTTCATAGATATCAAACTAAGTGTCTAGGTGAGAGAATAGAGAAGAAAAAGAGGATCTTCTTCTAGGATTGTCATGTTCATCTCTCTTCCTCCTCCTTCCTCTAATCTTTGGAAGAGTCCAAATCTAAAAGAAAGAAGCACCAGATCAACAGTCAAAGAAGGATCAGCACAGTACTAGCATACTGTGCTGATTTTCTGCATCAGGACTTTTGATCATGATACGTGGGCTCATGTGGACGACTCCTAAAGGATAGATGCATGTGCAGCTCGCAACATCATCCTCAAGTCTAGATCAGTAAGTTAGAACATCTAACTTACATAGGTAATAGATCTGATCTATTTTACATACCTGTATTAGATGTAGTGTAGGTGCATGTTGATGTGATCAACATGTTTTATTTTCTTTCTTGTGTTTAATTTTTGATTTAATGTTATGCCATAAGCATGTAATAGGATATTAGGTCTAGAATATTCTTTAATATTTAAAATTAATTTTATTTAATTTTAGTCTTCTGATGTCTAATCTTGAAAAGTTTGAAGATCTAGCCCTGAAATCCTAGATTTGGTTCCTATAGTAGTTTCTTTAAACATTACAGACTATAATGTACACTACATTCTTATTGATAATGGAAGCTCTACCGACGTCTTATTTTATGATGCTTTCTCTAAGATGTCCATACCTAATAACTGTCTGGGACCAATGAACTCCCCATTGGTGGGGTTCACTGGCAATGCTGTGCCAGTTGAAGGAATAAAAACATTAACTATGGCTACAGGGTGATACCCGAGACAATCCAAAGCATAAGTAAATTTTTTGGTAGTAAGAGCTCCATCTACTTACAATGTAATTCTTGGTTGAGCTGGTCTGAATGCACTTTGGGCAGTGGTGTCAACTTACTATTTGAAGATGAAGTTTCCAACAGGCAATGAAATTAGAGAAGTCAGAGGAGATCAAGCTCTGACAAAATACTGCTACTCAATTACTTTAAAAAAAGTGGTCAATCAGATCCTTATCCTATTGATGGACTGGACGTCCATGATGATCTTACTGAAGGGCGGGGTGAGCCTATGGAAGACCCTATAGTTATCCCTTTGAATGATGGGAATGCAAAGCATACGATACAGATTGGCTCCAACTTGAAAGAAGAGGTACGAAAGTAGTTCATCGCCTTCCTACAAAAAAAATATAGGTGTCTTTGCTTGGATCCCCATAGATATGCTCGGACTTGATGCTGAAGTCATGGAACATCGTCTGGCTGTTGATCCCAAACATTGGTCGGTGAAAGGAAAGATACGGGGCTATGTGAAGGAAAAACTTATTTTCTCGGCATAGGAACGT
This sequence comes from Cocos nucifera, assembly GCA_006176705.1. Taxonomy (NCBI): domain Eukaryota; kingdom Viridiplantae; phylum Streptophyta; class Magnoliopsida; order Arecales; family Arecaceae; genus Cocos; species Cocos nucifera. Next base: position 61,105 of record QRFJ01002583.1, on the reverse strand, counting down.
TCAGATCTGATTGGATCTAAAGAAATATTTTAAAAAAAAATTTCTAAAATCTTAATCAGATCTAAGATTTTTTAGATCTAATCATAGAGATCTGATATTAAAAGTTAAAAATAAAATTAAATTAGATTTAATTTTAAATATCTGATTTGGTAATCTAATTATCCTGCGATGATCCTTTTGATTTCTGAGGTTCTGGAAGGAGCCACACACATGCCTGGCCTCTTCCAATATTCACTCAGGTAGAATTTAAACATCTTCTCCTCATGAATCTCTCCTCTAAAAATTAGATCTGGATCTGATTTGAAAAGCCTTCAAAATGACTTCTGAGGGTGGCCTATTCGTCTCGCGAACACCATCGTGTAGATGCTGAATCTTGTGCCAAGAATCTTGGACTTTCAACTCAGATTTATACCTAATTTTTTAGGCATGTAGAAGAGAGGGAGAGAGAGGATAGAGGGGACATGGACATTAGAGAAAAGGCTCCTTTGGGTGTGGAAAAAATAAATTACATTTTGGCAATTTTGTGAGAAGAGTTCTTAAACAAGATATAGTGCCATAAAGAGTCCCTTTTTGACCAAAAACCTTATTAATTCGATCATTGGGACTCTTGGACCTGATCTCCATAAAAAAACCCTAGATCCCATCTTATTTTGATGCCAAAAATCCATCTAGAAGGTGGCGGCATGAAAGGATAAGGAAGAGTCCATGTGCGTCGAGGACTTTTTCCTCAAGAGTTTGATCCAAATCAAACTCTATCAAAACATAATCTAGGAACCTCCAAAAATTATGAAATTTTGCACACCCAAAGTATAACTCATGCCCCATAATATATCAAAAAATAAGAGAAAAATAGTTTCTATAAAATTTTTTAAAACTCTTTGATCATGTGACCCTCAATTCTCTCAATTGGGTCAACTGTTGACCCTAGTCCAATTGCACTAGGAATGAATTTAATTTTCATAATTAATCTGATCTGGACTTATTCTAGTTAGATAAAAATAAATCCATTCAAGATACAAAAATGAGTTAAATCAAATTTGACTTAGTTACGATGAATCAGAAAGATTATAGAAGGAGAAAGTCAGGCTCAATCGTGTGCTAGCAGGATTACCTTTAACCTGATTGGATCTAATCCAAACCAATCAAACTAGGTTAGCTCAATTGATGACATCCAGACCAAAATCCTTATTTGTGTGATCCAATTAGATTTAGTTTTATATGATAATGAGATATGTGATGATCTCTATCATCGACATTATCAAAATATCTTTTGATGGACCAAAACTTTTCTGATACATACAATTAGAATGATCGATCATCAAAATCATTCTAATTGCTCCCAAAATTCATCAGTGACACCTAGTAGTATATGGTGGCAACCCATCAGAATTAAAAGTGAACCTCTTAGTGTAGCTACCTGTGTGATTGAATTCTTCTATCTTGAGCCCCGACAGGATTAAGGTTAAGGTGAACTCATCAAACCTAATATCCATCATATGAATTAATCATTCAATTCGAGTCCTATGTAAAACCCTTATAGAAACTTTTTTTATCATCTTCACTCTGCCATGGCCATGGACTTATGGACTCGATTTTCCCATCCATTTCCTATAATGAATGTACTATAGCCAACATACATCTCAGAATTTTGATTGGCTAGGAGATCAAGTTATGGTATAGTCAAACTACAACACCCTCAAGATAAATTGCTGATGCATCTCAGATCAAAGAACCAGATACACTACTGCAACATCAAGCCAGTCATTGACGAGAAGGTAGACTTCCTTATGAATGCTCGAGGTGGTCACGCTCAGTGCCCTCGTTCTCTGATGAGTATCTATACTCTCACTCCAGTGTCTTCACATCGTAAACTTAAGACTCATCTACTTAAAGGAAGCAATCGTACACCAACCTTCTAGATCAATCACCATCCTCGTGATGATCCTACGGTCGGAAGCAATTTATGAGTTAATTATGAAAATTCATGTCTTAAATTTTTAACTCTTTAAAAATATGAATTGTCATTACCATTAACTCAAAGGATGTATCACATACACTTTAAATACACATTATGATAGAAAATAATTTTTTTATTAATTTATAGTGAAAATTATAAAATTATTCTTAGAAGTGTATTATAAGTATTAGCCAATTTGGCTTCTAGGGCACACATCTAATACTATGCACTAGAGAGGTAGAAGGCAATAGTGGAAGAGGTTGACAAACTCCTCAAAGTCGGGTTCATCCGAGAAGTCAACTATCCGAATTGGATCTCTAATGTAGTCCTCATCAAGAAGGTAAATGGTAAATAGAGAATATGCATAGACTTCAAGAAGTTTAACAAGGCTTGTCCAAAAGATAGCTATCCCCTTCTCAGAATTGATCAACTGGTGGACAACCTTGGGCCATGAGCTCCTCACTTTCATGGATGCCTTCTCTAACTATAATCAAATCCGGATGGTACCGAAGAATGAGGAGAAAACTATTTTTATTACTGTCTGTGGTCTCTATTATTACAAGATCATGCCCATGAGGCTCAAAAACATAGGTGCAACCTACCAGCACTTAGTCAACAAGATATTCAAAAAGCAAATCGACCGTAATATGGAGGTCTACGTTGATGACATGCTTGTAAAGAGTAGATCTTCAATAAATTACATTGCTGATCTTGAAGAGACTTTCAGTGCCCTTCGAAAATATAAGATAAAGTTGAACTCGACTAAATGCACCTTTGGAGTAATTTCAGGAAAGTTTCTAAATTTTATGGTGTCAAGGTGCGGAATTGAAGCAAATCTAGAGAAGATTCAGGCCATTCAAAAAATGATCACTCCAAAATCAATAAAAAAAGTTCATCACCTAACAGGAAAGGTAGTAGCTCTGAATCGCTTTATCTCAAAGTTGGCTGAGTGATGTATGCCCTTCTTTCAAGTTCTCAAGCAATTAAAGAACTTCTACTGGACTACTGAATGTCAATAAGCATTTGAAGAACTAAAGGACTACCTCGGCTCACCTTCCTTGTTGGTAAAGCCCAAACTTGAAGAAGAATTATTCTTATACCTGACGATCTCCCCAACTATCGTTGCAGCATTCCTAGTTAAAAAAGAGATGAAAGAACAATGGCCAATCTACTATATAAGCTGAGCCTTAAGAAATGTCAAGATCAGGTACACCAAGTTAGAAAAGCTAACTTATGCTTTGTTGATTGTAGTCCGAAGGCTCCAACCATATTTTTAGGGGCACACTATAACTTTTCTCACTGATCAATCAATCAAAGTAGTTCTTCATTGAAAGAATAGCAAAATAGGCAAATGAGCTTACAGAGTTTGATATCAACTACCAATCTCGGTCTTCAATCAAAGCCCAAATATTAATAGATTTCGTAGTGGAATACACCATTTTAGATGAAGCCAAACTTGAGCAAAGTAAAATCGGTATTCTATGGTTGCAGCCGAACTCTCCCAAAGAAAAAGCAGACCTCCCTGAAGAATTTTGGGTCTTATACGTGGACAGCTTGTGAAGAAAAAATCCTAATTTTTTGGATCAGGTTCGTTTAGATCTGATCGGATCGAGAGAGATATTTCAAAAATTGCTCTAATGTATCCAGATCAAATTTGAGATATTTCAAATCTAACTTTATAGATCTAATAAATAAAAATAAAAATAAATTAAATCTAATTTAATTATACCTTGATGCTGGATAATCTGATTATCCTTTGATCATCCTACTGATTGCCTGAGGTTCTGGATCTAGCCACGCAAGCGCCTGGACTCTACCGATATCCACTTAGGCTGGATCTGGAGATCTTCTTCTTCTTTATCACCTCTCCAAAAATTAAATTTGGATCTAATTTAGAGAATCTTCAAAACTCCATCAGAAGATCAGCAGTCGTCTCTGCATTAGTGCTGTCTTCTTCCTTTCTCATCAGCCTTTTCTTGCCTGGATCGCACCAAACTGAAGCCCAACTTCCCTTGGGCATGGAGAAGAGAGAGAGGATCAAAAGATGGCATGGAGGAGGAAGAGGGGCAGCCTTGGGGCATGGGCTAAGAGAGAACTTTTTTAAAGTTGGGCACAGACAGGGTTCATATAGACTCTGCTGCACCATGCAGTGCCACATCATCCCGGCCAATCATATTGCTTCATGCAATCAGATCTAAATCTGATTGGTGGGATGACATAACCTAATCTAATCAGATGAGAGCCCCACTAATTCATCCTTAGATGATGTCTAAGACTCATCAAAGTCTATAGCTCGGGGTCACCTAAGTAGAATCTAAGAAGCAACCTGGAGTCCCATCCGTATGGGACTCTAGTCATCCCTATCCATAGGCGCACGCCTCCCTAGGTGTGTGCCCTCCTCCTTGCCAAAATTCTAGGCAAGGGGACAAGGCCCCTATCCAGCTCTCCAATAGGTGCATGACATGGGTCAAAAGATGTCAATGGTCAACGTTTGACCAGTCAAAGGTCAACTTTTGACCAAAGTCAAAGACAAGAAATTAGTAGGTGACCAAAAATGGCAGGTAGGTGTTGTCTCAAATTTATCTCATAAATTAAGACAACCCTTTTCTGACTGGACAAGCTCCAGTCAGACCAAGTGAAGGTACTCTGAGTTGAGCACAAACTCCTTTGGCTCAGTCGAGGACAACTTATTAATGATAGTAAAAGAAGAACGTTAGGTTCAATCGAGTGCTAGCACGATTTCCTTGAACCTAATTGAATCTCATTCAGATCAATTGAACTAGGATTAGTTCAATTGATGATCATCCAGATTCAAACCCTTGTTTGTGTGACCCAGTTAGGTTCAGTTCTGTATGGTAATGGGATATGTCATGATCTCTATCATCGACATCATCGAAACTCCTTTCGATGGATCAGAACTCTTCTGATTCAGAACAGCTAGAATGATCGATCATCTAAATCATTCTAATTGCTCCCAAAATCCACCAGTGACACCTAGCAGTATATGGTGGCAACCCATCAGAGCTAAAAATGCGAACCTCTTGGTGCAGCTACCTGTGTGATTAAGTTCTTCTATCTTGAGCCCCGATCAGATTAGGGTTAAGGTGAACTCGTCAAACCCTAGTTTCTATCATATGATGTAATCATTCGATTCAAGTCCGATGTGAAAATCTTAAATAGAAACTCTTTCTATTATTTCACTCTACCATGGCCATGGCTTATGGACTTGATTCTCATGATCATCATAGGGCTGCTCCTCATACCACCGAGGTAGATAGATTCCATCTTGATGCAATCCAATTCCTACAATGAACATGCTATAGCCAACATACACCTCAGGATTCCAAATGGCTAGGAGACCGAGTTATGGTGTAGTCAAACTATAACACCCTCAAGGTGAACTACCGATGCACCTCAGGTCAAAGAACCAGACACACCACTGCAGCTTCGAGTCAGTCATCGACGAGAAGGTAGACTTTCTTATGACTACTCGAGGTGGTCACGCTCAGTGCCCTCGTTCTCTAATGAGTATCTGTACTCTCGCTTCCGGTGTCTCTACACCATAGACTCAAGACTCATCTACTATGAAGAAGCGATTGTACACCAACCTTCCGGATCAATCACCATCCTCATGATGATCCTACGGTCAGGAGCATTTTATGAGTTAATAATGAAAATTCTTATCTTAAATTTTTAACTCTTGAAAATAAGAATTATAATTACCATTAACTCAAGGGATGTATCACAGACACTAAATACATACTTATGATAGAAAATAATCTATTTTATTATTTATAGTTAAAATTATAATTTTTCCCCTATAAGTGTATTATAAGTGTCAGCCAATTTTGGCTTCTAGGGCACACATATCTAACAAACTTCCACTTGACCTAAAGCTAATTGGCTACAAATCTAAGTCCCATCTTCTCAAGGTGGACTTCGATCTTCTGCTGGCCCAATGACTTTATAAGCAGATCCACCGCATTGTCTGTAGAATCGACTCTCTTGACCTCAACATAATCCTTCTCGAGGTAATCATGGATGAGGTGGTATCGCCGCTCGATGTGCTTGGATTTTTTGTGAGACCTCAGCTCCTTAGCAAGGGCTATGGTGCCATTGTTATCACAGTACAGAGGAATGGCATCTGATGGCATCACTCCGATCTCTGTGGCAAACTTTTTATACCAGAATGCCTCCTTTGCAGCTTCTGACGTAGCAATATATTCTGCTTTCATGGTGGAATCTGCTATCATAGTCTGCTTGAAACTTTTCCAACTGACAGCTCCATCATTGCATACAAACAGACTCCCAGATGTTGACTTTTGATCATCTACATCGGACATAAAATCTGAGTCTGTATACCCCTGGACTTAGAGTTCTCCATTACCAAAGACCAACAACATATTCTTAGTTCTTCTCAAGTACTTAAGGATACATTTCATGGAAGTCCAGTGTTCTTCATCTGGATTCGATTGATATTTGCTCGTGACACTCACAACATGGGCTATATCAAGTTATGCACATAACATGGCATACATGAGGCTATTGCTGAAGCATAAGAGATCTTGCTCATGCATTCTATTTTCTCAGGTGTGCTAGGGCACATCTTCTTGAAAAGATGAATGCAATGTCTGAAGGGTACCAAACCCCTCTTAGAGGTTTCTATGCTAAACCTCTTTAGCACTTCCTCTATGTACATCTTCTATGAAAGTCCTAGCATCCTATTCGGTCTATCTCTATAGACCCTAATTCCCAGAATAAAGGATGCTTCTCCTAGGTCTTTCATGGAGAATTCTTTAGATAACCATATTTTAACTGTAGTCAATATGAGAACATCATTCCCAATAAGGAGGACGTCATCCACGTACAATATGAGGAAGACAACAGCACTCCCACTAACCTTTTTGAAGATGCATGGCTCCTTCTCGTTCTTGATGAAATCAAATAATTTGATTACATCATTAAAATGAGTATTCCAGCTTTGAGATGTTTGCTTAAGTTCATATATGGATCTTAGCAGCTTGCATACTTTGTGATCATCATCACTAGATGTGAAACCTAGTGGCTGTTCCATATAGATATCTTTCTCAAGATATCTATTTAAGAATGTCATTTTCACGTCCATTTGCCATATTTCATAATCGAAATAGGCTGCAATAGCAAGCAATGTGCGAATGGATTTTAACATAGCTATTGGTGAAAAGATATCCTGATAGTCAATGCCTTCGCATTGACTATAACCTCTTGCCACTAATCTAGCTTTGAATGTCTCCACATTTTCATGTGCACAAATCTTTCTCTTGTAGATCCATTTACATCCAATAGGTACGATACCTTCTGGTGGATCTACCAAGGTCCAGACTTAGTTTGAGTGCATCAAGTCTTTCTGACTTCATTGCCTCTAACCATTTCTCGGAGTCGATATTCGATATCGCCTCGTTATAGGTTTTGAGATCATTACCATGAACCCCATTACCTACGAGGAATATTTTCTTTATTTTCTCTAAAATAGTATCTAAGTACATCTCAGGAGGATGAGAAACTCTTTTCGATCTACGTGGTGGAGGAGGTAGTGATTGGATTAGCTTAACCTGATTTGGTTTCATTTTGTTCTTAGCTCGTTGCTCTTATGAGATTTTCTCATCGAGTTTGATCTACTTTCTAATGCCACTATCTTAAATAAACTATTTTTCAAGAAAGATGGCATGTCGACTCACAATCACATTATGATCTTTTGGAATGTAGAAATAATATCCTACTGACTCTTTAGGATATTCTATAAATTAATCTCTAAAGGACCTAAAGTCTAACTTATTCGTTTGTTGTCTTTTGACATGAGCCAGACAACCCCAAATTCTAAGATGACTCAGACTTGGTTTCTTACAATGCCATATTTCATACGGTGTGGTAGAAATGATTTTAGAAGAAACCCTATTCAATAAGTATATTATAGTTAACAAACAGTATCCCCAAAGAAAATCAGAAAGCTCTGTGAAGCTTATCATGGATCGGACAATATCTAATAGAGTTCAGTTCTTCCATTCTGAAATCTCATTGAGTTGAGGTATTCTAGGTGAAGTCCATTGAGAGACTATTCCATTTTTCTTGAGATAGTCCAGAAATTCCCAACTAAGGTATTCACCACCTCGATCTGATCGAAGAACCTTAATGAATTTTTCTATTTGCTTTTCCACTTCATGTCTGAATTTCTTAAACTTTTCAAAAGCTTTAGCCTTGTGTCTCATAAGATACACATACCAATACCTAGATAAATCATCGATAAAGGTTATGAAGTAGACAAAGTTGCCTCTAGTCGGTATATCAAATGGGACGCACACATTAGTATGTACTAGGGCAAGAAGATCCGTGGCCCTTTCTTCATGTCCTATAAAAGGGAGCTTAGTCATTTTGCCATGAAGACAAGATTCTCAAATTGGATATGACTTGAAAGTCAACGGACTTAATTGCCCGATTTTCTCCAATTTGTTAACCCTATCTTCTACTATGTGACCTAGTCTTAGGTGCCATAGATACCTATTGTTTGGACTATCCCTAGGTCATCTCATGGTATGCACATTTTGCTCGATATTAAAAATAGATACATCAATATGTAATTGATAAAGACCGTTAATAAGGAAATCACTTCCAATCTTATTTCTTTCATAAAGAATATTACAATGGTCCTTAGAAAAACTAATTACATAGCCTTCTAATGCAAGGCAAGAAACAGAAACCAAATTTCTGCTTGTTGCAGGTACATAATAATAGTCTTATAACACTAAGTCTAAATCAGATGGTAGTTGAAGAGGGTATGTTCTTATGGCCACGGTAGCAACTCTTGCTCCATTTCTAATGCACAGGATCATCTCACCATCCCTCAGCCTCCTGCTATCCTCAAGATCCTGCATAAAAGTGCATAAATGAGCACTAGAACCAGAATCAAGCATCCAACTAAATGCAGAAGAAACTGTAAGGTTAGACTCAATAATGAGTATACCTCCAGAAGGACCTACCTCCTTATTATTCTTCAGGATGGCCAGGTAAGTAGGGTAGTTCCGCTTCCAGTGGCCATCATTATTGCAATGGAAACACTTTCCTTTATCAGCGGTCTTCTTCTTCAGCTCTGTCTTTTTCTTCTTTCCTCCTTCCATCTTCTGCTTTTTCATAGACTTCTTCTTCTTTCTAAAAGACTTTCTATTGGAAGAAGTCCATTCCATAGCAAGCACTGAGCCTTTAGAACCTTTCATAGAAAGCTCAGCAGTAACCAGCATGTTCATAAGTTCGGCCAAGAAATTTTGAAGTTTATGCATATGATAGTTCATGATGAACTATCCATATAGATCAGTCAAGGATTGCAGAATTATATCATTCTGTAGATCCAAGTCCAACCTCACTCTGAGCTTCTCAAGCTCTTCTAAGTTCTTGATCATCATTAGAAAATGATCTTGGACTGATTGCCCATCATGCAATTTAGTCTTGAATAGTCGTTTAGTGACTTGATACTTGGCTGCGCGACTCTGTTCACCAAACATCTCTTATAGGTGAGCCAATATTTGGTGGGTAGTTCTAATATCTTCATGTTGGCACTGAAGTTCATCAGACATCGAGCCCAACATGTAATATCTGGCCTTGTTATCTTCGTCCGTCCATTTTTCAAGGGACGCTCTCTGCTCAGCGGATGGATGAGCTAGTCAGGTGGGAGGGTCCTAGTCCAATACATGAGTTAACTTCTTAGAACCCAAAATGATTTTGAAGTTCCAAAGCCAATCCTTGTAATTGAATCCGATCAGTCTATGGGTGTCCAGGATTCGTGCTAGTGGATTGGATGCAGATATTTTTCTGTAGAGAGTCAAAGTTTTTAGTTAGATATTGTAATTAAGATTTAATCAATTTATTTAAAATTTTAATTTTTAAATAAATTAGTTTTCACTATCTTCTCAGATCCCTACACTCTCTCTATAGAGATGCAAAAATCTCTACGATTAATGATTTCTAGTGGGTGGTGCGGTCCCACCAACTGACTCATCACCTCACCTAATAGTTATTGATGATGGGTTAGCTAATGAGTGAACAACTCTTGTTCAATGATTTCCTAATCAGGGTGCACCCAAACTTGATCTCTAATTCATGAATCTCATCATGCCCAAAATATTGATTACTCCTTAGTTAAGTTAGACCCACCATTTGCACAGATTGGATTCCTAATTGAGTCTCTTACTGTATCCAAAATATTGAGCCTAATCCATCATCCAGTCTGTAGCATCCAATGCCTAATAGACATAATTGCATCTTCTCGGTGCAACTGAATCACTGTAACCAACTAAGAACAATCAACCCGGGAAAGGGCCCGCATATCTATAATGGTGGAAGATCTTAGACTTAATCTTTTCTTAGGAAGATTTGATTTAGGTCTCATTAAACTAGACTTGACATAGTTATAACCATTATGACTAACCTAGTGGCATGGGTTAGCTCGGATTATTGACCACCTCAGATCAGAACTAAGCCAACAAACATAGTCAGATAAGTGAGACCGATGGAAGGGATATGCCATTAACTCGATAAGAACACATTCAAATCGAGTAGCTCTCAATTAAAAATCAGTCGATCTATCCGCCAGACGTACCTTAGACATCAAATTGTTGAGTCAAAACCAATTGGATGAGCCAACAATCTAGACTCTAACCACTGAGTCTAATTAGGTCTTAGCTTGATCGATCACTCACGTGACTCGATCTTGACCCAGACTTAATCTCATTAGGCTGGTCAATTTAAGTACTGTTGATCCCGTCTAACCAACTCTTGATTCGGTTTGATCAACTGCTTAGACCTAATTATGCTACCCAAGCCCGAACCCAATATTATGAATATGTCTTAGATCTGAAATTCTTAATTTTAGACCTAATTAATATTTTATAATTTTAATTCTTAATTAAGTTAGAGTTCACAAATAAAATATGTAAATAAAATTCTAGAGTTTCAGGATTTAGGATTTTGCAGAAAGTAAGTTTTTGATTTTTGATTAAGGACGAACGCGCAGCATCCCTACACATCATAAGAACACCCCATCGAATGGAAGAAGAGGACATTTAAACCCTACTTTATTCTTATGATCGAACGGCCAAGGGGAATGCTTTAATCAGAAATATAAATCTATAAAACTAGTTAAATCTACATCATATATCTCATATATAAAATTGATCTAACTTAATACATGTTTTACATACATCTCATGTATCATATCATGCATATTTTTCAGATCTAAATTATTCATAATTATTTAAAAAATTAGATTTAAATTGATCACATCAAAATAAATTCTAATCTAGATAATTATGTAGAACTATTCTACAACTGGTCTAAACATGCATTCATCATATCTCATATGATCTAAAAATTAAATAATTTTATTTTTTATTTTTTAGATCTTATTATAATATTTATAATTATCAAAATATAGAAAATAAATAGATTTAAAATTATAATTTAATCAAAATAAATCATGATTATGCAAGACTATGTATAGAACTATTCTAGTTTATAACTAATCATGCATATTATAGAACTTAGATCTATATTATTTAATTTTAATTTTTCTAATTTTAGATCTAATCGTATCTCATGTGACATCTAAAATCATCAATTATTAGATTAAAATAAATTAAAAATTAGATCTAAATAATTTAGAGAACCTGGCTCTGATACTAGTTGAAGAAAAAATTCTATTTTTTTGGATCAGGTTCATTCAGATCTGATCGGATCGAGAGAGAGATATTTCAAAAAAAATTTTCGTATATCTAGATCAGATCTAAGATATTTCAAATCTAATTTTATAGATCTAATAAATAAAAATAAAAATAAAAATAAATTTAATTTAATTTAATTATACCTTGATGCTGGGTAATCCGATTATCCTTTGATGATCCTGCTGATTGTCTGAGATTTTGGATCTAGCCACGCAAGCGCCTAACATCTACCGATATCCACTCAGACTGGATTGAAAGATCTTCTCCTTCTTTATCACCTCTCTAAAAATTAAATCTGGATCTGATTTGAAGGATCTTCAAAACCTCTTCTGAAGATCAGCAGTCGTCTCTACAGTAGTGCTACCTTCTTCCTTTCTCGTCAGCCTTTTCTTGCTTGGATTGCACCAAACTGAAGCCCTACTTTCCTTGGGCGTGGAGAAGAGAGAGAGGATTAGAAGATGGCATGGAGGAGGAAGAGGGGCAGCCTTGGAGCATGGGCTAAAAGAGAACTCTTTTAAAGTTGGGCGCAGATAGGATTTATATAGATCCTGCTGCGCCATGCAGTGCCACATCATTCCGACCAATCACATTGCTTCGTGCAATCAGATCTAAATCTGATTGGTGAGATGACATCACCTGATCCAATCAGATGAGGGCCCCATGATAAACATCATAAATTCACCAATAAAAGTATTAATTTATCAATTAATTCGTATTAATTTTTAAAAATTAATGATTAATTTATATATAATTTTTTAGAAATTCATATTTTTATTAATTAAAAAATTAATTAAAAAATAATAAAAAATAGAAAATAAAATTTTATAATCAATGGAAAGAGCTCATTTTTTTTGATCATAACGAAATAAGTTTGAAGCAAAACGAAGCTAAAACGAAGAAGAGATGAATTTCTAAAGAAATAAAATAAAAATTAAATAAAAAAATGGCTCAGCCGGCTTCGCAAGCCAAGCCACCAAGCCAAGCCAAACCATCAAAGCCAACTCAGTTGTAGAAGCCACCAGCTGGTCCACGATCTAGATATGGATCGCCAGCTCAGCAAAAATCGATGAATTACAACGCGACACGTGGCAGACCTAGATCGGTCCATAGAAATCCATTGTGGCTTATAGGATATTTTGAACTTTTCACTTGACAACAGGAGGCATTGATTGGTTGCAGTGTGCGGTATGACCAATCCACATGATCCATGGGAATAGTAATTATGCGATCGGACGGCTGTGGTTGATTGCGGTCAAGATCGGACGGCGGTGGTTATTTTCGGGTTTGATTCAAATTCTATCAGCGATCTGACGCAATCTGATGGCCAAAAAACCAACTGATGAAGATCCAATGGTCCAAAATATTCTCGATGGTGATCAGGACTCCCGATGCACGATCAGCGGTCAGATTTCCTCCATCAAGGTGCAATCGGACGGCCAAAATTTAATCCGACCTGATTTGTGCTGATACACATCCAATTTTGATGATTTTTGGATCGTTGGATTTCTATCAATGACCAAATTTTATCCAAAGCAACAGAATTCATCCAGAACTCCTTTTAATCTAATTTTTACATAGATTTCTTCATATTTTGATGATCAAAGAGCCCCTTAGTCCCACATTATCCAGAAGTAAACTCTTCAGCCCTCCTAACTTTATAAAAAGGATCCCAGGCCTCCAGAAATCAACATCTCTAATCAAGGTGAAGCTTTGGTACAGGGTGAAGCTAGGTTATGGGTCAATGGCTACTTCAAAGCAATGGGTGCCGAGAAGAAGAGCTAGGCTTCTACACCATCTTTCCATCAATGTCGATCTAAGATCAGAGATCAGCCTATTTTATTTTCTTTTTATTCTATGTATTTAAATTATGAACTTTTTAATGCAATATTTATTTTTATGCTCTTTAATTTCATGCTTTTTATTTTTATTGTAATTTAATTTTCATATTTTAATTATTATCTTTTATTTTATTATAATTAGATGCTAAGATCTAACTAGTAGATCTTAGTACCAAGTTTAAATTCCTGCACCTTTTAATTTTTATTTTTTTTATTTTTTGACTTCACTTTTGATTTCAAAACTCTTTTCTTTTCTTTTTTTTTTTATAAAATCAAAGATTTTAAATTTAAAAATACTATCTTTTTTATGGATTTGACTCGACTCACTGCTATCTATGAATTTTTAATTATTTTAAGAAGTCAGATTAAACTGATAAACATGGTGTCTTAACGATAACATCACGTTTCTATCAAGTTTTTGGTGCCATTGCCAAAAATTATTTTTAACTTTTTATTTTGATTTCTTTGATTTATTTTAAATAAATTAAAAATAATTTCAGCAAATGCACCAAATTTTTGGCACCATTGCCAGGGAAGGCACGGACATTAAATTTTTGATCTCTTTAATTTTTTTGTAAATAAATTATAAATAAAATTTTTATTTTCTTATAAATATTGCTTGCTAATTTTTTTTATTTTGCAGAAAAAGAGATTAAAGAATAAAAAGAACCAGGAGTTTTGCTTGGTGAGATCAATCCTAACCCTAGTTCTCTTTCCTTTTTATTTTATTTATTTATTTATTTTATTTTTAAGTTAATTTTAAAAAATATTTATTTAGATCTAATTAAAAATCTCATGATAAGATTAGAAATTCTAACTGCTTAGAGCATGCATCATATTATTTTTACTTTTATTTTTATTTTTTTGGTGATTGCTGGAGGCAAGGTAAGCCTTTCAGAATTTAATTAGTTGCATGCATCTAGTTTAAATTGCATAGAACCCTTTGATTGAAAATTTTTTGTGCATATTCATATTAAACCAAATTAAGGGTATAATCTAATTAAATAAGATAAGGTGGAGATTTGATCACCCTTTCTTGGTCCACAAACAACCAACCAACATCCTGCATTGACCTAAGCCTTTAATTTTAAAATCAATTAGACATCAACCCTAGGAACTCGAGCTCAATAGGATAAGGAATCCTAAGAGTTGAACTAGGTTAGGGTTGGTCAATTTGACTGGTGTCTAGAAAAGTGGTTCAGAGATGGCTGGGTCTGAAGGAAGGTGGTTTTTAATTGATTCCGTTCGCTTACTTGGCCAAGCATAATTGGTATCTAAGGCAAGCAACGGGAAGACTCCCATCGATCTTACACTTATCTAGCCAGTTGATTGGTTGATCTTACACTTGGAGGGCTTGAAGGTGACCTTGGTAGTTAGGAGCTGTCTAGATCTAGGATAACCATGTCAGAATTGATTGATCAACTTAATTGCTAACCAACATCAAACCTAATTAAACCTAATTCTTTTCTCTCTTCTTAGTTCTAGGACTCCTTAGGACCTCTTCTTTAGAACTCTTCTTTCTTTCTCCTCTAAAAATAAAATAAAAATTAAATTTAACTAACTAAAGAAATATTAAAAATAATAAATAAATTAAATTAAATTAATAAATAAAATAATTAATTTTTAATATAATAAAATAATAAAAAATATAAAAAAGTTCTAAAAAATTTTTTGAACAATATGTTAGGGTTGCACTAATACATATATGGTAGGAAATTACTTTACCTGATCTAGTTGAACCCAACCATAACATTGAATGGCTGATCTGAATCTAATAGTCCAAAAATTAGATAAAGTTGATCTTTTTGCTTAGAAATTAGATCAACTCCTAATCCTAGGTCAACAATCTTTTGCATAATTTATATCATCTTCTAATTATCAGAAGATTTATTCAATCTATGCTAGCCTAACCCATCATATGAGTGAATATTTTATGACTGCACAGTTTCTACATTTTATCTAAGAACAAGTTCAAACTGCTCAAAGATACTCCAAATTGATTAATGATCCATTTTAAATTCATATAATTCAAATTGGAGCAACCACCATAATTTTTTTCATAATTTTTCTTGGACATTCCAACAGACTCAGGCTCAGATTCAAATTTTATCTATCCAAAATTATCAGAATAGACCTCAATACCAAAACTATACTTATAACAGAGGTCAGTCTAGTAAATCTTTCCAGCCACCACATCATAATTAACCCTCATACCCACCTCCTCAATAGACCAATCTAGCTGATGATAGATTTAACCAACTTCAATAATTGATTCTGACTCAACATCAATCTATCGTCAGACAAGAAGCTCAAATTGGACAACTAGCTAAATCTAACACAAGGAGAAAACTAGATCAACTACCAAGCCTACTAATTTCAAACAACCCACCTAATGTCCACCAATCATCTAGATTAAATTATCAATCTAATATTCCACCTAAGAATCCTCAATCAGAGAATGCCAAAGTAATTCTTGAACTTAAAAGATATAGGATTCTTATGGACCCATACCAAGATTAGGTGAGAGAGGCTAGTATTGATGCTAGCCAAAATAAAAATTTAAAGGAACAGATTAGTGCTGAAACTAACCACATAGAAGAATCCGAGCCCAGAACTAGTACTGATGCTAGTTCCTGTTTAAATGAGATAGACATAAATGAGACAGACATAGAAAAAAAGAGAATAGATGATTTATTCGAGACTTATAAACTTAATGTCCTATTTCCTTCAACCCAAGAAGCTGGTTCTTCTTACAAAAATCAAGAGGCATGTAATGAAATATCAATGGAATTATTTAAATAAGACCATAATAATTTACCTCTAGAATTAAAATTATATTTAGTCACCCTTCCAGCATCCATTGATTCAAACTTAACTGCTAATACAAAAACTCAATTCATGAGCATTTTAGAAGAATAAATAGGAAAAATTCTTAATAAACATGGGTCTGAGAATGGGATTATAAATTATATTTTCTTAATTAACAATGAATATATCAATAATGAGATTATAAATCAGCTTTCTGAGATTGGTAATCCAAAATCATTAGAATTTGTCAATCTAATATTTGACACAGGATAGTAAGTTGCATTGTGTCTGGCTAAAGATGGTAAACTTAGCGCTTGTTAGAAGGCAACCTAATATTTAATTTTTATCTAATTTATCTTTCTAGTTTATTTTTTTTTTAGGATAATTTGAATAAGTTAGAGGGAGAGCCTAAATTTTCAAAGGCATGTGCTGGACCAAAAATATAGTCAGGTGTATTCTTTCATGTTCTTTATTATACCCTTTATTTTTTTTTCTCCATTGAGGATGATGTTGATTAAGTTGGGGAGAGAAAAATAAAAATTTTAAAATTTTAAGTCCTTAAAAAAGTTAGTATTTAGTATTTAGACACCTGATTATGCTTAAGAATCAAATCAAACTAAGCATTTTTTAAAAAAAAATTGATACACAGATCAGAGAATTTATGAGATATTGAGGAATCAAGTATTAAGAAAATTCAATAAAGAGTAAAATCTAAAATATAAAAAGTTTTTTCTGAGCATTTCTAATTATTTCTACTAGCATAAAAAAAAATCTACTTTTTATAGGCTTATGTAGGGTAACTATACATTTCTTCATATAAAAAATTTATTTTAATGGTTTCTAAATACTTCTCTCTGAGTAACCAGGCCTCTTTGCCTAAGCAAGCATTGAGTTTGGTATCAAAAGATGAGAAGGGCAAAGAAGCTCATTGTAAAGCTAGTCTTAACTCGTAGCCTATTTGATTCGAGCTAGTAAGCTCAAGGGATATTCTATACCTAGTGCCCTAAAGCCAACTGGTTTGAGAGTCATTGGCCCAAGACTCGCTACATGGATCAAATAGAAAGCTTAAAGGATTAAGACACTCAATAGTGGTACAATGTTAAAAAAAAATATATTAATTTTCCACCGAGTAATTGGATTCCGTTGCCTAAGTAAGCAATGATATTCGTATAAAAAAATTGGTAATGTAAAAATAAAAATCAATAAATAAAAGATGAAAGTAGCAATACACTTTGTCTATATGAAAGTTTAGACAAATCAGAGATAAAGGTGGGATAATTTAAAAAAAATTTAGAAAAATTTAATATTCTTTACTTAATTTTTCTATTGATAAGTATTAATACCCCAATGATTTATCTTATTTAAGCTCTACTGAATATCAATGACCATTTTGAAAACTGCTTAGGTAAAATTTGAAACTCTAAAGTTAAAAGATATTTAAAACTAAATTCTTTCTTTACTCGAGGACGAGCAAAGCTTAAGTTGGGGGTGTGATAAGCATCATAAATTCATCAATAAAAATATTAATTTATCAATTAATTTATATTAATTTTTAAGAATTAATGATTAATTTATATATAATTTTTAAGAAATTTATATTTTTATTAATTAAAATTTAATTAAAAAATAATAAAAAATAAAAAATAAAATTTTATAATTAATGGAAAGAGCTCATTTTTTTGATCATAACTAAATAAGTTTGAAGCAAAACAAAGCTAAAATGAAGAAGATATGAATTTCTAAAGAAATAAAATAAAAATTAAATTAAAAAAAATGGCTTAGCCGGCTCCGCAAGTCAAGCCATCAAGCCAAGCTAAGCCATCAAAGCTGACTCAACCATAGAAGCCACCAGCCGATCTATGATTTAGGCGTGGACTGACAGCTCAGTAGAAATCGGTGAATTACAGTGTGACACATGGCGGACCTAGACCCTTAAAAGGTCCACAGAAATCGATCGTGGCTCACAGGATACTCTAAACTTTTCACTCGATAATAGGAGGTGCTGATTGGTTGTGATGTGTGGTGCGGCCGGTCCATACGTCCATGGAAACAGTAATTGCACGATCGGATAGCTGCGGTTGATTGCGGTCAAGATCGGACGGTGGTGGTTATTTTTGGATTTGATTCGAATTCTATCAGCGATCTAGCACGATCTGATGGCCAAAAAACCAACTGATGAAGATTCAATGGTCCATAACATTTTTGATGGTGATTAGGACTCCCGACGCATGATCAACAGCCAGATTTCCTCCATCAAGGCACGATCGGATGGCCAGAATTTAATCCGACCCGATTTATGCTGATACACATCCAATTTTGATCATTTTTGGACCGTTGGATTTCTATCAATGGCCAAATTTTATCCAAAGCAGTAAAATTCATCCAGAACTCCTTTTAGTCTAATTTTTATATGGATTTCTTCATATTTTAACGATCAAAGAGCCCCTTAGTCCCACATTGCCCAGAGGCAAACTCTCCAACCCTCCTAGCTCTATAAAAAGGACCCCAGGCCTCCAGAAATCAACATCTCCAATCAAGGTGAAGCTTTGGTACAGGGTGAAGCCAGGCTATGGGTCAATGGCTGCTTTAAAGCAATGGGTGCTGAGAAGAAGAGCTAGGCTTCTACACCATCTTTCCATCAATGTCGATCCAAGATCAAAGATCAGCCTATTTTATTTTCTTTTTATTCTATGTATTTAAATTATAAACTTTTTAATGCAATATTTATTTTTATGCTCCTTATTTTTATTATAATTTAATTTTTATATTTTAATTATTACTTTTTATTTTATTGCAATTAGATGCTAAGATCTAACTAGTAGATCTTAATACCAAGTTTAAATTTCTGTACCTTTTAATTTTCATTTTTTTTTAATTTTTTGACTTCACTTTTGATCCTAAAACTCTTTTCTTTTCTTCTTTTTTATAAAATCAAAGGTATCAAATCTAAAAATACTACCTTCCCTATGGATTCGTCCCGACTCACTGCTATCTATGAATTTTTAATTATTTTAAGAAGTCGGATTAAATTGATAAACATGGTATCTTAATGACAATATCGCATTCCTATCACCCCACTAATTCATCCTTAGATGGCACCTAAGACTGGTCAAAGTCTATAGCTAGGGGTCACCTAACTAGAATCCAAGAAGCAACCTGGAGTCCCATCCGTATGGGACTCCAGTCGTCCCTATCCATGGACACACGCCTCCCTAGGCATGCACCCCCTCATTTCCAAAATATAGCAGGGAGACAAGCCCCTATCTGCTTTCTAATAGGTGCATGACACATGGGCAGATATCCAAGGGTCAAAGATTAATGTTTGACCAAAGTCAAAAGACAAGAATTAGTAGGTGACGAAAAATGACAGGTATTGTCTCAAATTTATCTCATAAATTAAGACAACCCTTTTCTGACCTGAACAAGCTCTAGTCAAACCAAGTAAAGATACTTGAGTGAGCACAAACTCATTTGGCTTAGTCGAGATAACTTTTAATGATAGTAGAAGGAGAACGTTAGGCTCAATCGTGTACTAGCACAATTTTCTTGAACCTAATTAAATCTAATTCAAATCTATTGAACTGGGTTAGTCCAATTGATGATATTCAAATCTAGATCCTTATTTGTATGATCCAATTAGGTTTAGTTCTATATGATAATAGGATATATCATGATCTCTATCATCGATATCATCGAAACTCCTTTCAATGGATCAGAACTCTTCTGATTCAGACAACTAGAAGGATCGATCATCTAAATCATTCTAATTATTTCCAAAATCTACTAGTGACACCTAGCAGTATATGGTGGCAACCCATCAAAACTAAAAATAAATCTCTTGGTGTAGCTACCTGTGTGATTAAGTTTTTCTATCTTGAGCTTCAATTAGATTAGGATTAAGGTGAACTCGTCAAACCCTAATTTCTATCATATGATTTAATCATTTGATTCAAGTTCGATGTGAAAATCTTAATAGAAACTCTTTCTATTATTTCACACTGCCATGGCCATGGGCTTATGGACTTAATTCTCATGATCATCATAGGACTGCTCCTCATCCGTCGAGGTAGTAGATTTCCTTTTGGTACAATCCAAATACTACAATGAACATGCTATAGCCAACATACACCTCAGAATTCCGAATGGCTAGGAGATCGAGTTATGGTGTAATCAAACTATAACACCCTCAAGGTGAATTATCGATGCACCTTAGGTCAAAAAATCAGACACACCACTATAGCTTTGAGTTAGTCATTGATAAGAAGGTAGACTTTCTTATGACTACTCGAGGTGGTCATGCTCAGTGCCCTCATTCTCTAATGAGTATCTGTACTCTTGGTTTGGTGTCTCTACACCATAGACTCAAGACTCATCTACTATGAAAAAGCGATTGTACACCAACCTTTCGGATCAATCACCATCTTCATGATGATCATATGGTCAGAAGCATTTTATGAGTTAATAATGAAAATTCTTATCTTAAATTTTCAACTCTTGAAAATAAGAATTATCATTACCATTAACTCAAGGGATGTATCACAGACACTAAATATATATTTATGATAGAAAATAATCTATTTTATTATTTATAGTCAAAATTATAATTTTGCCCTTAGAAGTGTATTACAAGTGTCAGTCAATTCTGACTTCTAAGGCACACATATCTAACAGCTTGTCCAATGCTTTTAGTGTAGGTGCGGGTCTGATTTTGGTCAACCCAGAAGAAATCATTGTAGAGTATGCACTACATTTTGAATTTTCTGCAATAAATAATGGGGCCGAGTATGAGGCACTGATTGCAGGGTTCAAAATAGCTAAAGAACTAGAAGTAGATCAGCTCCAAGTTTACATTGACTCCCAGTTAATAGTAGAATAAGTTAGTAGTAGAATAAGTTAGTGGCAATTATGAAGCTCGAGAGGATGGCATGATCAAATATCTAAAAAAAGTAAAGAGTATGACCCCAGTCTTTAGCAATTTTGAAATCAAACAAATTTTGAGAGCAGAGAACATCAAGGCCGATCTTCTCTCCAAATTGGCCATGCTAGCCCTAATTGAACTACCTAAGGGGGTCTTTTTTAAAGTTCTAAAAAGTCCAAGTTTGAAGGACCCACAGTCCATAATGCAGGTCGATCATGAGCCCAGCTGGATCGACCCGCTAATTGTTTATCTCAAGGATGGAGTTCTTCCTTACGATCCAAAAGAAGTTCGAAAGCTTAGAAATTAGGCCTCTCGATATATTCTATATGAAGGCAAGTTATATAAAAGATCATATTCTTTATCACTTTTGAAATATCTCCAACCTTCTGAGAATGATTTTGTACTATAGAAAGTACATGAAGGAATCTATGAAAGTCATGTGGGGGCTAGATCCCTTATCTCATAAATTACTTCGGTAGGGCTACTATTGGCCAACAATGTACCATGATTCTATAAAGTATGTCAGAAAATGTAACCGCTATCAAAAAAATATAAATATTCAAATGCTGGCCCTTTTCCATGGTCATTTGCATAATGGTTATTTGCACCCTGAGCGACACCCTTGAGCGCCCCATGGTCATTTGCACAATTATGGATGAACATACTCAGGCCCTTTTCCATGGCATCGGGACAACGAAAGTTCCTATTGGTAGCAATGATTAGTTCATAAAGTGGGTTGAGGCCGAACCTCTGATAAAGATTACTGAAGCTAAAGTTCAAAACTTCATTCGATTATTTGCAGATTTGGTCTGCCGCAAACTCTCACAATAGATAATGAGCGACAGTTTGCTGGAACAAAATTTATCGAGTTTCATGAAGACTTGAATATCTCCCATAATTTTATATCAATAGTCCATCTATAGATAAATGGTGAGATCGAGGTAACCAACAGAACCCTGCTGTAAGGTATCAAAGCAAGATTTGAGAGAGCAAAGAAAAATTGCGTAGGTGAACTCTATCATGTACTCTAGGCATACCAAACTATCCAAAGACTGCCAACTAGGGAGACTCCATTTGCCTTGGCTTTCAGAGCGGAAGCAGTCATCCTAATAGAACTCAAACTTTCATCAGCGCAAGTCATGGCATTTAATGAACAGTGCAACTCGCAGGATCTCAGGGCTAACCTTGACTTGTTGGAGGAAAAATGGAAAGAATCTCAAGTTCGGATGGCAGCCTATAAGTAGAAAGTAGTTCGCTACTACAACTCCAGAGTCAAAGGCAAAGTATTCAAAGTATGAAACTTGGTACTTTAACGAGTAATCATTTTACAACCTTAGAACCAAGAAAAGTTCGCCCCAAATTAGGAAGGCCTATATGAAAGCAAGAAGGTCGTCCGACCTGAAACTTATTATCTAAAGAAACTCGGAGGGATAGATCTCCCACACCCATGGAATTCGAAGAATTTGCGAATGTACTACTAAAGACTTCATTTTGAATAAAGTTTCCATATTTTGATATCTATGTTCTTGGTATAAATCTATGGTGATAGAAAATAATCTTTCGAAATAATCAAAGTTGGCCATGTCAGAAACAAGAGTAGGACCTCGTCTTGACATGGATGAAGACCTCTAGTTATTTAAGATAGGAGGAGGGGAGATGTCCTTCGACAGTCCTTTTGTAATCCTACTGTCTTGTCAAGAACAGGAGGACCTCATCCTGACAGGGGGATAAGGTAAAGGCCAACCATGTCAAGAATAGGAGAAGGATCTCATCCTAACATGGATGAAAACCTCTAATTATTTAAGACAAAAGGAGGGGAAAGGCCCTTCAATGGTTCTTTTGTGCCCCTACTGTCCTGTTAGGAAAAGAAGGAGAACCTCATCCTAACAAGAGCAAAAACTAACCATATCAGGAACAAGAGAGGGATCTCATTCTAACACAGATGAAGACCTTTAGCTATTTAAGATAGGACGAGGGGAGAGGCCCTTCGATGATTCTTTTATACCCTTACTATCCTATTAGGAATAGGAGGAGAATCTCGTCCTAACAAGAGCAAAAACTAACCATTCCAGAAATAGGAGAAGAACCTCATTTTGACATGGATGAAGATCTTTGATTATTTAAGATAGAAGGAGGAGAGAGGCCCTTCAGCAGCTCTTTTGTGTCCCAATGATCTTGATAGGGATAATAGGAAGATGTCATCCTAACAAAGATAACAGCCAAATCCGTCAGGAATAAAAGGAGGATCTTGTCCAGACAGGAGGATAAGGTAAAGGCTGACCGTGTTAAGAATAGGAGGAAAACCTCATCTTGACATGGATGAAGATCTTCGATTATCTAAGATAGGAGGAGAACCTTGCCTTGATAAAAGCGAAAGCCAACCATATTAGAAGCAAGAGGAGAATCTTGTCCTGACATGAATGAAGACCTCCTAAGATAGGGAGAGAATCTCATCTAGATACAAACGAGGACCCTCGGTCACCTTAGATGGGAGGAAGATATCTTTTAATAAATAAAACAAAAGAAAATGAAGAACTAAGAAAATCAAGCTCGGGTAGTATAGAAGAACAACCAGAGGCGTTTCATTTAAAGCTAGAATTCATAACATAGGGAGGTCGGTAAAGCAAGGCTAGTTACAAAAATAAAAGGGGAGAAGGACGAAGTCCTAAGAAGGCTCAAATTCTTCAGACTTTGGGATACCAACTCTAGCCATCATGAGAGACTGCTTCAAGTTAACAACTTCTTCTTCTAGTTCCTTCCTCTTCAGTAGGCACTCCCTAAATAACTTCTCAGCTTGACAATAATGATCCTTAGACTTTTGTAACTGCCTCCTCAGGATCGCTGACTCGACCTCTGCATCCTTGATGGCTTGCCGCTCATAAGTTAGTTGGATCTTCAATTGTTGAAGTTCGGCTTTTTTCTTCCCTACGTCTCACTAAGATTGCCAAAAGACCTCCTCAGAGAGGCAAGCTACTCCTGCTCCGACTCTCTACTGACACCAGCTTGTTGATTATTAGCTAATTGCTTCTGGAGATGAGTCACCTCATCTTTTGCTATCTTGAGCTCACATTCGATCTGGACATTTTCTCCGCCCAGCCTAATCTATAATTATTGTTTCAAACCTCGATGTCATGAAGTTATTTCTGAAGCTAAAAAAATCTCTTTGACTAATCCCAATCATACCACACCTTATCAGAAGACCATGGCGAGCTCTTTTCTAATAGCTGAATTTTCTTTTTTGCTGCGTTGAGCTTAACTTCAAGAAAGCTGACCTTGGACGTTAAGGCCCACACCTTCTCACTGCCGAGCTTCTTTACCTGCTCCAGCTCTTCAGTCAGAACCCACTTTCGATTTATGAAGCTCATGGATTCCATCTTGAGCACCTTGCAGAGGCGGGTGATCTCAACCATCATTTATGAGCAATCTTTTCTTGATTTTTGAAGTTCATCTTCTATCTTCTTCAATTTTTTCTTTAGCTGATGAACTTCTTTTTTTAAGTTCCTAACTATGGACTTCAGAGGAACACCCTGCAATAATGGCTTAGCCTCGATTGGAGACGTCGGGTCATGGCCTCGATCACTAGAAGGATTTTAAACCACGCACATTATAGCACAAACACAAAGAGAAGTTTATCTTCATTAATCGAAATAATCTTTAAGTACAGAAAAGCAAAAAGCAAAAAGGAAGATACAAAATGAGAGGTCTCAGACCTCCAAGGGGATGGCAGAGTCTGGTGCGGCCTCAATCGGTGCAGGCTCCTCGACAAAGGAAGGAGCAAATGAAGTTGGAAGTACGGTAGAAGCAGGCTTGGCAGGTGGAAAGTCTGCTACGACAACTGATGGGCTCACCACCTCCTCATGAATTTCCCCATATAAGAAATTAAGATCGAGCTTAGGAAATCTGCTAGCCACTCGATCCTTGCAGAGCTCGAATCCCTTTTGGAAGGCCTCCTGGTTGAATGCAATATTTAGATCCCTCATTTCAGAGAAAACCTTGAACTCCTCCACCGCCAGAATCTTCGCCTCCAAGATCTGCCTTGAAGTTTGGTCCTTTAGCTCAGCGATTTAACCTTGGCCTTCTTCCTCCTCTCCTCCTCCAAAGACAAAGCATCCTTTAATCCCATCAAAGTGAGTTCTTCCTTCTTGAGTGCCTCCTGAAGACCTATGACCTCAACTACCTTCTCCTTTAGGAGGTGATTAACTTCGACGGTCTTCTCTTGAAGGTGATTAACTTTGGCTTGAAGGTCCTCCTGAGCCTTCAGTGCTTCCAACTTCAAGTGGTTCACCAACTTGATAAGAGCAAGTAGTTGGTGATCCGACTACAAAGAATAAATTAAGTTATGCACGCATAAGAAGAGGAAAAAGAAAGGAGAAGTGATAAGGCGATTATCTTAAGAAAGGTCCCAAGAAAATCTCAAATGAGCTGCGCATGATCAAGGTCAGCCATTCGGTCTATCACCTTGGTCATGGCAAACTTATCAGTTAGGTTTTGGACGATCTCCGGATTGTTGAAGGGATTTTCTTCCAAATTGTTGCTATCGTTGTTGGACTCACTGGGACGAGTCTTGCAGAACATCTTCACGATGCCTTCTTCTTTTTCTATGCCCCTCATTTCTCTCTTTCGGTGGGAGGCTACGGATCTTGATCTTCAGTTGGAGGGCTCAAGGATGTTGGAGGCATAGAGCCCCCATCATCAGCATTGACCTCGATGGTAGGGATAAATTCAATGCCTTCGATGACTTCGGAGACAACGATGATAGCGGTGGGGGTCGTGGAGCTCGAAGCATTGACCTTTGCCTTCTTCGAGCTTTTGCCCAATGCCTTTTCTTTCCTCTTGTGAGCTTGAAGCCCTTTGGCGAGCATCTCAACTGCTTGGGCATCCATCTCTACAACAAAGAAGAGACCATAATTAAAAGCATATATATGCAAAACCCCATGAGAGTTCATGAAATGCAGAAATATATCGATAGGATTGAGAGGACTCAAGTCCATGTTGAATAGAGTCTATTCTTTCAGAAGTTCAGGAAGGAGAGGAGCTTGGTAAGTTTTAAGTTTATTGGCGAAATCAAGGTCATCCTTATTTAAGCTGGGAGCTTAACGGACTGACTCTCTAAGGAGACTCTAAGGAGGAAGCCCTAACATCAGAGTTGGACAATACATGAAGAAGAACTTCTCCTTCCAGTTATGAATGGAAGAAGCACCTTTCAGTAACTTCATGCCGAACGTAGGCGAGAAGTACCATCAGTCCTTCATAGAAGGATAGCATTTGAAGGTATAGTAGTTCTTAAAAGAAAAATGGTTGGACGAACTTCGGCCAAGTGGCAAAGGGAGGGGAATCCGATCATAAACCTAAAAGAGTTTGGCACTACGGAAGCTAAGGAGATGTCCAAAAAATAAAAAAGCACAACTACAAATGATGGAAGAGGAAGTCTCAGTCCGACAAGAAGAGCTTTTAGGTATAGATAAAATTGGTCGGGTGGGGGGCACAAGCCAGGTCACTCAGACCAGGGAGTTCTAATTCGTATTCTGGAGGGACCTCGTATTATATCCGAATCAATGAAAGATCATTTGGGATCAAGATATAGGGGATCGTATTTGGTACAAAGGTTGGATAAGGCATACTTCTAAGATTGATCTTGTCTATGGGATCAGGGTTTCGGAAGGTCGGATAGAACGGACTCTAAGAACTAGCAGACTGAGAAGTTTTTGAAGACATTTGGATCAAACGAACACCAAAAAATCTTCAAAAAATAAAGAAAATAAGGCACAAAACCTTCTTAAAGAAACCAAAGGGACAACATGCAAAAGACATCAAAATAATCAAAGAAAAGATTGTGAAACTAAGCTAGATCGATCGAGAAGGGCAACGGGATGATTGGTGTGATGGAAATCGAGCAGGAAAGCACCCACGAGTAGAAGAAATAGAGGAAGAAATTGAAGAACTCTCAAGTGGGAAAAGGATACCAAAAGAAGAAAGAGAAGAGCTCAAAAAAGAGTGAGGCCCTAGGAGAAGAAGGTGAACTTAAATATCCTGCAGAGCTCGAGACAATTATGATGGCAAGTCTTCTCTAGCTGATCTTCGATCGACACATGTTCCACTCATCATGGCAGATGACTGACAGCTAACAAAACCTTAATTGCACTATACCTGGGGTAGAGTTTCAGTGGCAATATCGAAAAATTATCTTTTTGGGTCATCTTATATTTAGAAAGCTTCGGTGCCAGCATAATAAATGCTGAGACTCTCTATCCAACGAGCATAAAATCTAGAAAAGAACATTGGCAGTCATTTTTTTTGTACTTTTTTCCTTCAAATTTCAAACTTGAGAGTAGGAGAACTATTGTTGGGGTTAAATCTACTCCTGCCAAAGTTTGGCTTGGTATCTTATCTTAGGATGATCCTGAGATGGCTATCCTCCAATCGACTCACTGATCTTCTCGACTACATGATTGGTTTCAGTTGAACTCCTTTTGAACGAGCTTGAATAGTGAAAGTGCCCACCTAGGCAATTGCTCAAGCATTTCATCCTAGCATAACCTAGTTTGGTTGATCTTAAAGCTGGCCAAACTCTTATCTTTTCAGATCTCCTTCAAATCGGACCCCTTCCAAACTGCTTCAAGCTAGACTCCTTCAGTAGGACTCCTTCTGGATTCCTTTGACGAAACTCCTTCCGAACTCCTTCAAGTCAGACTCCTCCAGTAGAACTCCTTCCAGACTCCTCCAATAGGACTCTTTCCAAACTCCACCAGTAGAACTCCTTTCAGAATCGTTCAAGCTGGACTCTTCCAATCGAACTCCTTCCAGACTTCTTTAGTAGGACTCCTTCCGAACTCCTCTAGTGAAACTCCTTCCGGGCTCCATCTAGTTGCCTAAAGGGCTCCTTCTAGTCAAACTTCTTTTTGTCACTAGAAGGACTTCGACATCAATTTTTAATACAGCAAATATTAGTCAACACACAGATGACCTCAGAGACATCCAAACCTCTCTTGAACTACTATGACATGAAGTTCTTCACCGCCTATAGCTGTCCCATCTGAACTTCAATTATTAAATTTCAATAGACTGACATATCATGACAACGGACACTACCTTCCGTAACAAACTCCACGTGGCCTCGAATGGCCTACTACCAGGTTGTTATGGCTATCACCATCAATTTGTTATAAGCTCCATCTATATAAGAAACCCTCTAGATACATTTTCTCTCTAAGCTCTAAATTCTACTAAAAATCTCTCTGAGTACTCCATTTCTATTGGTTAGAAGAGTTGACTTGATTGTCAGAGGATCCTGTTAGAGCCACCACCCCTAACTCTGGATAGAACTTTATTTTGCAGATCATCGATGGTAACCTCATCTTCTCCAGCTTCAGCTCCATTCCGGCATCAATCAGATTCTGCACCAATAAAATCTAACTCACTACTATATAGATAGGATGAGTCGGGATCATATCCTCAGGGATCATGTTAATTATATTTAAATAATTTAAATTATAAATTAAAAGTAAAATTAAAATTAATTAAAAGTTGATTAATTAAAAGGCTACTTAAATTAATTAAGAAATTAAATAAATAGTAAATTAATTAAAAATTAAGTTGAAGTATGGAGATAGATTCTCAAGATCTCAACTGATCTCTTGCTTTGACAGTTGGTATTCTTTTTAATATGCTTTAATTGATAAATAATCAATAAACATATAACCTAACTTAGAGAGGATGGTCTGTACCCTTAGATCATAACCCATCTCTTAAAGTTATACGCTAGTCTAAATTAAATTAGATATAATAAAAAATTAATTTAAATATAATCTATTCTAAGAGCATGAACCATATTCATAGATCACGGCTCGTCCCAAGGGTCATAAACTATTCAAGATCAATCGCATAAAGACACAAAAAATATTATAAATAAAAGTAGTCTTTTATTGCAAATTAAAAAGAAATACAAAAGATAGGTAAATAGAAAACATCATCAAAATAAGATCATGGTGATCTCCTGAGAACTAGTCGATCAACTAGCCATCGAGAAGCTTGTCGCTGAAATCTTCATCCTTGAGCTTTGAGGAAGATCCTGGCAGTAGTTGATGGATTGGATGATCAGGATAGAAGCATGGATTTCAAAACAATTTATATGAAATCATAAAATCCAATCCTAACCTAAGACCACTTTATTAGAATTTAAATCATATAACAAGAATTTATAATATAAATGTAGGATATAAGAATATACCTCGATCGCTAAATCCTGAATTGAGTCTGAATTTCGACCGCAGTCCGGCAAGGGTTCTACTAAGTGCCCATGTGTTCACCCTCCAACATTGATCCACATGAAAACTTGATCAAGCTACTAACACAATCAAAACTAGATTCCTTCAATTTAATTCTTATTGCAAGAATTAAATCTATTTGGGCAGAACCTTTCCTCTCGTTCTCCTAGCCTTTTCTTGCCTTACTTTCTTTTCCTCTTGTCTTCTTAATTTTTCTTCCTAATCCCTTTATCTTAAAGAAGACTTCTTATCCTTAATAGGACTTTGTCTAGACAAGAGAATAGAAAGAAAAAAAATTGGACAAAAAGAACTCTTGTAAGAAAAAATGAGGAATTCAGAATGGCTTGGACTCTCGGAGCGCACCCCTATTTATAATATACATAGAGACGCATCCTCTAATTTCTCACATCTTGCCACATCCTCATCTCATGCCCACTCAAGGATCTCATGCCTCATCTAAAAATAAAGCCACATGGAGTACGTAGAATTAATTCAAAGAGGTGCCTTAAAGTAGAAGGACTACTCTTCGGACTAATTCTACGTAGTTTTCACAAAGAGTCACAAAACTTCTCATAAGTGGCACCAATCATCAACGGTCAAGATTAGATGAAATGGCCATCTAATGGCCAAGAAAGGGGGTGCCAAACACCATGGAGGGGCATGGAGATAAAGGAAGAAAAGTCAAAAGGCCATAACTACTTTGACTTGGTCCAAGGGTCGCCAAGCAGGATGGACGGCTAGGACTCCTTCTTATATAATTTTTCAGATAAAATACCAAAGTGTTTTACCTACAGAAGGACTCTAAGGCACCTTCTTTCAAATCTAAAAGCTTGTAACAAAAGTTACATAAAATAAATTTGGATAAGATGGAAACATGGGGTGCCAAACATCTCCATGCGCCACATATCCCTAAAACATGGATCAAAATCTCACACACCAAGAGAGATAGTCTCTGGCACATGGGTTGCTGATATGTGACCCCTAGACCCCTAGTCAACAAGCCAAGGGTCAACCCAATTAAAGAACCAAATTTGATTTGAGTCAAATTTGATCTAATTAGCCCAAATCGGAACTCGATTTGAATCCAATTTGAATCTAGGGTATTTAATTTGCAAATATGATTTAATCCAATTAAACTCCTGATCAATTCTCTTTGTATGTGACCCATTGGATTCCACATCTAGCCAGCAGTGGGTCCGGATGCGATTTGACCTAATTTGGGTAGAACTTAATAAACAAATTTTGGTCAAATTGAGTTGACCCGATTTGATAAATTAGAACACTTTCTAATTGATGACCAAATTAAACTTTTTAATTTGATCAAATCCACAAGACATGATTGACGTCTAGCAATATATCATATCTATCTAAAATATATGAAATTTTGATAAAAAAATTAAAAATATCCTTCAGTGGAAAATTATCGTGCAACTTGATCCTATGATCATCCTGCATCCCGAATATGACTATGGATATGAAATCATGTCAAATTCAATTTCGTATTCATATTTCTTTCAATCATATGATGATGATTTGATTAATAAAATATTAAAAACTATTTTTAATTTTCATCATGCTTTGATCAAACTCTTCCTGAATCATCATTTGATTAAAGCAAATAGGATGCGATCTCCTCTTACTAAGAGTGATCAATTTTATGTTGACCTACTCACAACCTTCATATGCAATTCATCATATCCAAAACATCCCATACCTGACTAAGTCATGAATGAGTGTGAACCAAAATATGGATTCATGCATTCAAGATTCTATGGCAGTCTCACGTCAAAGGATTACATGCATAACTCCCACAATAAGAACCATCTATTGATAAGTAGATAGGACTCCATTAGATGTTCTCAAGTTGGATCAGTTTGGTGAACTTATTCTCTAATAAGCACCCACATCCTTGTATTAGTGCCAAACATAAGTGATCGTGAGATCAATCATCCTCTCCATCGAGCATATATAGGATATGCTAGTCTTTCCAAAAACATTGATCCCCAACTCAATGTTCTATTTGTTGAAAAATATATCTTAAAGCCAATCATCAGCCTATTGATGGTTGAGCTATATTATAATTATAATTGATTTATTAAAGAATAAAATATTTTTTTTGATATTTTCATCATAAAGTTTTCATCTTCTAATGAACTCCATTATTATGATAAAGTCCTTAGGACTATTTAGGCTCGATAGAGAAAAAATTTATTGATTAGTCCTTAAAACTATTCAAGACTAAATGATAGGCTATTAATAAGGATGACAACATCTATCGAGCATAGATCACTGTGTGCCATATAAGTTGGTTGTTCTCTTGACTAAGGAGTGTGAAGACACTGGTATGGCATACAGGTGAGATGTAAGAATACATCATCATTAAATATGACCAACTCTAGAGCATTTCGCTATCGAGAATATCTTAGATGGGATATAAGTATAAATATTTCTTAGACCTGAGATCACCTTAGTGGCTTGCAAGAAACTCACTATGCTTTGATACCAGACTAACTAAATTTTTAATTTAATAATGAAAGATTTTTTAGCATAATCAAGTCCTTGCAAAGTCGGTGTATGATCAAGATGGAATTGACTACTCCAAGAGTTGGAGAAGAATGTATCACTATATTTCAAAAATGCAAAACTTTGGCCAAGGTAATCCATGGGATGGATTTGATATTTTGAAATACAGTGTGGATAACCTAATCAGGATTGATAGTTAAACTCTGAGGTATTCTATGAGCATTTTGGTCAAGGGGATGAATTATATAGAAACTATATCCACATGGATTCTAAGAATGTTGTTCTACACATTCATCCTATCCGATCATCGGATATCATTGCTAGATGGTTACTTTAATTGGTACAAAAATTTATTTCTATACTATCAGCTTAGATTTGAACCTATTAGGTCATACATATTAGAGTTCATGATATGATCGGATGGTTGATCAATGAATAAGATCATTTTAGGGTTAAACGATCAATACGATTGATCATTGACCTAGTGCAAGTGTTACAGGAGGATCGATTAGCAATTGAATTGCTAATTAGTTTAATTTGATTAGGCTAGAGAGCTAAAATTAAGTCTAGTTAAATATAATTTAATTAAATTTTATTTAGTCTTGATTAGATTAAGTCTAATTGATTTATTGGATAAGCCAATTGCAAGGAAGAATTAGTCCTAGCTCTATTAGGACTTGGGTCAACCCAATTTCTAATTTGATTAAAAAATTAAATTAAAATTAAATCTAATTTAATTAGATTTTTAATTGGGTTAAGATCTATTTTAATTGGGTTGATTTGCTTTTGGTTTAATTTGGTTTGAGAAACCATATTGGACCAAGTCAAAATAAGAATCCTCGTATGACTATGATTCCCTTTCCTTGCGCCATATGAGTCTCCATGCCAACCCCATGCCCCTTCTTTGGTTCTAAATGATTTATTCATGTCCTAAAAGAGTCCCCACATGTCGAAGCTCTTCTCCTTTCTTTCTCACATGGAAATTGATTATAGACCAAGTCAAATAAGGAGTTGGTTTTGATTTAAATTCTATGAGATAGAATTTTAAGCAACCAAAAACTCCTCCCCATGTATACCGCCCACATCCCTAATTTTTCTCTCATATTTTCATGGGAGATAAGGCATCTTTTTCATGCCATCTGATGGTGGTCCATAGAAAAAATAAAGGTGGGGGGGGGGGGGGATGCCTAAGAGTTGGGCACCCAAGTTATGCCTTATTTGGACATTCCTTGTCTAGGTATTTGACCTAGACAAGGACACCTCCATATCTCACTATATAAAATAAATTTTGGGCTGACTTTTTTGTGGATTATAGATTATTGAGAGAGATTTTGGGCATGTGAAAATCAAAGAAAAAAGCTTCCTGGGCATTTGACTTTCATAGACACCAATCTAGGTATGTAGGTTAGAGAAGAAAGAAGAAGAAGAGGGTCTTTTTCTAGGATTTCTTCTATTCATCCCTTTTCCTCCATATTTGAGATTTATTTTTGAGAGTGTCTTAGATTTAAAGTCTCTTCTCTTTCTTTTGATCTTTGGAGAGTTTAAATCTTGAACAAGAAAGCATCAGATTGACCATCGAAGAAGAATCAGCATAATACTAGCATACTGTGCTAATTTTTGAGAATCGAACTTTTGATCGAGATTCGTGGGCTCGTGCAGACATCTCTTAGAGGCCAGATATATATGTAGCTCAGAGCTTCATCCTCAAGTCTGGATCAGTGAGTTAGAATGTCTAACTTGTAAAGATAATACAGATCTTATCTCCTGTTATATACCTATATTAGATCTAGTGTAGATCTATGTTGATGCGATCAACATTTTTCTTCTAATAATTTTTAATTTTTAATTTTTAATTTAATCACATACTATAATCATGTAATAAAATCTTAGATCTAGGGGTTCTCTGATATTTTTATGAGTTAATTTGATTAATTTCTATATTCTGCTGCTTAGATCTAAAAAAGTTTCAAGATCTAATCCTGAAATCCTAGATCTGGTTCCTTCAATTAGTATCAGGGCCTAGGTTAATTATTACATAATTATATATACATATTTAAATTATTTTTTAGATTAGATTTAATTTATAATCTGATTATTAAATCTAAAATTAAAAATTATGATCATATGATATAGGGTTATCCTGCTGTAAGATTTATCCTTTATAGTGAAAATGTTATCCTAGTTCGTATAAATCTGATTCTAATCATAATATTATTAGATATAATCTAATTTTATTTATGATTTATTAAATTTAAAAGTATTTTATATCTAAAAATAAATATTTTAGATTGCATGGACTAATTATAAGGTTGTCGTACTGTAAGGTTTATCCCTTATAGTGGAAAGATTATCCTAGTATTTGCTGATCTAAAACTTTGATCATAAAATTTTAGATTAGATATAAAAGATTTTATGATCTAATTAAAAATATTTTAATCTAATTTTAATCATCATAAATATATTATATTTGATCTAAGGTAATTTATGATTGATTGTAATTGAAACCATTTTAATTACATGAATCTGTTTAGATTATATCTAAGGTAGTTTCATGCTCATCTTATTTGCTTATTGATTATGAATCAAACATGCAACTTGGTTGGTAGAACCATATTGTAAAAATATTTTGCAAATATAAAAATTATTTTCAAAAAGCCAAACCCTAACCCTCAGCCTAATTCTTAATTAAGAATTAAGAAGTTGTTTGATTAGGATCTAGGATTATGAATTGAAGATCCTAAGGTACAAATCATAACACATTGGGTTAATGGATTAGTAGGGATTAGGTCCATTAATTGGGTTAGACCTAGGGTTAGATTAAAGAATGGACTTAATTAGAGAATTGACTAAATTTAATTAATTATTATCTTAGATTAGGTCAAGGATTCTCTAGATCAATTACAACAGTTGTAGTTGGTCAAGTCCATGTCTTTAACGAGAAATAAGATGAACTTAATTTTTGACTACGTGGTCTAGCATGAGCTGTTAAGTTGATCTAATTGAGACTAATTAAATTAGTTAGTATCTAAGGTAAACCAGACCAGTGGTCTTTAATTGGCAACCTGCTTACTTGGCCATTTTTGATGGTGTCTAAGGCAAGCTTTGGTAGATCTTTCCACTAATCGAACTTACCTGACCTCTTGATAAAATTATATTTTGATCAAATCACTTGACTATTCGAGTTGACCCACGTCAGCTAGGTAAATCAGTGTGACTGATTTAGGTGCTCCTAAACTAGCCTATTGATGATCTTCCTTAAGTTGACTTGGTAAAGCCTATGGAAGGATCATGATAAATTGGTTCATCTGACCTTCTCTCTCTAAATCAAATTAATTAAATTCTCTAAAATTATTAGATCCTTAAAATGAAATAGTTATGTCGATAACTAGATCATTACCTTCTATTAAGTGGATGATAATGGATCTATTAGTTGGATCATTAGAGGTCCATAGGTCTGGTGCTTATCCGCTAATGGAATTATCATTCATAATATGATTTCTTGATCGCATCTCTCAAAATGGTGGTTAGGTTGACCAACCATAGTTGGGCTTAATTATTCATTAGTTAGATGGATGAAGTATAATCATATTAATGGTTGAACATAATTGGGACTTTCAGTGAAGGACCGAGCCTACTGAAAAGATACCTAAGGCAAAATTAAATTACTAAAAATTATTTGATGAAATAATTAATGATGAACCTATTCTTAGATATACATGAATTGACCAGCCATAGTTGGCCATGTATGTAGTCTATGCGGATTCTAGTACCTACTAAG
Organism: Cocos nucifera; assembly: GCA_006176705.1. NCBI lineage: Eukaryota > Viridiplantae > Streptophyta > Magnoliopsida > Arecales > Arecaceae > Cocos > Cocos nucifera. The sequence goes on along the minus strand of QRFJ01002583.1, from coordinate 25,273 downwards.
AAAATAGGATAATTTCTCGAATTGAAGGTAGAGGCTACCAATTCGAATAAAATAATGAAAAAAATCTTTTGATTAAAATCTAAATCTTTCAGTTTAATGAATCAATTACTAATTAGACTTTTAGTTCTTCTTTATGTAGTTAAACCCTAACCACAATTGCTTCATTCACTGTTAGACAGTGATAAACTTATGGGACCTAACTTCGATAATAAGTATCATAAGTTGAATGTTATTCAGCAGTACAAAGTGGTTCGTGTTGGGATATCTATGCTCTAATTAAACATAAGGTCCAAGAATAACCTAGATCAGGCAGATTGCTGTAAAGAGCAAGGGCGTTAGAAGAAAAACTATCCTCAGTATCTTGCTTCCCATAACTCCAACAGGTTGAATAAAAGAAGAGAGCAAGTAGTTACTGATCAAGGATGTTATATGATAATACCTTGTAACTTCTCTATTTGTGATACTACTACTTGGGTATTAGATATCAAAAGTCTAGTCCATATTTGTAATACATTGTAAGAACTTCAGGTTAGTAGAAAATTTGAAAATAATGAGCAATTCCTAAATGCTGGAGGTGGAAGATCTATTTCAGTTCTAGCTATAGGAATAGTTCAACTTATTTTCAATACTAATATCATTTGTTTAAATGAATGTCATTATTGTCCTTCTTTTTTTATTAATATAATCTCTGTTGGCCTTTTGGCTAAAGATGGTTATCATTTATCAATTAAGAAAGATTATTGTGATATTATTATGAATAATGTTAGAATAATGCAAGGATAATAAAAAAAAGATATTTACATTCTATCATAGCCTGTGAGTGTAATGTAAACTTCTAGAAAACATCCTAGATTAGATAAGGTCTCTGATATCTATCTATGGCATTGTAGGCTAGGTCATATAAATAAGAATAGGATAAATAGATTGACTCAAGCGAGAATCCTCTAAGTTAGTGATTATAAATCACTTCCAACCTATGAATCTTGTTTTTTCGAAAAATAATCAAGTGACCATTTACTGAAAAAGGTGAGAGAGATACTGAGCTCTTAGGTCTAGTATATACTGATGTATGTGGACCAATGAGCACTAGTGTTAGAGGTGGATATTTCTACTTCATCACTTTCATAGATGATCTATCTAGGTATAGATATGTTTATCTGATGAAACATAAGTCGGATTCATTTGAAATGTTCAAAAGATTCTGAAGTGAAGTAGAAAAATAAACTAAAAAGAGTATTAAAATTTTTTGATCGGATCGAGGAGGTGAATATCTATCTAGTGAGTTCTTGATATATCTAGGAGAGAATGAGATTCTCTCATAATGGACTCCTTTTAGGATACCACAACATAATGGCGTATCAAAAAGAAGAAATTAAACCTTATTAGACATGGTTCGATTCATGATGGGGTTTGCTAGTCTGCCTATTTTATTTTGGGATTATGCTCTTGAGACTGCATGTTATATATTGAACAATGTACCAAGCAAATCTATCACAAAGACTCCATATGAGATATGGATTGGGCGTAGGCCTGCACTCTCTCACCTACAGGTTTGGGGTTGTTCGATCTATGTCAAACATTTGCATACAGATAAACTTGGATCTCGATTTAATAAGTATGTGTTTATAGGGTATCCCAAAGAAAGTAAGAGTTACTATTTTTATCATGCTGAAGAACAAAAGGTGTTTGTCAGTCTTAAGACAATCTTTTTAGAAAATAGTTTCTTGGTAGAGGAACTGTTGCCTCTAAGGTTGAACTTGATGAAGTTCAATAAGTAGAAAGACCAACACCAATAGCTGAACCTGAGTTGGATATGATTTGATCTGATTTGGAGTCCAATGTACCTATACCATTAAGGTGATCCGGTAGAGTACTGCATTAGCCGGATAGATACTATAATTTCTTAGTCTGAGATGGTGATTCCATCAAACTCGATAAGAATGATGAGGATCCAATCACCTATATGGATGCAAGATAGAGGCTTGATTTTGAGAAATGGCTTGAGGCTATGAAATTCAAGATGGAGTGCATGGAGATCAATGATGTGTGGACATTAGTTAACCCACTCAAAGGGATTAAACACATTGGATGTGAATGGGTCTTCAAAAGAAAGAGGGATGCAAATAAAAAGATGGAGACCTATAAAGCTTATCTGATTGCCAAGAAATATCATCAACATTATGGTATTGACTATGATGAGATATTTTTTTCTATGGCAATGCTCAAATCTATTTGGATAATGCTTGCGATTGCTGCCCATCTGGACTATAAGATTTGGCAGATGAATGTGAAGATAGCTTTCGTAAATGGAGAGTTGATCGAAAAGGTATATATGATACAACCTGAGTGGTTTACATCCATAGATGAGTCCAAGATGTGCAAGCTTCAAAGATCGATTTATGGATTGAAGCAGGCATCTCGAAGTTGGAACATGCATTTTGATAAGATGATCAAAACATATGGCTTCGTTAAGAATGGAGAAGAACCTTGCATTTACAAATGGACAAATGATCCAGCACTAGTATTCCTTATCTTGTATGTGGATGACATTCTCTTAATCGAAAATGACATCTTCACATTACATGGAATAAAAGTTTGGTTGTCATCGTAGTTCTCCATGAAAGACTTGGGTGAAGCATCTTACATTCTAGGGATGAAGATCTATAGGGATAGATCTAAGAGGATTCTTGTGTTATCCCAGTTCACGTACATAGATACTGTGCTGAAAAGTTTCAGCATGGAGAATTTCAAAAAGGACTATCTTCCGATAGGTCATGAAATTTTTCTCTCTAAGAAGGATTATTCAACAACTCCTAAAAAGAGAGATCGTATGAGTAGTGTCCCATATGCTTCGACTATGGGATCTATCATGTATGCCATGATATATACAAGACAAGATGTGGCATACTTATTAGGAGCAGTGAGTAAATACCAATCTAATCTTAGAGAAAACTATTGGAAAGTGGTTAAAGCCATACTTAAGTATTTGAAAAATACTAAGGATCAATGGTTGGTTTATGGCGAGTCAGATTTGAAACCTATGGGATTTACAGACTCTAGCTTTCAATCTAACTATGATGACAGTAGAAGCATGTCGGGTTACATCTTTATCCTAATTACAAGAGCAATCTGCTGAAAAGGCTTAAAGCAAGATATTGTAGCCTATTCAATTATTGATGTAGAGTATATCATGGCATATGATGCTGCCATGTAGGTTATGAGGTGGCATAAGTTCGTTAGCAAAGCTGGGAGAGGCACTCTCAATCGATGGTCTAGTCCTAGTGTAGCATTGGAGCCATAGCTCAAGCTAAAGAACTAAAGATGTATCACAAGATCAGCATACTCTGTATTGCTATCACTTTTGACTTTAGATCAGGGTGATATCGACTTTCAGAAGATCGACAGAAAGGAGAACCTGACCGATCCCCTCACTAAAGCCCTGGTGATAAGGAGTTCGACAACCATAAGTCAAAGATGGGTATTAGATACTATGCTAAGTGGTTTTAAGATAAGTGAGAGTTGTTGAAAAATATGTCTTAAAGCCAATCATCAGCTTGTTGATGATTGAGCTATATTATAATTATAATTAATTTATTGATGAATAAAATAATTCTTTTGGCATTTTCATCATAAAGTTTTTATCTTCTAATGAACTCCATTATTGTGATGAAGTTCTTAGGACTATTTAGGATCGATAAAGAGAGGATTTATCTATTAGTTCTTAAAATTGTTCATGATCAAATGATAGGCTGTTAATAAGGATGACAGCATCTATCGAGCATAGGTCATTGTGTACCATATAGGTTGGTTGTCCTCGTGACCAAGGAGGGTGGAGACACTGATATGGCATATAGGTAAAATGTAAGGATACATCATCATTGAACATAACCAACTCCAGAGCATTCTATTATCGAGAATGTCTCTAATGGTGTTGCCCAGAAGTAGCAACCCAAAAGGAGGGGGGGTGAATTGGGTTCTTTTAAAATCTTGGCCAAATTTAACTTTAAAGCAAATATGTGCTTCTAGGTAAATTAGCTTAAGAGATTATGTGGTGAAAGCAATATGTAGCAGCAGAATTAAAACATATATATTGCTAAACAAGAATCAAAAACTAAGCTAAGTAAGAATTATAAGCAAGTAATGCAAGCAAAGAAGTCACAACACAAACATATAAAATTATAGTGGTTCGGAGCAATCCGCTCCTACGTCCACTCTCCAAGCTTTCCTTGGGAGTTCCACTATAATCCTTCCTTGATTATAGTGTGTTTATTCTTTTGGACTTACAAATAAATCCAATTGGTTTTCACAAGAGCACCAACCAAAATCTTACATCGTTAGTTTTTCGAATTCACTAACAACTTAGTTGGTTTTTCAGGCTAACCAACTAAAACCAATACAACATCCAATTATGGGCTTAGATCGGCCTAAATCCTCATGTTTCTTTCTCCTAAAGAAGCTTGTAAAGAAACAAAAAATACAAGTATAAGTTTCAGTACAAAATAGAAAGTAAAAATAAGAACTTTTTGGAGATTGAAGAAGTTGCTGTTAGATTGCTCAAATGATGCTTCAACTTCTCTTCTTAATACTTGAGAGGATGTAGAAGCTGATGGAGATAAATCTTCTTGAAAGTCCTCTGATTTAGAAGCTTGATTTCTTTTTATTCTTTCTCTTTTCAATGATATTCAATATTTTCTCTAAGAAAAGATGATTTCTCTTTCAAATCCTCTTGGCTTATTTTTCAATTTAATCTCTAGCCTTTTAAAACTTTAGTTAATGCTGGAGGATGAGTAGCAGTCATTGGAGAGCTTTTATTGGGTATTAAATGCATCAACAATGGATAGAAAAACTAGTAATTATAGGATTTTTCATCGTAGAGGGCGTCCCATGGGTTGCCCATTTTTCCATGGGGCGCCCTATAGGTTGCCTTTTTTGCAATAGGTAAGAAAACTATTTTCTATTCTGTATTCAAAACCTGCAGGGGATGACCTAGGGGTCATCCCTTTTCAGCATGTCACTCCCAGCCTTGCGTGTCATCATGCCAAATCAAAAAGGAATGACCTAGGGGTCACCCCCTTTTTCCCAAATTTATTTTTCTTCATTTTTTGACTTTCGAATGTTTCCAAATTGCCCCCAAAAGTTTCGAATTCTTCTCTAATGCACTTAAAGCTTCCAAAAAATATTGTCTTGATCTCTAACTTGATGAAATGATAGCTTTGACCTTCTCCAAGTATCTTTATCAATTCAACTTCTGAAATCTTTCAAATTGCCACTAAAGATTTCGAAATATTCTTTAATGCTCTTGAGGCTTTCGAAAAATATTTTCTTGATCTCCAACTTGGTGAAATTATGATTTTTCCCTTCTTCAAGCATTTTTATCAATTCAACTTTCTTGAAGCTCTTGACTTGGTGATTTTTGTATGGATCTTTTCTTGAATTAATTTCTTCAATTTGAATACCTAAAAAGATCTACATCTACTCTTGAAACATATGGTTAAATACATAAATACTCAAAGTTTGGCAATTATCAAAATCAATCATGGGGTCAACAATCTTCCTCTTTTTGATGATGGCAAAACTTTGAGTATATGCATAGAAATAAAATTTGATGTATTTTAATAAATTGGCTAGTATAAATTATGAAATGATAATATACACAAATATAAATGCATACTTCATGAAGGCTCCTATTTAACTTAAATTTAGATTCATAGATTTTAAAAGACTTTCAATAAGCTCCACGAAATGTATTATAGGCTTAAGCATAGCATATACTCAACAAATCTTCTCCCTCTTTTTGACAACATCAAAAGGCTTAAGGGAAGGATCTAAGATTTATCATAAAGATCAATACATTTTGAGTCAAAATTGATTAAAAAAATTAAATTCAAAAAATTAATTCAAACAAATCAACTCTCCTTTGAAAACTTAGCTTTTGATTAAAAAAAAATGTCTTGTAATTTCAAAAATTAGCTTATCAAGGATTTGTATTAAGCATAACATTTTATTCAAAATTTATCCTCTCCTTTTCTAAAGAAATTTATTCTTAAAGAAATTTATCATCAAAATCAATCAAAATTTAGATAAATATATCAAATTTAAAAAATTTTAATTTTAATTTAAGAGGATATTAAATTTGAAATTCACGAGATATTTAATATGAAAGGTAAGCATGTTTGATATCGAATTCATATTAATGTCACTCTCTCCCTTTCCAAAATATTTAAATATTGATTTTATCAAGATATTTGAGGGATAAAACTTTTTAAAGATGTTTTAGCATAATTGATATCAAGTAAAGTATGTCCAAAGCCAAAATTCTATTTGATATCATTTCTCTCCTCCTTTTTGATAGCATCAAAAAAAAAAAAAAACTTATGGAAAGGATTAAGCAAAATCATCAAAATTAATAAGATGTAAGAGTGTTTCAAATAAGAGATATATCAAATTAAAGTCAAATGAATCATTTCTTTTTTGAAAACTTATTTTTTGATTTAAATCATATTTAAAATATCGCTTCTCTTTTAGAAATTAGCTTGAATTCAAATATCAAAGACTCTTCCCATTTTTGAATGAGTATGATCTTTTTAATCAGATTTTTAAATATACACTTTTAAGCTTTAAAGAGAATAGAACCTTTTGATCATAAAATCAAATATAATATATATTTTAATGTTCAATCTTTCTTCTTAAAAAATTTCAATCAATTAAGCTTGAAAAAGATATGTATCGATAATATATCGAGTAAGTCGATGATAGTATTAAAGCAAACGTAATTTTACAATGATTTCTAAATACACATCAAAAGTTTTGTATTATATTTAAATTTTTAAATGAGTTTCAAAATTAGAAGTATGACTCAAAATTAATTTATTTGGAGTAAAAATATATTTTAAATTTAATTTAACTCCAAAATTATCAAGTTCATGTAAATCAATATATGAATAATATCTAAATTCATAAATAATTTTTGATAATAGAAATTAATTTATTCATCTGATACAACATCAAATTAAGTAAATCAAATTCAATAACCATATGTAAGCATAACTAGAGAAAATAAGATACTTAACTGAAAGTCTAAAATCAATAAAAGCAAAGCTCAAAATGAAAAAGAATTAAGATAAATGATTAAGAATTTAAAATTAATATTAAAATTTATTAATATTTATAATTAAATTTAAATTAGTTAACTTAATTAATATCTCTCTTCCTGAATATTAGAAAATTCATCACATGATATTTTCTCCTCCTTTTTTCTCATAATTCTTGCATAATAGATTTTAATATTTAAAATTATTCTCCTTTTTTTTAAGTTAAGCATAATTAATTGATACTACATTAATTTTAATTAATATAAATTTAATTTTTAAGCTTAAATTTTTAAATTTGATTGATATCAAGTTAGTAATCATTTTATCTTTGATGTTTTCTCTCCCTTATTTTTGCAAACAAAGCTATTTTAAAATTAAATAAAATTTTAAGAGAACAAGCATCAATTGAGTGAATTAAGTATTAAATTATACATTCAATTCAAATAAACATAGCATTCACTCATGTAGAAACTAAATTTTTTAAAAATTTATTTTTTATATACTTCAAAAGATATTTACAATGATAACAATCCATTAAAAATCCCAAAGTATGCCATGTAGATGTACTTCTTAATTTTAATTAATAAGAACTTTAGGCTATAAAAATTTGAATAATATAGTTTTGAAAATATTTCTCTTTACTTTGATATTAAAGTAAATCAGTCAAACATATATCACAAGAATTTATCTCAAATATTTTAATAACAAGAATATAGCCATAAAAATTCAGATTTGAAACAAAGCAACTATTCTTTTGCCTTGATATAAATTATGATATCAATTATGATAGGTTTTTGAGAATTGCTTGTTTGTAATATTTGAAAGAAGTTTTTTGTTTGTTTCTTTGAGCTTTATAAGACCAGAATAGATAGATCCTTTCAAAACTAGAAATTTGAATAAATCATTCAAAGCAAATCATAAAGTGGTTTGTTTGACATTTTTTATTGAAAAATATATCTTTCTTTTCTAAAATAGTATTAATCATATTAAAGCATAAAGGTACTAATCTTATAATTTATTCAAGATATAATGTCAAAAATATATTCATGCAAACTAGATTATACGCAAGGATATTTTTTTCTATTTGTCAAAGGTAAAGCAATAAAATACAAGACAATAATGATCTATGTGATATCAATCATTGATGTTTTTGATCAAAAAAGATGAATTAATTAAATTTAGATCAAATTATTTTGATAAGTTAATTTGAATTGACACCTATAGATTATGCAAAATAAATCATAGAGAGATATTTTATTTAAACTTAAATATTTTTTCTTAAGAAATATCATTTAATTAAGTTTGGAAAAGATGTTAAAATCTTAATTTTATCTCAAATGATATCATATAAGCTATACAAAACTAAATTTGATACAAAATATTCTTTTCCTTTTGTCAAAAGATGATGCGATGGAATTTAACATAGAAATAGATTTTTTGATACAAATTGATACCAATTGAACTAAACTTTAGATTAAATAATATTTTTTTTTTGAAAATTTGATACCACTAAAAGGTTAGAGAAGATTAACTTTCAAATTTATCTATTGAAGGTAAGTTCTACTTGATATTGATTTTTCAAATCAAAGCCAATTTTGATATTTTGTTTGATATAATTATAAAAATAATTCTTTCTATATTAATTTTAGATACCAGTTATTTAAAAATCAAACTAATTTGAAAATTTTTATGATATCAATAGAATTGAAATTTGGATTAATTTGCAAATTTAGCTTGATACTAGATGTTTTGAAATAGCAACTTTCCAAAAACTAATTTAATACCAATTATTTTAGTTTTGAAGTGATAAAGCTACATTGATTCAAATCAAATAATTTTAAAAATTTAAAATAATAAATTAATTTAAATTGATGTCAGTAATTCATTCAAGTCAAATTATGAATAGATTATTCTTTGAAAGGTCATTTCATCCTTTTTCTTATGAAATACCAGATAGTTAAGTTTAAAAAATATATGAACTTCTTGAATTTATCTCAAATAATGTGACATCTAGAATTTAGATTTATGATAAAGATATTCTTTTATTTTTATCAAAAGATAAATCAATAAAATATAAGATAAATTATAAGCTGTCTGATATCAATTGAATAAAACTAAAGTTTTCTTTAAATATTTGCTTTAAAAGCAAATGATAGCTTTTTTAAAATATTTTGCATGATGTCACTTCAAAAGATTCAAGAAGAGCATTTTCATATTTAATTTTCAAAAAAGATTATTTCAACAACTCAAGAAGTTTCAATTCAGGGAAATTTGATCAATTTAGACAAAAATTGATACGCAAACAAATTAAAAATTAAAGATAATATTAAAATCAAATTTTAGAATAAAAATTTGATCAATTGGAGTAAGATAATCAAGAGTATCAAGAGGAGAAAATCTAGATGTAGGCTCTATATTTTTGTTTCAACAAGAAAAGTTTTAAATTCTTAAGATAAAACTAAGATACAATGTAATATCAAGCATTTGAGTTTTATAAATAGATGTTTTATCTTCAAGTACTTAGATTATGTAAAATTTTAGAAAAAAATTGATAATTTAGCCTCTTATGGAGGAAATGTCAAAAATTAATTTCTCTTGTAGATTTTCCAATTAAAACATTCAAACCCAACTAAGCATGTTTTAAATTAAATTCGTCGATTATAAAATTGATATGGAGAGGCTTAAAATATTATGCTGAATTTCAAGATAAAACCATTTCATCCATAGCAAGATATATAGAGGAGAGCACATTAATTTAAAAATCAAAATATTCAATCATTGTAAGTATCAAAATCAATTATACTTATCAAAATATAAAAGAAATCATCATATGCATATATATTTATAAATCTTTAAAGTCAATACATCCAATAAAATAATTATTGATGATGTGATGTAAGAAAGATCTAAAGTTTACCAATCATCACCCATCCTAGTTCATTTTCAAGGCATCCATTCAATTTTTTTTTTTTTTATTTCATTGGATCCATGGTATACCTGCAAAATTAGTTTATAATTTTTGGTACCCAAGCTTTCTTGGGTCCATTGGAGTTAGTATTCAAGATTTCTTTTGGAACCCAAATTTGTTTAATAGATATTTTTCTATTTCTTTTAACATTACATTCAAAAATTTTATGACCAACTTTATTGCATTTAAAGTACTTAAATGAATGATTCTTAATTGAAGCTTTGTTGAACATGTTTTTGATAATCTTTTATTTTCTCAATGAGTTATATCCAATTTTAGATTTATCAAAAATAGCTCTTTGATTGTTTAATATAACTTGAAGCTTTTGAGATCCAATGATAAATTTTTTAATTCTGAACTTCAAGCTTTCAATCTCTTTCTTTAGTTTGATATTTTCTTCCAAAATGGATTTATCAAATTTACTCTTTTTTTTAGCAGAAAATCTTAGTTTATTAAGTTCTTCTTTCAACTTAAGATTTTTCTTAATCATAGATTTTTTAGATTTTGAAAATCTTTTTTTTTGTTAACTAAGGATTTTTCAGATTTAACTATATTCATCTTTTTCTTAGTTAGAGTTTTAATTTATTTTAAGAAATCTTTCTTTTCTTTTTTCATATTTTTTATATTTTTTAATAGATCTTCTTTTTCATTTAAAATCTTGTCTTTTTATTCAACCAAAGAAAAATTAGATTTCTTAAGTTCTTTATTCTTTAGTCTTATATTTTTGTGTTCATCCATTAACTCATTAAAGACTTAATATAATTCATTAAAAGAAAATTCAGAGGAGTATTCATGATATACCTCATCATTTTGAGCCATGAGGTAACAACTTGCTATACCTTCTTTCTCTTTCTCTTTTTTTTTTTTTGTCTTGCTCCCCCTTAATCATTGTTTTCTTTTTCTTTTGTTTCTTTCTTTTCTTCTTTTCATCTTCATGCACCATAAGGCATGAGTTGGGGTGAGCTTCCTTTTCTTCTTGAGAGCTTGATATTTCTCTTTGATTTGCTTCCTCAAAAGTAGTTTTTAATTTTTTTCATATTTGATTTGCTGAAATACATGAAAAAATTATATTAAAAATATTTATGTCTAATGAACAATAAAGTAAATTCATTACTTTCACATTCATTTGAATCATTTTTTTATCATGAATCAATGCATTGGGTGTGTGTAGGCCATTGATTATAATTTTTCATAAATTATAGTCATATGCTTGAATAAAGATTTTTATCCTAGCTTTCTAATAAGTATAAGCCATCAAATAATGGGAGTCTATCTATAGAATGTCCATCATTAAAAAAAGATTCCATTTTGGATTGCTAAGATCTTTAGCTCTTGATGGTTAGGTCAATAATTAATAACAGAGCACCTGCTCTAATACCACTTATTGTCTAGAGGTAGCAATCTAAGAGGGAGGATGAATTTGGTTCTTTTAAAATCTTGGCCAAATTTAACTTTAAAGCAAATATGTGCTTCTAGATAAATTAACTTAAGAGATTATATGGTGAAAGCAATATGCAGCAGTGAAATTAAAATATATATTGTTTAACAAGAATAAAAAACTAAGCTAAGCAAGAATTATAAGTAAGTAATGCAAGCAAAGAAGTCACAATATAAATACATAAAATTTATAGTGGTTCGGAGCAACCTGCTCCTACGTCCACTCTCCAAGCTTCCCATGGGAGTTCTACTATAATCCTTCCTTGATTACAGCATGTTTGTTTTTTTGGGCTCACAAACAAACTTAGTTGGTTTTCATAGGAGCACCAATCAAAATCTTAGACCGTTAGTTTTCCAGATTCACTAACAACCTAGTTGATTTTCCAGACTAACCAACCAAAATCAATACAACATCCAATTAAGGGCTTGGACCAGCCCAAATTCTAAGTTACTTTTCTCAAAAGAAACTTGTAAAGAAACAAAAAATATAAGTATAAGTTTTAGCATAAAATAGAAAATAAAAATAACAACTCTTTGGAGTTTGAAGAAGTTGTTGTTGAATTGCTCAAATGCTGCTTCAACTTTTCTTCTTGATGCTTGAGAGGATGTAGAAGATGATGGAGATAAATTCTCTTAAAAGCCCTCTAATTTAGAAGCTTGATTCCTCTCTATTCTTTCTCTTTTCAATGATATTCAATATTCCCTCCAAGAAAAGATGATTTCTCTTTCAAATCCTTTTGACTTATTTTTCAATTTAATCCATAGCCTTTTATACCTTTAATCAATGCTGGAGGATGAGTAGTAGCCATTGGAGAGCTTTTATTGGATATTAAATGCATCAATAATGGATAGAAAAACTAGCCATTACAGGATTTTTCATCGCAAGGGGCACCCCATGGGTCGCCCCTTTTTCTATGGGGCACCTCACAGGTCGTCTCTTTTGCAATAGGTAAGAAAACTATTTTTTGTTCTGCACTCAAGATTTACAGGAGATGATCTAGGGGTTGTTCCTTTTTAGCGTGCCACTCCCAGCCTTGCTCCATCATGTCAAGTCAAAAAGGGATGACCTAGGGGTCGCCCTCTTTTGTCCAAACTTATTTTTCTTCATTTTTTGACTTTCAAATCTTTCCAAATTACCTCCAAAAGTTTTGAATTCTTTTCTAATGCTCTTGAAGTTTCCAAAAAATATTATCTTGATCTCCAACTTGATGAAATGATAGCTTTGACCTTCTCCAAGCATCTTTATCAATTCAACTTCTGAAATCTTTTAAATTACCTCTAAAGATTTTGAAATATTCTCCAATGCTCTTAAGACTTTTGAAAAATATTTTCTTAATCTTCAACTTGGTGAAATTATGATCTTGCACTTCTTCAAGCATCTTTATCAATTCAACTTTCTTAAAGCTCTTGACTTGGTGATTTTTATGTGAATCTTTTCTTAGATTAATTTCTTCAATTTGAATATCTAAAAAGATCTACATCCACTCTTGAAATATATGGTTAAATACTTAAACACTTAAAGTTTGGTGATCATCAAATCTAATCATGGAATCAATAAATAGGATATAGGTATATGTGTCCCTTAAATTTGAGATCACCTCAGTGACTTGCAAGTAACTCACTATACTTTGGTACTAGACTAACAAAATTTTTAATTTAATAATGAAAGATTTTTGGGCACAATCAAGAACTTGCAAAGTCGGTGTATGATCAAGATGGGATTGACCACTCCAAGAGTTGGAGAAGAATGTATCACTGTATTTCAATATAGCAAAATCTTGGTCAAGATAATCCATGAGATGGATTTGATATTTTAAAATACAATGTGGATAGCCTAATCAGGATTGACAATTAAACTCTAAGATATCCTATATGCATTTTCTTCAAGGGAATGAATTATATGAAAATTATATCCACATGGGTTCTAATGATGTTGTTTTACACATTCGACCTATCCTATCATTAGGTACCATTGCTAGATGGTCACTTTGATTGGTACAAAAATTTATTTCTATACTATCGGCATAGGTTCATGTTGAAAATTATGTTCCAAAAGTCAATTGTTAGCCTGTTAATGGTTGAGCTACTTTGTATATGTAATTGATCATTGATAAATAAAATACTTTGACATGTTTTTCATCACAAGTCTTCATCTTCTAATGAACTCCATTTTTGTGATGAAGTCTTTAGGACTATTTAGCTTCGATAAAGAGAGAATTTATTGATTAGTCCTTAAATTTATTCATGATCAAATGATAGGCTGTTAATTAGGACAACAGCATCTATCAAGCATAAGTCACTATATGCCATATAGGTTGGTTGTCCTCTTAACCAAGAAGTGTGGAGACACTAGTATGGCATAGATGAGATGTATGGATACATCATCATTAAACGTGACCAACTCTAGAGCATTCTGCTATCGAGAATATCTTTGATGGGATATAGGTATAAGTGTCCCTTAGATCGAAGATTACCTCTGTGACTTGCAAGCAACTACTGTGCTTTGATACCGGACTAACTAAATTTCTAATTTAGTAATAGAAGACTTTTAGGCACAGTCAAGTACTTATAAAGTCGGTGTGTGATCAAGATGAAATTGACCACTTCAAGAGTTGGAGAAGAATATATCATTGTATTTCAATATAGCAAAACCTTGGCCAGGATAATCCATTAGATGGATTTGATATTTTAGAATATAATATGGAAATCTAATTAGAGTTGATAGTTAAACTTTGAGATATCCTATGAGCATTTTAATTAAGAGGATGAATTATATGAAAACTATATCTGCATGAGTTCAAAGGATGCTTTCTACACATTCAACCTATCCAACCATCGGATATCATTGCTAGATGGTCACTTTGATTGGTATAGAAATTTATTCTTGTGCCATCGACTTAGGTTTGAATCTATGAGATCACATACATTAGAGCTCATAATCTGATCGGATGGTTGATCAATGATTGAGAATCATTCTAGGATTAAACGATCAATGCAATTGATGTTTAACCTAGTGCAAGTGTTGTAAGAGGATTGATTAGCAATTTAATTGCTAATTGACTTAATTTGATTAAGTCAAAAGATTGAGATTAAGTTTAATTAAATATTGTTTAATTAGATTTAGATTGGGCTTGATTGAATCAAGTCTAATTGACTTATTGGATAAGTCAAGTGCAAGGAAAAACTAGTCTGAGTCTAACTAGGACTTAGATCAATCCAATTTTCTAATTTGATTAAAAAATTAAATTAAAATTAAATTTGATTTAGTCTAATTTAATTGAACCATCAATTGGGTTAGAACCTAATTTACTTTGGTTGAGTTGGTTTTGGTTTAATTTGATTTAAGAAACCACTTTGACCAAGTCATAGATAGAATCCTAGTAAGACTAGGATTCCTCCTTGCGCCACCTTAGTCCCAATGCCCCCTATGCCTAATTTTTTGGTATTTTTCATGAAAAAAATTTTTCTTCTTGATCTTCAAGTATGCCCCCTCTCTCCCTCTCTTTCTCATATGGTAATTGGATAGAAGACCAAGTTAAAGGAGTTTATTTTGATACTGGATTATATGAGATAGAATCCTAACAAACACAAACTCTTTCCAAAAGGTGCCACCCCCTCTCCCAATTAATTTCTCTCTTATTCCATGTGGGAAACCCCTTTTCTTGTGCACCTTTCCTTGCTGGTACATGCCAAAAATTATGGAGGGGCCTTGTTTGACCTTTCCTTGTCTAGTATTTTACCTAGATAAGTTCTTTTCTTATATATTTTGACTGAATTTTGGCTTAAAATTTTCATGGATTACAGACCTTTGAGAGGGATTTGAGGTTTGTGATAATTAGGGAGAGAGAACCTCTTGGCATTGAGATTCAATAGACACAAAACTAGGTGTCTAGGTGAGAGCAAAGATAAGAAGAAGAGGGTCTTCTTCTATGGTTGCTGTGTTCATCTCTTCCCTTCCTTCTTCCTTGGGTTTTCTAAGAGTGTCTCACATCTAAAACCTCTTCTCCTCCTCCTTTTTGAAAGAGTCCAATCTAGAAGAAAGGAGGAATTTGACGAACGATCGAAGAAAGATCTGTACAGTACTAGCATACTGTGTTGATTTCTAGCATCTAGATTTTTGATCATGATCGTGGACTTGTGTGGATGACTCCTAGAGGTCGGACGTGTGTACAGCTTGCAACTTCATTCTTAAGCTTAGATCAGTGAGTTAGAATGTCTAACTCGCTTAGGTAATAGATCTGATCTATTATTTTTTTCATACATGCATGAGATGTAGAGTAGATCTAGGTTGATGTGATCAACCTTTTTTTCTTATTTATTTTTAATTTTTGATTTAAATACCATACAATAATCATAGTATGATCTTAGATCTAGGGATTATCTGATATTTAAAATTAATTAGATTAATTTTGAGTCTTCCGCTGCTGATGTAGAAAAGGTTTCAAGATCTAGCCCCAAAACTCTAGATCTGGTTTCTTCAATTGGTATTAGAGCTAGTTTAATTATTATATAATTATTGATGCATTCTTAAAATATTTTTGAATTAGATCTAATTAATAATTTAATATTTAAATCTAAAATTAAAAATAGATCATAGAACTGCTTTAAGGTTGTCCTGCTGTAAGGTTTATCCCTTACAATGCAAAGATTATTCTAGTTCGTATAGATCTAATATTATTCATAAATTTATTAGATATGATCTAATATTATTTATAATTTATTTAATTTAAAAAAAATTTAAATTTAAAAATAAAATTTTTGATTGTACGGACTGATCTTATAAGATTGTTCTACTGTAAGATTTATCCGTTACAGTGAAAATATTGTCCTAGTACGTGCTAATCTAAAACTTTGATTATAAAATTTTAGATTAGATCTAAAAAATTTTATGATCTAATTAAAAATATTTTAATCTAATTTTAATCATCATAAATATTTTAGATTTGATTTAAGTTGACTTATGATTGATAGATGTTGAAATTGTTTCAATTACATGAACTTGTTTAGATTAGATCTAAAGTAGTTTCATGCTCTTCTTACTTGTATTTTGATTATGAATCAAACATGCAACTTGGTTGTTAGAACCATGTTGTAAAAATATTTTATAAATATAAAAATTATTTTTAAAAAGTCAAACCCCAACCCTCAGTCCAAAACTTAATTAAGGATTAAGAAGTTATTTGATTAGGATCTACGATTGTAAATTGAAGATCCTAAGATACAAATCATAACACATTGGGTTAAATGGGTTAGTGAAGATTAGGTCCATTAATTGGGTTAGACCTAGGGTTAGATTAAAGAATGGACTTAATTAGAGAATTGACTAAATCTAATCAATTGTTGTCTTAGATTAGATCAAGGATTCTCTAGATCAATTGCAATAGTTGTAGTTGGTCAAGTCCATGTCTTTAACGAGACCTAAGATGAACTTGATTCTTGGCTATGCGATCTAGTACGAACTATTAGGTTGATCTAATTGAAATTAATTAAATCAGATGGTGTCTAAGGTAAACTAGATCGGTGGTTTTTAATTGGTAGCCCTCTTATCTGACCATTTTTTATGGTGTCTAAGGCAAGCTTTGCCAGACCCTCCCACTAATCGAACTTACTTGGCCTCTTGGTGAAATTATGTTTTGATCAGATCATTTGACTATTCGAGCTAACCCAAGTCAGCTAGGAAAATCAGTTTGATTGATTTAGGTGCTCCTAGACCAGCCTATTAATGGTCTCCCTTAAGCTAACTTAGTGAAGTTAATGGGAGGATCATGATAAGCTGGTTGATCTGACCTTCTCTCATCTTCAAATTAAATTTTCTAAAATTATTAGATCCTTAAAATAAAATAGTTATATGATAATTAGATCATAGCCTCCCATTAAAGTGGATGATAGTGGATCCATCAGTTAGATAATCATTGGAGGCCCAAAGGCCTGGTGCTTATCGACTGATGGAATTATCATTTATTATATGATTTCTTGGCTACATCTGTCTAAATGGTAGTTAGGTTAGCCAACCAAAGTTGGGCCTAATCATTCATTGGTTAGATGGGCCAAGTACGGTCATGTTAATGGTTAGACCTAATTGGACCCTTTTCTGAGAAGGCCAAAGCCAACTGATCAGGGGCTGGGGCAAAATTCAATTACTAAAAATTATTTAGAGAAATAATTGGTTATGAACCTATCGTTAGATGCTCATGGGTAGGCCAACCAAAATTAAGCTTGTGTACAGTCTATGTGGATTCTAGTACGCACTAAAAAATTAGGATAATTTCTCGAATTAGAGGTAGAGGCTACAAATTCAAATAAAATAGTGGAAGAATCTTTTGATTAAAAGTTTAAATCTTTAGGTTTAATGAATCAATTACTAATTAGGTTATGATTTTTCTCTGTGCAGATATGGCCACTTCTCTATCGCTCTGATCATTATTGGACAATAATAAGTTGGTGGGACCCAACTTTGGTAGCTGGTATCGAAAGTTAAAGATTATCCTGGAACATGAACGCATCTTACATGTGGTAACAGATGATGCACCTAAGGAGCCAGCTGCAAATGCATGTGGAGCTGTCAGAGACACTTATCAAAAGTGGCTCAATGATCGAACCATGGTGTGCTGCATTATGCTGGCTGTGATGAGCGATGAGTTCAGTCGCAGATTTGAGATGGCTCAATAAAAGGACATGCTTCAAGTGTTAAAGGATTTTTTTGGTACACCCGATGATGGAGAGAGGCACAAGACTAGTTATGCCATCTTCAATGCCAGGATGCAGGATGGTGCCTATTGATGCTGAGATTGATTTTGATGATTTCAAAATATTGAGTATATTATGTATCTAATCATGTGTTTCAAGAACGTGTATAGGATTTTTCAAATATTCAAAATGAAGAATTTATCTCAAGAATAAATTGTCTCAAGATGCCATGCCAAAATACTTAAAAGAGCAAATTTATACATATTTGGATGGCTTGGTATGAAGAAAGTATGATTGAAAGAAGAGAAATTAAAATTGAAGGAAGCAATTATGTTTAAAAGAGTTTGGGGCAAAGAAACTCAAGTTTGGAAGATCAAACATTGAAGAAAAATAAAGTTAGGATTTTTTGAGATGTCTTAAATTTTTTTCGAGAGCTCTCGAGTGGTCTGGCATAATGAAATAGTATTCTGGCATAGTCTCGAGAGGTCTCGAGTTGAATGCAAGACATCTCGATCTTAGGAGACGAAAACTTAGTTTCTGTGCTCTAAGAGCGAGAGGTCTCATAGAATTCTCAAGAGGCCTCATGGTTCCGACGAGACATCTCATGAAAAACTGAGAGGTCTTGAAATCTGATGAGAGATCTCGTAAAAAATGAGCGATCTTAATCTGCACGGACAGCCTTCAACGGATAGCTTTTCAATGGCTATTTTTCGACCCCAACAGCTATTTCAGAGCTTCCAATGACTAAAAACTCTCACTCCAATCTTCTCTAAAGATATTTAAATATGGAGAATTAATTTAAAAAAATAAAAGAAAGAGATTAAGGGATTTAGAGAGAGAATCTTTTAGATTTTGTGAGAAATATTGAATATCAAAAGAAAAAAAAGAGAGAGTATTGTGCACAGATTTTAGCGAGCCTTCAAAGCAATCTTCACCAACATCTTCGACATCCTCTCAAGCATAATTTGAAGAAAAGCCAAGCTTCAATCGAGCACATTATCGGCTTGTTCTTTAGGATTTAAAAGAGCTTATACTCAATTTTTTATATTGTACTGAAACTTTACTTGTATTTTTTGATTTCTTTACAAGTTTCTTTGGAGGAAAGAAACTTAGGGTTTAGGCCCATCCAAGCCTGGAATTGGATATTATAGATTTTGATTGATGATCCCGAAAAACCAACTGGGTTGTTAGTGAATCCGAAAAACTAATGGTGTTAGGTTTTTGTTGGTGCTCCTGTGAAAACCAACTAGGTTTGTTTGTGAGCCTGAAAAAACAAACACACTGTAATCAAGGGTAGATTATAGTATAATTTCTAAGAAAAGCTTAGGAAGTGGATGTAGGAGTGGGTTGCTCCGAACCACTATAAATCTTTGTGTGTTGGTGTTGTGCTTTTTTCTTCTATCCCTCTATATACTTTGCATGCTTATAATTCTTACTTCACTTTCATAGTTTGATTTTATTATCTTAATTCTGTTACTCATATTATATATATCTCATCCTCACCACTTAGATTAAAATCAAAATACATAATTACTTATAGTTAAATTTAGCCAAAGCTTTTATAAGAACCCAATTCACCCCCCTTGGGTTGCTACCTCTGGGCAACAATTAGTATCAGAGCAGGTGCTCTGTTATTGATTATTGATCTAACCGTCTAGAGCTAAAGATTATGGCAATCCAAATGGAGTATTTATTTATTGAAGAATATTTCATAGATAGACCTCGACCTTTTAATGGCTCACGTTATAGTTATTGAAAAGCACGTATGCACATCTTCATACAAGCACATGATTATAACCTATGGAAGATTATAATCGATGGCTCACACATCCCCAAAGCATTGAAAGAGCATGATAAAGAAATGGCCCAACTTAATGCTACGGCCATGAATATACTTTATTTCTCCTTAGAGTTAAATGTATTTAATGCAATTTCTTTATGTATTTCAGCAAAACATGTATGGGAGAAATTGGAAAGAATTTATGAGGGAGCAAATCAAATAGAAGAATCAAGCTTCCACGAAGAAAAAGAAGCTCACCCCAACCTTTGCCGTATGGCTCATGAGGATGGAAAGAAAAAGAAGAAGAAAAGACAAAGAAAAAAGAAAATTTTGATTAAGGGAGAGCAAGGCATAGAAAAGAAAAATGAGGAAGAGGAAGAAGGTATCACCAATTATTGCCTCATGGCTAATGCAAATGAGGTAAATCCTGAAGATTCTTCTGACTTTACATTTGATGAATTATATGAAGCCTTTAATGAATTAATGGATGATTTTAAAAAATTAAGACTAAAAAATAAAGAATTCAAAAGTTAAATCTTCTCTTAGCTAATGAAAAGCATAAATTATTAATTAAAAAAAAGATATTTTGAAAGAAAATAATGCTTTAGCTAAAGAAAAGGAAGAACTTCTCAAATCCAAAAAATCTTTAGTTAAAGAAAAGAATAAACTCTTAATTGAAAAAAGAATTTTATAAAAGAAAAGAATTCATTTGTTAAGGCAAAGGAAAGATTTTTAAAATATGAAAAATCTATGATTGAAGAAAATCTTAAGTTGAAAGAAGAACTTAATAAACTAAGATTTTCTGCTAAAAAAAAGTAAATTTAAAAAATCTCTTTTAGAAGAAAATGTCAAACTAAAGAAAGAAATTGAAAGCTTAAAGTCCATAATCGAAAAGTTTACAATTGGGTCGCAAAAGCTTCAAGCCATTTTAAATGATCAAAGAGCTATTTTTAACAAACATAGAATTAGTTATGATTCAATAAGAAAATAAAAGTTTGACAAAAATATGCTCAATAAAGCTTCAACTGAAAATCATTCAATTAAGTGCTTTAAATATAATAAAGTTGGTCATAAAATTTCTGAATGCAACATTGTAAGAAATGGCCAAACTTATATCAAACAAATTTGGATTCCAAAAGGAACCATGAGCTCTAACTCCTATGGACCCAAGATGACTTGGGTACCAAAAATCAATTAGTGATTTTGCGGGTACACCAAAGATCCAAATGTAATGAAAGGAAGAAAATTTTTATGGATGCCTTGAAAATGAAAAAGGATGGATTTTGATGCATGGTATAATCTAAATATTTCCTCACATCATACCATCCATGATTGTTAAAGTTATTTTGATTGAATCTATTGACTTTAATATGATTTTATATTATGTTTACTTGCTTGAAATTCTTTTCATATATTAGTAAGATTAGTATGATTGGTTGAGTTTGATGATTTGAATACTTTGATTTTAAGAGATCAATATGCTCTCCTCTAAGTATGATATCATGCTATGAATTGAAATTATCTTAAAAATCAGCATGATTTAACATCTTCTCCTTATCAATTATTCATTTGAGAAACTTAAATCAACATAAGTTTAATTAACTATGAATGCCCTTGATTGCAAAAGAAACAAATTTAGATATTCTCCTCATAAAATGCTAAAATTCTAATAAAAATTAGCATAAAATAAATACTTAAAGATAAGACATCAATTATAAAATTTAAAATGCTTGATGTATTAAGTTGCATTGCATTTTAGGTTAACCCTTAAGGATTTTAAATCCCATAGTTAGATCAACACATAGAGCCAATATCTAGATCCCTCTCATTTTAATCTCAATTGATTTTGTCCCCTAACTTGAAGAATGCCTTTCATACTTGGTATTAAATTAAATTTTATTCATATTATTTTCAAGTAACGAATTTGAAAATTAGCTTTTCAATCTTTAATGTGGTCTCAATTAGATGTGCTTAACTTAAAAGAAAAAAGGGGAGTAACAAAAATTGTAAAGCTTATGCATGCAAATTTTGAAAAAAAAAAGTAGAAGATAATGCTAAAGAATGAATATATATATATATATATATATATATATATATATATATATATATATATATATATATATATATATCATTTTGATATTCTAAATTTAAAATATACTTATTTTGAAATACAGAGGGGGAGAAAAGTTGAAAGATAAAATAATCAATCTATAATTATGAAAAATAGGGGAAGACAATGTTATTGAAATATTAAAAGAAAAATGAATCCTTGATATCTCCAAAATAAGGGAAGAAATATTTTTTTTATCTTAATTTGATTGAAGATTTTGATCTTAAGCTCTCAATCAATTAATTTATGAACTCCTTAGATTGAGCTTTCACGTATTTATCCAATTTCATTTACATGATTTGATTGCTCAATCTTGTTTCTGGATAATTAGTTGAAGTTAAAAAAAGTTTGAGACATATTCTTACTCCAAATAAATTGATTTTGATACATTCTTATAATTTTAAAATTTATTTATAAATATAATACTTAACTTTTCATGTGCCAATCTTTTAAACATGATTTGCATGATTATTCTTGGTAAATGATTGGAGTTAAAGTAAATTTATAGCATATTCCTTCTCAAAAATAAATTTCTAAACTCAAATTTGAAACTCATTTAAAAATTCAAATTTGATCCTAAATTTTTGATGTATATTATAAAATTCTTATGAATTATTTATTTTAAAATAATTTTTACTTAAAGCAATGAATTTAAAAATATGACTATCTTTTGCTTTGATGTTATTTATTTTTCTTTGCCCGATACATCTCTGATACATATTTTTTTTAGCTTAATTGACTAAAATTTTTTAAGAAAAGAAAAGATTGAACATTAAAGTATATTTTATGCTTGATTTTATATTCAAATATTTTGAAAAGCTCTATTCCTCTTAAAACTTAAAAGTGTATATTTGAAAATCTGAATAAAGATCATATTCATTCAAAAAGCGAAAAAGCATATAATATTTAAATTTAAGCTAATTTTTAAAATTAAAATAAATATTTGAAATTTATTTTGAGTCAAATAATAAATTTTCAAAAGAGAGATGATTCATTTAAATTGATTTCATGAATTTAATACATCTCTCAATTTAATGCTTTGATATTAATTTTGATGACTCATATAAATTAATTTTTTGAACTTAATGCAATTCTTACTTTTATACAATCATATTATTGATTTTGATGATTATTTCTTATTTCTTTTGCATGAACTTTCTGATGCTGTCAAAAAGGGGGAGAGGAATGTTGAGTATATGCTTGAAGAAACTCAATGAATTGTATTGATGCTTGAAATGAAAACTTAATACTTACTGATATGAATTGAAACATTTTTTATGAGTATATGAAATATGTGCAATGAACCAAAAGAATAATTGAGAACATTCATGAAGTACTCATTCATGTGTTTAATCTATACTTCATGATACTTTTTAGCAAAATGCATAGAAATATATTATTTTCTTTTATTATGCAATTACTCAGGATTTTGTTATCATAAAAAAGGGAGAGATTGTTGACCATGAGATTGATTTTGATGATTTCAAAATATTGAATATATTATGTATCTAATCATGTGTTTCAAGAATGTGTGTAGAATTTTTCAAGTATCCAAAATAAAGAATTTATCTCAAGAATAAATTCTTTCAAGATGCCATGCCAAAATACTTAAAAGAGCAAATTCACACATATTTGGATGGCTTGGTACGAAGAAAGTTTGATTAAAAGAAGAAAAATTAAAATTGAAGGAAGCAATTATGTTTAAAAAAGTTTGGGATCAAGAAACTCAAGTTTAGAAGGTCAAACATTGAAGAAAAATAAAGTTAGGATTTTTCGAGATGTCTCGAATTTTTTTCGAGAGCTTTCGAGTGGTCTGGCATAATGAAACAGTATTCAGGCACAGTCTTGAGAGGTCTCAAGTTGAACTCGAGACGTCTCGATCTCAGAAGATAGAAACTTAGTTTCTATACTTTGAGAGTGAGAGGTCTCATAGGATTCTCAAGAGGCCTCATGGTTCTAGCGAGACGTCTCATGAAAAATTGAGAGGTTTCGATCTACGCGAACAGCCTTCAATAGATAATTTTCCAACGGCTATTTTTTGATCCCAACGACTATTTTAGAGCTTCTAGCATCTAATAACTCTCACTCCAACCTTCTTTAAAGGTATTTAAAGATGGAAAATCAATTGAGAAAAATAGAAGAAAGAGATTAAGAGATTTAGAGAGAGAATCTTTCAAATTTTGTGAGGAACATTGAATATCCAAAGAAAAGAAAAAAGAGAGGGGTGTTGTGCATAGATTTCAGCAAGCCTTCAAAGAAATCTTCTCCAACATCTTCCACATCCTCTCAAGCATAATTTGAAGAAAAGCCAAGCTTCAATTGAGCACATTATTGGCTTATTCTTTAGGATTTAAAAGAGCTTATACTATATTTTTTATATTATGCTGAAACTTTATTTGTATTTTTTGATTTCATTACAAGTTTCTTTGGGGGAAAGAAACTTAGGATTTAGGCCCATCCAAGCCTAAAATTGGATATTGTAGGTTTTGTTTGGTGATCCCAGAAAACCAACTAGATTGTTAGTGAATCCGAAAAACTAATAGTGTTAGGTTTTGGTTGGTGCTCCTGTGAAAACCAACTAGGTTTGTTTGTGAGCCTGAAAAAATAAACACACTGTAATCAAGGGTAGATTATAGTGAAATTTCTAAGAAAAGCTTAGGAAGTGGACGTAGGAGTGGGTTGCTTCGAACCACTATAAATCTTTGTGCGTTTGTGTTGTACTTTTTTTTTCTATCTCTCTATATACTTTGCATGCTTATAATTCTTACTTTACTTTTATAGTTTGATTTTGTTATCTTAACTCCGTGGCTCATATTATATACATCCCATCCTCACCACTTAGATTAAAATTAAAACACATAATTGCTTAGAGTTAAATTTGGCCAAAGCTTTTATAAGAACCCAATTCAACCCCCCTCTTGGATTGCTACCTCTGGGTAACAGTGCCTCTGTCACTGATCATGTATTGTATATGATCAAGCTAATAGAGCGATTGAGCAAATTCGGCTTTTCTTTGCATAAATAGCCTGGGAAGGATGCAATACTGAACCCATTGCCCAAGTTCTTTCTCCCATTCTTTACTCATTTTAGAATGACAAAGCCTAAAGTAGACTATCATGGGTTACTGGGGTTGCTTCAAAACTTTGAAAAAGATCACCAGCTGTTAGATATATGTGCCCTAGAAGCCAAAATTGGCTGAC
>QRFJ01002582.1:28046-269806 GCA_006176705.1 Cocos nucifera | reverse complement strand
GAAGAGATGTGGTCATTGATCGGAAGAGAGTAACCATGGTCTATTAGGATGATGCTATGGGTGGAGGATGAGTTGGGTCAATTTCGAATATGAATGAGAGACAATTAGGAATCCAGTCTGTTGCAAATGTGGGTCTGACTTAATAAGGGATGGATCAATATTGGCGGATATGGTAAGATTATGAATGTAGAGAACAGTTTGAGGGTAGACCAATGATTAGAAGAATCATTGAAGCCAAGTGTTGTTCACTCTTGTAACCCATATCAAACTATTAGTGAGGTGATGAGACAGCCTTGGTGAGACCGCACCCACTAGAATCCAATTAATCGAGGAGTATTTTCATCCCTCTATATGAGAAGTGTAGGGATCCGAAAATTAGGAGCTAATTGTTTTAAAAAATAAATTTAAAATAATTGGTCAAGTACATTAAACTAATCTAATAAGAATTTTACTTCTACAGAAAAATGTCTGCGCCATCATAGACTATCTAACACACTAGACTGACAGAATCCAATTAATAAAGATTGGCTCAGAGAATAAAAATTATTTTGGATTTCGAGACATTAACCCATATTGGATCAGGATCTTCCACTTAACACGTCCATCTACATGAAGAGAGCGTCTAAAGAATGAAGACAAGAAAGCAGATTCATGTGGCTGATATCTGAATGCTCACAGTGCCAAAGAACATAGATCGGATTGCTCGTCAATGTTGGTTCACTAAGGAGATTTTGGTGAACACTAGTCCACTCAGCCAAGTATACAAGTCACGAAAGATTTTTAAAGAGCTAAAGATGAGTGATGGGTAGTCAAGTCTAGATACTGCTTGATGAATGATCAAAGGAACAAGGAAGAGATGGAAGTCTTGGTGTGAAGTTAACTTGAATCACTGCAGAATGATATTATTCTGCAATCTTGTGACTGATCATATGGCAATTCATATGATTACAACACATGCCTAAATTTAAAATCCTGTGTCGAATTATGAAACATGCTGGTCCACTGAGCCTCTAAAGGTACAGTTTGTATGAAACGATCTCTTCCAAAGAAAGTGTTATGGAAAGAAAGAATTGGTGAAAAGCAGAAGAATGGAAAGAGAAACGATGAGAGAAGGCAGAACGAAGTAAAGCACTGCCAAAGGAAAATATTTAATGCATAGGCGGGCCACTGGAAGCAGAATGCCCTACTCACCTGGCCCACCACTGAAGAACAAAAGGAAGGTCTTCGAGTACTCGTTATTGAGTCTTAACCTTATGGTTTTTATCTGCTCAGTATGGGTGCTTGACTCTATTACTAGTGCTCATCTATGTGCACTTCCATGCAGAGTCTTGAGATAGCAGGAGCTGAGGGATGGAGAATAATCCTATTGCATCGTAAGAAGCAAGAGTTGTGGCAAATGGGGTGGGAATATACCTCTCGATTAACCATCTAATTTAGACTTGGTTTGAAAGACTGTTATATGTAGCCTAACAGCTAGCAGATTTGTTTCTATTTCATACTTAGCACTAAAAGGCTTATGTATTACTTTCTTTAAGACCATGGTAAAATTCTTTATAAAGAAATAATTGTAAATGATTTCCCTTATTAACGGTTTTATCAGCTACAATATTGAGTATCTGTTTAACTATTGAGCAAAACATGAATGCTAAACGAACCTAGGGATAGTCCAAAGATGATAGATATCTATGGCCCTGAGGATTAGGTCATATAGAGAAGATAGATAAACAATGGAGAAAAATAGGCTATTGAGTCATTGACTTTCGAGTCATATCCAACTTAATGAATCTTGTCTCAAGGCAAAAAGACAAACTCCTTTTGAGAATATGGGGAAAGGCATGATATCTCTGCCCTAGTACAATGATCGTTCGGCGCCATTTGATGTGCCACTAGAGGCAATTTTGTTTACTTCATTTAATCTTACCGATGAATTTGTCTAAAGTATGGATATGTGTATCTTATATGAGAACCACAAGTTGAAAGCTTTAAAAGATAAGAATTCAGACATGAAAGTAGAAAACACAAACTGAAAAACCCTTAAGATTCTTCGAATCAGATCGAGGAGGTGAAACCTAGCGAGAATTTCTTAGACATTCAAGGAATGGCATAAGTTCTATCAATGACTTTCACAGGAACCCTAAAACTCCGGGATTTCAGAACAGAGAAATCGGACTCTATTGGATATGTCCGTCATGATGAGCTCTCACAGACTCCTAATTTTTCGGCATTCATTGTTAACTAAATTTATCTACTGAATAAGGGTGTTCTCCTAAGACCGTTCTACCACAACCATATGAGCATATGGCACGGTAAATAAATAATCGAGTCAGTCTCAAAAATTTAGGGTTGTTCGGCTTATGTCAAAAGATAACAGATGCTGAGTTTAGTCCTTCAAAGCTCGATCATAGGATATCCTAAAAGTCATTAGGATACTAATATTTCACATTCCAGAAGACCAACAATGTATTGCAGTCGACTGGCATTTTCTTGAAAATAGTTATTCATAAGATAGCGGATAGAAAGGCAGATTAAACTTGATGAGAAAGTCTCAAAGTAACAACGGACTAAGGACCAAATTGGGACCAAATCAGGTGAGCAATAAGACAACACTATCCTCCACCTCGTAGATCGAAAGAGTTTTCCATCTCCTTAAGAATATTTAGATTATTTCAGAGGAAAGGTAAGAGAAATGTCCTTATAGGTAATGGTGCTCATGGTGAATGATCCCAAAACCAATGAGCGCGATATCAGATATTGACTTCAGAAAAATGGTTAGAGGCAATGCATGTAGAAAATTGATTCGAATGCCACTCAACTAAGTCTGGGATTGGTAGATCCACCAGAAGGTATAGTACCTATTGGGTGTAAATGGATCTTCAAGAGAAAGATTGGTGCAGATGGAATGTGGAGACATTCAAGGCTAGACTAGTGGCAAAAGGTTATAGTCAACGCGAAGGCATTGACTATCAGGATACCTTTTTCCCAGTGGCTATGCTAAAATCCATCCGCACATTGCTTGCCGTTGCAGCCTATTTCGATTATGAAATATGGCAAATGGACGTGAAAACGGCATTCTTAAATGGATATCTTGAGGAAGATATCTATATGGAACAGCCGCTAGGTTTCACATCCAGTGATACTGATCACAAGGTTTGCAAGCTGCAAAGGTCCATATATGGACTTAAGCAAGCATCTCGGAGCTGGAACACTCGTTTCAATGATGTGATCAAAAAGTTTTGGTTTCATCAAAAATGAAGAGGAACCATGTGTTTTCAAAAGGGTCAGTGGGAGCGCTGTTGTCTTCCTCGTATTGTACGTGGATGACATCCTCCTTATTGGGAATGATATTCCCATGTTGACAATCAGTCAAATTATGGTTGTCCAAGGAATTCTCCATGAAAGACCTAGGTGAAGCATCCTTTATTCTAGGAATTAAGGTCTATAGGGATAGACCGAATAGGATGCTAGGACTTTCACAGAAGATGTACATAGAGGAAGTACTAAAGAGGTTTAGTATGGAAAACTCTAAGAGGGGATTAATACCTTCAGACATGGTATTCATCTTTCCAAGAAGATGTGCCCCAGCACACCTGAGGAAATAGAACGCATGAGCAAGATCCCTTATGCTTCTGCAATAGGGAGCCTCATGTATGCCATGCTATGTACACGACCTGATATAGCCCATGCTGTGAGTGTCACAAGCAGATATCAGTCAAATCCAGGTGAAGAACACTGGACTTCTGTGAAATGTATCCTTAAGTACTTGAGAAGAACTAAGGATATGATGTTGGTCTTTGGTAATGGAGAACTCCAAGTCCAGGGATACACAGACTCGGATTTCATGTCCGATATAGATGATCGAAAGTCGACATCTGGGAGTCTGTTTGTGTGCAATGGTGGTGCTGTCAGCTGAAAGAGTTTCAAGCAAACTATGATAGCAGATTCCACCATGGAAGCAGAATATATCGCTGCATCAGAGGCTGCGAAGGAAGCATTCTGGTACAAGAAGTTTGCTGCAGAAATCGAGTAATGCCATCAGATGCCATTCCTCTATACTGCGACAACAATGGCGCCATAGCCCTTGCTAAGGAGCCAAGGTCTCACCAGAAATCCAAGCATATTGAGCGGCGATACCACCTCATCCGCGATTACCTCGAGAAGGGTTACGTCGAGGTCAAGAGAGTCAACCACAGATAATGTGGCAGACCCACTTACAAAGCCGTTGGGCCAGCAGAAGATCGAAGCCCACCTTGAGAAGATGGGACTTAGACTTGTAGCCAATTGGCTTTAGGACAAGTGGGAGATTGTTAGATATATGTGCCCTAGAAGCCAGAATTGGCTGACACTTGTAATACACTTCTAGGGGCAAAATTATAATTTTGACTAAAATCAATAAAATGGATTATTTTCTATCACATATGTGTATTTAGTGTCTGTGATACATCCTTTGAGTTAATGGTA
This sequence comes from Cocos nucifera, assembly GCA_006176705.1. Classification (NCBI taxonomy): domain Eukaryota; kingdom Viridiplantae; phylum Streptophyta; class Magnoliopsida; order Arecales; family Arecaceae; genus Cocos; species Cocos nucifera. Next base: position 265,348 of record QRFJ01002582.1, on the reverse strand, counting down.
ATGATAATTCATATTTTCAAGAGTTGAAAATTTAAGACATGAATAATCATTATTAACTCATAAAATGCTCCCGACCATAGGATCATCACGAGGATGGTGATTGATCCGGAAGGTTGGTGTACAATCGCTTCTCTTTAGTAGATGAGTCTTGAGTCTACGGTGTGGAGACACCGGAGCGAGAGTATAGGTACTCGTTAGAGAACGAGGGCACTGAGCGTGACCACCTCGAGTAGTCATTAGGAAGTCTACCTTCTCGTCAATGACTGACTCGATGCTGCAGTAGTGTGTCTGGTTCTTTGACCTGAGGTGCATCGGCAGTTCACCTTGAGGGTGTTATAGTTTGACTACACCATTACTCGATCTCCTAGCCATATCGAAATCCTGAGGTGTATGTTGGCTATAGCATGTTCATTGTAGGAACTGGATTGCATCAAGATGGAATCTATCTACCTCGGTGGTAGAGGAGCAGCCCTATGATGATCATGAGAATCAAGTCCAGAAGCCCATGGCCATGGCAGAGTGAAATAATAGAAAGAGTTTCTATTTAGATTTTCACATCGGACTTGAATCGAATGATTACATCATATGACAGAAACTAGGGTTTGACGAGTTCACCTTAACCCTAATCTGATCGGGGCTCAAGATAGAAGAACTTAATCACACAGGTAGCTGCACCAAGAGGTTCGCATTCAGCTCTGATGGGTTGCCACCATATACTGCTAGGTGTCACTGGTGGATTTTGGGAGCAATTAGAATGATTTAGATGATCGATCATTCTAGCTGTTCGAATCAGAAGAGTTCTGATCCATCGAAAGGAGTTTCGATGATGTCGATGATAGAGATCATGACATATCCCATTACCATACAGAACTGAACCTAACTGGGTCACACAAATAAGGGTTTGAATCTGGTGATCATCAATTGAACTGATCCAGTTCAATTGATCTGAATGAGATTCAATTAGGTTCAAGAAAAATCGTGCTAGCACTCGATTGAACCTAACGTTCTTCTTTTACTATCATAAATAAGTTGTCCTGACTGAGCCAAAGGAGTTTGTGCTCAATCAGAGGCCTTCACTATGGTCTGACTGGAGCTTGTCCAAGTCAGAAAAAGGTTGTCTTATTTTGTAAGACATTACCTGCCATTTTTGGTCACCTGCCATTTCTTGTTCTTTGACTTTGGTCAAAAGTTGACCTTTGACTGGTCAAATGTTGACCATTGACACTTTGACTTTTGTCCACATGTCATGCACCTATTGGAGAGCTGGTGGGGGCCTGTCCCCTGCCAGAACCTGGCAAGGAGGAGGGCGCACGCCACCCTTGGCGTGAAGTGGAGGCGCCCAAGTTGGAGGCCCTAGGAGTCCCTTGTTGGACAGGGACTCCATCTCCTTTTTGGATTTCCAATTAGAGTTCTCCTAAGAACCAACTTTGACTGGTCTTAGGCACCCTCTAAGGAGGAATCCAGGGGACTCTATTCCCACCAATCAGATTTAGATCTGATTTCACAAAGGGTTGTGATTGGTTGGGAAGAAGAGGAGTTGGATCATGCATTAGTCTATAAATAAGACCCTGCGCCCAACTCAAAGTATGTAAATTGAATCAAATTCCCCACGCCCCAAGGCTTGCCTCTCCCTCTCCTCCTCCATGCCAAACCCACCTTCTCCCTCTCCTCTCCACGTCCAAAAGAGTTTTGGATCTTGGTTGGTGCGATCCAGATCAGAGAAAGGCGACTGAAAGCTAGAAGGCTGCACTGCTGCAAAGGACGACTGCTGATCTTCAAAAGGAGTTTTGAAGATCCTCCAGATCAGATCCAGATCTGATTTTTGGAGATGTGATAGAGAAGAAGAGGATCTCCAGATCCAGTCCGAGTGGATATCGGTAGAGGCCAGGCACTTGCGTGGCTAGATCCAGAACCTTCCGCTGCATACAGGATCATCAACGGGTAATAGGATTACCCATATCAAGGTAAATTAAATTTGATTTAATTTATCTTAATTTTATTTTATTTATTAAAATAATAAGAATTAGATCTGAAAATCAAGATCTGATTAGATCAAGAGAAAAATTTTTGAAATATATCTCTTGATCTGATCAGATCTGGACGAACTGGACCGAAAATCAGGATTTTCCATCAATTGCTTAGAGTTAAATTTGGCCAAAGCTTTTATAAGAACCCAATTCACCCCCCCCCCTAGGTTGCTACCTCTAGGCAACAATTGGTATCAGAGCAGGTATTGTGTAATTGATTATTGATCTAACCGTCTTGAGTAAAAATCATGGCAACCCCATTTGGCTCATTATTTATTGAAGGCCAATCCACATCGAGACCACCACTATTTAATGGCATAAATTATATCTTTTGAAAAACTAAAATAAAAATTTTCATCCAAGCTTTAGACTATAACTTGTGAGGAGTCATAACTAGAGGACCACACACACCCACAATAGAAATTAATGGTCAGTCTATTCCTAAACCAGAAAAGGATTGAGATGAATTTGATAAGAAGATGGCTCAATTAAATACAAAAGTCATCAATGTTCTTTATTATTCTCTTAATGTACAAGAATTTAATAGAATATCCACTTGTACATCAGCAAAGCAAATTTGAAAAAGACTAAAAGTGACTCATGAGGGAACAAGCCAAGTGAAAGAGTTGAAAATCAACTTGCTTGTTCATAAATATGAAATATTTAAAATGGAGAAACATGAGTCCATTTTTGAAATATTTTTCAAATTTACTGATATTATTAATGCTCTAAATGGTCTTGGCAAAATCTATACTAACTATGAACTTGTTTGCAAGGTTTTAAGGTCTTTGCCAAAGGAATGGGAAGCAAAGGTAATAGCTATACAAGAAGCGAAAGACCTCACCAAGCCATCACTAAAAGAATTTATGGGTTCACTCATGACTCATGAGTTGAACATGGCTCAAAAGGAGAAAGAGAAAGAGCCAAGAAAGATGAAGACCATCGCCTTCAAATCCATTGCGCAACATGAAGAAAGTGATGAGTCGGAAGAAGAAGAAGATGAAAAAGAGAGTGAAGATGATGATGAAGATATGGAGCTACTCACAAGCAAATTCAAGAAGTTCCTCTTAAAGAGAAGTATGAAAAAGAAAGAAGAAAAAGAAAAAAAAGTGTCACGTGCTATAATTGCAATAAAAGGGGACATTACAAGCCGGATTGCCTCCTACTCAAAAAGTATCTCAAAAAGACCAAGAAAAGTGCTATGTTAGGAATTTGGGATGATAGTGATACTTCAAGTTCAAATGAAAAAAAGAAAGTGAAAAATCTTTGCCTCATGGCCATTGAGGATGAGGTAAATTCTGAAAATTTCTCCAAGTTTACATTTGAGGAATTGTTTAAAGTCTTCAATGATTTAATGGATGAATTCAAAAAATTAAGGCTGAAAAATAAGAAAATCAAAAAATCTAATCTTCTTTTAGCTAATGAAAAAGAAGATATCTTGAAAGAAAAAAATACTTTGACTAAAGAAAAAGAAGAATGAATCAAATCTAAAAATTCTTTAGTTAAAGAAAATATGGAGCTTAAAAAGGATAATGATACCTTAAGATGCTCCCTAAAAGAAAAGAAAAATCTTTTAAATAGAAAGAAAGAGCTCTTGGGAGAAAATAAAAAATTGAGAAGAGAGATTGAAATTTTGAAGCCTATTGCTGAAATTTACAATTAGTTTTCAAAATCTTCAATCTATGGTAAAAGTTAATGGGGTTGTTTTCAATAAAATAGAAACTGATCTTAATATTTCAAGAAAATAGCAAAATATCAAAAGTATTTTCATAAGAGCTTCAACTAAAAATCATTCAATTAAATGCTTTAAATGCAATAAAATTGGCTAAAAAATTTTTGAATACAATTTTAAAAGAATTGACCATACTTTGATTAGATAAATTTGGATTCCAAAAGAAATCTTGAGCACTAACTTCAATGGACCCAAAAAAACTTGGATACCAAAAATTATGAAATAATTTTGTAGGTATACCAAGGATCCAATGAAGCTAAAAGAAGAAAATTTTTATGGATGCCTTGAAAATGAAAATAGATGGATGGTGCTATTTGATAAAATCTAAACTATTCTTACACCATGCCACCTTTATTTGCTAAATATATTTTGATTATTAATTAGCATAATTATTAAGCATGTTTGATTAATTTTGATGATTTATCATTGCTTAAAATGATCATACTCTATGAATTGAAAGTTTGATGTATTAACTTTAATGATTTGTTAATATGTATGCATATGATAACTCCTTTCGTGTTTTGATAAGTATGATTGATTTTGATGCTTGCAATAATTTGAATGCTTTAATTTTAAAGATTAATACGCTCTCCTCTATATATCATGCTATCAATGAAATGGTTTATTTTGAAATTCAGCATAATATTTTAAGTCTTTTCATATTAATTTTATAATTAATAGATTTAAATTAAAAGATTCTTATTGGATATGAATGTTTTAAATTGCTAAATATTCATAGAGAACTTTAGTTTTAATTATTTGATATCAAATAATTTACTATTGCCATGTATCTGATTGATTTATCTTTTGGCAAAAAGAGAAAAATATTTTTATTTTAAATATGATTTTACACAGCTATATGTTTGATATAATATCATTTGAAATAAATTCAAAAATACATATATTTTTTGAACCTAATTGCTTGATATTTCTTATGAAAATGAAGAAATGATCTTTTTGAAGAATGACTGAAAATTTCTTTATGATTTGCCTTAACTAATTTATGAATATCAATTCAAATTTATTTATCATTCTAAATTCTTAAAATATTTAATTTGAATCAATTCATCTTGATTTAATTCAAAACTAAAATCATTGGTATCAAGCCGAATTTGTAAATTAATCTTTAAATGGTATTGAACTAAGAAAATCATGATTTGATCTAAAACTTAGTTTAATTGGTATCAAGAAAATCTTTCAAAGAAATGACTCTATTTGTTAAAGTAAGGGAGAGAAATTATTAAAGAAGAAGTAATCATTTAATAAAAAGGCCTTTAAAATTAAAAATATATTTTAAATTTTAAAAATCTAAATTTAGTGATTAAATTCATGTTGAATTTGCTTGATTTAAAATAAAAAAGGAAAGAAAGTTGAAAAGTAAATTAATCTTGCTATAAGTATGAAAAATAGGGGGAGAGATATTTTCTAACTTGATTTGATTAAAAAAATTTTGACTAATTTGAAAACATATTCTTACTCCAAGAAATAAATTTTGAAACCCTTTGAATTTAAATTTGATCCTAAATTTCTCATGTACATTGCAAAATTTTTATGAATTATTTATTTTAAAATAATATTTTACTTAAAGCAATGAATTTGAAAATGTGACTATCTTATGGTTTGATACTTTTTATTTTACTTTGGTCGATACATTTTCGACACATATCTTTTTCAAATCTAATTGACCAAAATTTTTTAAGAAAAAAAAAGTTAAAATATTAAAGTATATATTATGCTTGATTTTATATTCAAATATTTTGAAAAGCTCTATTCCTCTTAAAACTTAAAAGTGCATATTTGAAAATCTGAATAAAGATCATATTCATTCAAAAAGAGGAAAAGCATATAATATATAAATTCAAGCTAATTTTTGAAATTAAAATAAATGTTTGAAACTTATTTTAAGTCAAATGACAAATTTTCAAAAGGAAGATGATTCATTTAAATTGATTTTATGAATTTAATACATCTCTCAATTTAATGCTTTGATGTTGATTTTGATGACTCATATAAATTAATTTTCTGAACTTAATGCAATTCTTACTTTGATACAATCATATTATTGATTTTGATGATTATTTCTTATTTTTTTCTTATGAGCTTTTTTATGCTGTCAAAAAGGGAGAGAGGAATGTTGTGTATATGCTTGAAGAAACTCATTCGAATTGTATTGATGCTTGAAATGAAAACTTAATACTCATTGATATGAATTGAAATATTATTTTTATGAGTATATAAAATATGTGCAACGAACCAAAAGAATAATTGAGAACATTCATGAAGTACTCATTCATGTGTTTAATGTATACTTCATGATACTTTTTAGCAAAATGCATAGAAATACATTATTTGCTTTTATTGTGCATATACTCAAGATTTTGTCATCATAAAAAAGGAAAAGATTGTTGACCCTAAGATTGATTTTGATGATTCCAAAATATTAAGTATATCATGTATCTAATCATGTGTTTCAAGAATGTGTGTAGGATTTTTCAAGTATCCAAAATGAAGAATTTATCTTAAGAATAAATTCTCTCAAGATGCCATGCCAAAATACTTAAAAAAGCAAATTCACACATATTTGGATGGCTTGGTATGAAGAAAGTATGATTGAAAGAAGAGAAATTAAAATTGAAGAAAGCAATTATGTTTAAAAGAGTTTGGAGCCAAGAAACTCAAGTTTGGAAGGTCAAACATTAAAGAAAAATGAAGTCAAAATTTTTCGAGATGTCTTGAATTTTTTTCGAGAGCTCTCGAGTGGTCTGGCATAATGAAACAGTATTCTGGTACAGTCTCGAGAGGTCTCAAGTTAAACTTGAGGCGTCTCGTTCTCAGAAGATAGAAACTTTATTTCTATGCTCTGAGAACAAGAGGTCCGCAGATTTTTTAAGAGGTCTCGCAGTTCTGACGAGACATCTCGGAAAAAATCAAGAGGTCTCAATCTGCATGGATAGCCTTCAATGGATAGTTTTTCAATGGCTATTTTTCGATTCCAATGGCTATTTCAGAGCTTCTAATGACTAAGAACTCTCATTTCAGCCTTCTCTAAAGGTATTTAAATATGGAGAATCAATTGAAAAAAAGAAAAAGAAAGAGATCAAGGGATTTAGAGAGAGAATCTTTTAGATTTTATGAGGAATATTGAATATCCAAAGAAAAGATAAAAGAGAGGAGTATTGTGCATAGATTTCAGCGAGCCTTCAAAGCAATCTTCTTCGACATCTTTCACATCCTCTCAAGCATAATTTGAAGAAAAGTCAAGCTTCAATCAAGCACATTATCGATTTATTCTTTAGGATTTAAAAGAGCTTATACTCTATTTTTTATATTATTATAAAATTTTACTTGTATTTTTTGATTTCTTTACAAGTTTCTTTGGGAGAAAGAAACTTGGGGTTTAGGCCCGTCCAAGCCTAGAATTGGATATTATAGGTTTTGATTGGTGATCCCAAAAAATCAACTAGGTTGTCAGTGAACCCAGAAAACTAATGGTGTTAGGTTTTGGTTGGTGCTCCTGTGAAAACCAACTAGGTTTGCTTATGAGCCTAGAAAAATAAACACATTATAATCAAAGATAAATTATAGTAGAATTTTCAGAAAAAGCTTGGAGAGTGAACATAGGAGTGGGTTACTTCGAACTACTATAAATCTTTGTGTATTTGTGTTGTGCTTTTTTCTTCTATCTCTCTATATACTTTACATGCTTATAATTCTTACTTTACTTTCATAGTTTGATTTTGTTATCTTAATTCCACTGCTCATATTATATACATCTCATCCTCACCACTTAGATTAAAATCAAAGCACATAATTGCTTAGAATTAAATTTGGCCAAAGCTTTTATAAGAACCCAATTCATGCCCCCCTCCCCCCCCTCTTGGGTTGCTACCTCTGGGCAATAATTGGTATCAAAGCAGATGCTGTGTAATTGATTATTGACCTAACCATCTTGAGTAAAAGATCATGGCAACCCCATTTGGCTCATTATTTGCTGAAGGCTAATCCACATCGAGACCACCACTATTTAATGGCACAAATTATATCTTTTGAAAAACTAAAATAAAAATTTTCATACAAACTTTAGACTATGACTTGTGGGGAATCATAACTAGAGGGCCACACACACCCACAATAGAAATTAATGGTGTGTCTATTCCCAAACCAGAAAAGGATCAGGATAAATTTGATAAGAAGATGGCTCAATTAAATGCAAAAATCATCAATGTTCTTTATTATTCTCTTGATGTACAAGAATTTAATAGAATATCCACTTGTACATCAACAAAAAAAATTTGAAAAAGATTGAAAGTGACTCATGAGGGAACAAGCCAAGTAACAGAGTCCAAAATCAACTTGCTTATTTATAAATATGAAATATTTAAAATGGAGAAATATTTTTTAATTTCTAAAATATTTTCCAAATTTATTGATATTATTAATGCTCTAAATGGTCTTGGCAAAATCTATACTAACTATGAACTTGTTTGTAAGGTTTTAAGGTCTTTGCCAAATGAATGGAAAGCAAAAGTGACAGCTATACAAGAAGCAAAAGACCTTACCAAGCCATCACTAGAAAAATTTATGGGTTCACTCATAACTCATGAGTTGAACATGGCTCAAAAGGAGGAAGAGGAAGAGCCAAGAAAGATAAAGACCATCGCCTTCAAATCCATTACGCAACATGAAGAAAGTGATGAGTCGAAAGAAGAACAAGTTGAAGAAGAGAGTGAAGATGATGATGAGGATATGGAGCTACTCACAAGCAAATTCAAGAAGTTTCTCCTAAAGAGAAGTATGAAAAAGAAAGAAGAAAAAGAAAGAAAAAGTGTCACATGCTATAATTGCAACAAAAGGAGACATTACAAGCCGGATTGCCCCCTACTCAAAAAGTATCCCAAAAAGATCAAAAAAAGAGCTATGTTAGGAATTTGGGATGATAGTGATACTTCAAGCTCGGATGAGGAAAAGAAAGTTGAAAATCTTTGACTCATGGCCATTGAGGATGAGGTAAATTCTAAAAACTACTCCAAGTTTACATTTAAGAAATTGTTTGAAGCCTTCAATAATTTAATAGATGAATTCAAAAAATTAAGACTGAAAAATAAAGAAATCAAAAAATTTAATCCTCTTTTACTTAATAAAAAAATATGTTATTAAATGAAAAAGAAGATATCTTGAAAGAAAAAAATACTTTGACTAAAGAAAAAGAAGAATGGATCAAATCTAAAAATTTTTTAGTTAAAGAAAATATGAAGATTAAAAAGGATAATGATACCTTAAGATCCTCCCTAAAAGAAAAGAAAAATCTTTTAAATGAAAAGAAAGAGCTCTTGGGAGAAAATAAAAAATTGAGAAGAGAGATTAAAATTTTGAAGCCTATTGCTAAAAAGTTTACCATTAGTTTTCAAAATTCCCAATCTATGGTAAAAGTTAATGGGGCTGTTTTCAATAAAATAGAAATTGAGCTTAATATTTTAAGAAAATAGCAAAATGTCAGTAGTATTTTCACAAGAGCTTCAACTAAAAATCATTCAATTAAATGCTTTAAATGCAATAAAATTGGCCAAAAAATTTTTGAATGTAATTTTAAAAGAATTGGCCATACTTTGATTAGATAAATTTGGGTTCCAAAAGAAACCTTGAGCACTAACTTCAATGGACCCAAGAAAATTTGGGTACCAAAAATTATGAAGTAATTTTGCAGGTATACCAAGGATCCAATGAAGCTAAAAGAAGAAAATTTTTATGGATGCCTTGAAAATGAAAATAGATGGATGGTGCTATTTGATAAAATCTAAACTATTCTCACACCATGCCATCTTTATTTGCTAAATATATTTTGATTATTAATTAGCATAATTATTAAGCATATTTGATTGATTTTGATGATTTATCATTGCTTAAAATGATCATACTCTATGAATTGAAAGTTTGATGTATTAACTTTAATGATTTGTTAATATGTATGCATATGATAACTCCTTTCATGTTTTGATAAGTATGATTGATTTTGATGCTTGCAATAATTTGAATGCTTTGATTTTAAAGATTAATATGCTCTCCTCTATATATCATGCTATGGATGAAATGGTTTATTTTGAAATTTAGCATAATATTTTAAGTCTCTCCATATCAATTTTATAATTAATGAATTTAAATTAAAAGATTCTTATTGGATATGAATGTTTTAAATTACTAAATATTCATAGAGAACTTTAGTTTTAATTATTTGATATCAAACAATTTACTATTGCCATGTAATGATTGATTTATCTTTTGACAAAAAGAAAAGAATGTCTTTATTTTAAATATGATTTTATACAGCTATATGTTTGATATGATATCATTTGAAATAAATTCAAAAATACATACCTTTTCTGAACTAATTGCTTGATATTTCTTATGAAAAGGAAGAAATAATCTTTTTGAAGAATGACAGAATTTTTTTTTATGATTTGCCTTAACTAATTTGCTGATATCAATTCAAATTAATTTATCATTCTAAATTCTTAAACTATTTAATTTGAATTAATTCATCTTGATTTAATTCAAAACTAAAATCATTGGTATCAAGTTGAATTTGTAAATTAATCTTTAAATAGTATTGAACCAAGAAAATCATGATTTGATCTAAAACTTAGTTTAATTAGTATCAAAAAAATCTTTTAGAAATGACTCTATTTGTTAAAGTAAGGGGGAGAAAATATTAAAGAAGAAGTAATCATTTAATAAAAAAGGCCTTAGAAATTAAAAATATATTTTAAATTTTAAAAATCTAAATTTAGTGGTTAAATTCATGTTGAATTTGCTTGATTTGAAATAAAGAAGGGAAGAAAGTTGAAAAGTAAATTAATCTTGCTATAAGTATGAAAAATAGGGAGAGAGATATTTTCTAACTTGATTTGATTAAAATTTTTTTGACTAATTTGAAAACATATTCTTACTCCAAGGAATAAATTTTGAAACCCATTTGAAAATTCAAATTTGATCCTAAATTTTTCATGTGCATTGCAAAATTCTTATAAATTATTTATTTTGAAATAATATTTTACTCAAAGCAATGAATTTGAAAATGTGACTATCTTATGCTTTGATACTGTTTATTTTACTTTACTCGATATATTTTCGATACATATCTTTTTCAAATCTAATTGACCAAAATTTTTTAAGAAAAGAAAAGTTAGAATATTAAAGTATATATTATGCTTGATTTTATTTTGAAATATTTTGAAAAACTCTATTTCTCTTAAAATTTAAAAGTACATATTTGAAAATCTGGATAAAGATCATATTCATTCAAAAAGAGGGAAAGCATATAATATTTAAATTCAAGCTAATTTTTAAAATTAAAATAAATATTTGAAACTTATTTTGAGTCAAATGATAAATTTTCAAAAGGAAGATGATTTATTTAAATTGATTTTATGAATTTAATATATCTCTCAATTTAATGCTTTGATGTTGATTTTGATGACTTATATAAATTAATTTTTTGAACTTAATGCAATTCTTACTTTAATACAATCATATTATTGATTTTGATGATTATTTCTTATTTCTTTTTCATGAGCTTTTTGATGCTGTTAAAAAAGAGGAGAGGAATGTTGAGTATATGCTTGAAGAAACTCATTCGAATTGTATTGATGCTTGAAATGAAAACTTAATACTCACTGATATGAATTAAAATATTTTTTTTATGAGTATATGAAATATGTGCAATGAACCAAAAGAATAATTGAGAACATTCATGAAGTACTCATTCATGTGTTTAATCTATACTTCATGATACTTTTTAGCAAAATGCATAGAAATACATTATTTGCTTTTATTGTGCATATACTCAAAATTTTGTCATCATCAAAAAGGAGGAGATTATTGACCTTGAGATTGATTTTGATGATTCCAAAATATTGAGTATATTATATATCTAATCATGTATTTCAAGAATATGTGTAGGATTTTTCAAGTATCCAAAATGAAGAATTTATCTTAAAAATAAATTCTCTCAAGATGCCATGTCAAAATACTTAAAAGAGCAAATTTACACATATTTGGATGGCTTGGTATGAAGAAAGTATGATTGAAAGAAGAGAAATTAAAATTAAAGAAAGCAATTATGTTTAAAAGAGTTTGGGGCCAAGAAACTTAAGTCTGAAAGGTCAAATATTAAAGAAAAATAAAGTCAAAATTTTTTGAGATGTCTCAAATTTTTTTCGAGAGTTCTCAAGTGGTCTGACGTAATGAAATAGTATTCTGACACAGTCTTGAGAGGTCTTAAGTTAAATTTGAGACGTCTCATTCTTAGAAGATAAAAACTTCATTTCTGTGCTCCAAGAGTGAGAGATCTCGTAGATTTCTTAAGAGGTCTCATGGTTCTGGCGAGGTATTTCATAAAAAATTAAGAGATCTCGAAATTTGATAAGAGGTCTCATGAAAAACTGAGAGGTCTTGATCTGCACGAACAACCTTCAATGGATAGTTTTTCAATGGCTATTTTTTGACCCCAATGACTATTTCAGAGCTTCCAACAACTAAGAACTCTCATTTCAACCTTCTCTAAAGGTATTTAAATGTAGAGAATCAATTGAAAAAAAAAAAGAAAGAGATTAAGGGATTTAGAGAGAGAATCTTTTAGATTTTGTGAGGAATATTGAATATCCAAAGAAAAGAAAAAAGAGAGGAGTATTGTGCATAAATTTCAGCAAGCCTTCAAAGCAATTTTCTCCGACATCTTCCACATCCTCTCAACCATAATTTGAAGAAAAGCCAAGCTTCAATCGAGCACATTATCGGCTTATTCTTTAGGATTTAAAAGAGCTTATACTCTATTTTTTATATTATGCTAAAACTTTACTTGTATTTTTTGATTTCTTTACAAGTTTCTTTGAGGGAAAGAAACTTAGAGTTTAGGCCCGTCCAAGCCCAGAATTGGATATTGTAGGTTTTGGTTGGTGACCTCGAAAAACAACTGGATTGTTAGTGAACCCAGAAAACTAACGGTGTTAGATTTTGGTTGGTGCTCCTACGAAAATCAACTAGGTTTATTTGTGAGCCTGGAAAAACAAACACACTATAATCAAGAGTAGATTATAGTGAAATTTTTAAGAGAAGCTTGGAGAGTGGATGTAGGAGCAGGTTGCTCCGAACCACTATAAATCTTTATGTATTTGTGTTGTGCTTTTTTCTTCTATCTCTCTATATACTTTGCATGCTTATAATTTTTACTTTACTTTCATAGTTTGATTTTGTTATCTTAATTCCACTGCTCATATTATATACATCTCATCCTCACCACTTAGATTAAAATCAAAGCACATAATTGCTTAGAGTTAAATTTGGCCAAAGCTTTTATAAGAACCCAATTCACCCCCCCTCTTGAGTTGCTACCTCTGGGCAATAGCTGGGTTAATTCTCCTTTGGGGATCTCTTTTTGGCTTAGCATCCTCTAATAAATGAATTCTATGTTGAACAATCGAGGGACTAATCCTCTATAAATCAGCCATGGTCCATCCTATTGCTTCTTTATTTTTCTTCAGGATAGTCAATAATTCTTTCTCTTGCATAGGGTCTAGGTCTATTGAAATAATTATCAGTAAGATTTCTGATGGACCTAGGTATGCATATTTCAGATATTTAAGGAGTGTTTTTAATTCTATCTTGGGTATTGGTTTAACTAATTCTGGTGCGAGCTTTGTTGGTGAATTAGGTTCTATTTCTTTATGTTCTTTAGACTGGTCCTGTTCAGATATTGGTTCAGATGATGGATCTTTTATTTCTTCTTTTGGTGCTTCAGACGTATCCACTTGGTTGTCTATTTATTTTTCAGATCTTAGTGTATAGATAGCATTTAGTTGGTTACTATAGGCTCTTTGCTGAGATTTTTGATTGTTTTGGATTCTAGGATTAGCCTCAGGTTGACTTGGCAATTTATCCTTTTCTCTTTCACTCACAGTATTAGCTAACTGTCCTAATTGCATTTCTAAATGAGCTATTATTTGTATATTTATATTAGCAATTGACCAATGGCTTGCATAAAAATATTAAGGGTAGTTGCATTATCGGCGGTTTATTTTATTAGGATTTATAGGCTTTTTGTCTAAAGAGTCTAATTTTTTTTCATTATTGTGAAAGCCTAGTGAGTTATTTGTTGTAGGGTTAGGCCTTGTGTTTGATTGATTGAAGCTAGGACCACCTATATTTGGACCTTATGACCATGAAAAATTAGGGTGATTTCTCCATCCTGGGTTATAAGTTGATGCATAGGGATTATTATTTGATCTTTGATATACTGCATTAATCTATGCAAACTCGTTTTCTATTGGTTTTATCAAGAAGGAACATTTTTCTATGACATGGTCTAGTGCACTGCAACCGTTGCACATGAGTGCAAACACTTGATTTATATTGACTGGTCTTTGCAATTCTAAGGCCTCTAATCTTCATTGTAAAGCAGCTATTTTGGCTTTTATTATTGTAAATCACCATGGCATCACCTAGATCTGATACCACATGTTGCGAAAATCCTTGATCTTTAGCATGGATCTTATGAGAACTTTGACATTCTTTAAGGCAGCAGACTATCGATCCATCTAATCTGGATCTGTGATGGGGTGCCTCCCTCAGTGGACTTGAGGGAGGTGCCCTCTTGGGGTGACAACTCTAAAGAGAAGAGAAATTGAGTGAGAAAAGATCTATATTCCAATCTACATTGTAAAATTTTAATACAACCTATGTATTTAATTATACATAACTATTAGGCCCGACCAAAAACTCTCCTGACTAACTCAATACATGAAAGCACTTATCGAGCCGATATACATCCATGTCTCCCATGCTCTCATCTCCTGTATCTAAACTTGACCCATACATGTGTTAGCCACCTTAAGACCTTATTGGACCAAGCCTTAAAATCCAAACAGAAAATTCCATCCAGTTCTGTTTGCCACCATCGAGTCGGCTCTGTCAGAAGCTGACCTGGCTCGACTGTGTATCGCCTAAACCCTGTCTTCTATCTGCTTGAGATAGCTGGCTTGACTGCACTCTGAGTCAGCTCGGTCTTAGTTCAAGCTGGCTCGATTGTATATCCGAGGCAGCCCACTTTTGTGTTAGCCCCTTATCTTTGCTGATTCTTCTCCTGGCTTTGGTTCTTTGCTCCTCCTTATATCCCAGATCTTCGAAGCACCTACCAAGCCCCTCAAGATCTTCACACCTAAATCTCGAGTTCATGTAGGGCTATACACTGCCTTCATCTTAGGACAACTCCTATCCTAACCCTAGGACCATACCTATCCTAGTCTTCTAGAGCCAACACCCTAGCTCCTCCTGTGGTCCTCCAAGGCTTGGGAGCACCACACAAAATCCTACAATCTCCACCTTGATGTGCCTAAGCTTTGGCACACTTGGCAATGTTTTCCTACACGATCTTGCTATCGCTATGCATCCTGATAGCCTCTTGTGCAAACATCACCTTCACTAATCCTCTTCAGCTATTGTGCATCCTTGAGGCCTTTGGGATGATCACCTCTACCGCTGAAGATCTTAGCTAGCTTCTTTACACCATCCTGAAATTGTAGGAATCCTTCTACTTGGTTGCTGCATCAATTATCTTGGACTTTCTTTGAGATCCCACAGCATTCCTGTACCGGCACTCATTGCATATCCTAACATAGTCTTCTTAGAACTTTGCCAGTCTTTCCCGCATGTGCTGCTCCACTTGGAACTATGCATCTCTAGCGTTGGTGCTAAGATATTGGTCCTCTTGCACTCCTCCGCTTTGAACTCGTGTCACATCTCCACCGATGAAGCCACCTTTGCCTGGTGCTCCACTTGAAACCAAAGTATCCCTGATGCTTTAGAAGCTGACTCTGTAATTGAGTCCCTCGAGGCCAACCACTCAACACTGCACTGCTAAGTCTATTGCTGCACCTTGAACACCGCTATTGTCTCTTCGGACCCTCCGCACTCTATGGACCCCCTTCGAAGCCATCTCGGATACCTCTGCAACCCGCAGGCACCTCCAAAATTTAAGAGCTCATCCAACTCTTTAAAATCAGCAATTGAATCCTAGGAAATTCCATCTTAGCCTTCTTTTCTTCTACCCCTACACCAGCCATCGCTTCAATTATGCCCGAAGGAACTGTAGCTCAAATCCTGTCCTAGGCTCAGACCCATCTATCTCATCTCGAGACTCTTGAGACTCCCTAGCTCTCCCTGATACCTGCTCTCAATTTTCTTGAGATGACTCATGATACTATTTACTGAGATACCTCTCTCGGTTGTTGCACCGTCGATCCTTTCTAAGTACTTATGCCTCTAGGGTAGCACTACTGCAACACTCCAGCGCTCCCTACCTCGTCTTTATGTCATCTTCTCATAGGTATCCAAGTCTTCTCTTGCTACACATAACCCATCCTTCACCTGAATCATGACTCTTTCTGGTGCTCCCATAAAAGAAACCTGATCCACGATCAGCCATCCAGCACTGACCTACTGGACCTCCATGGATCATCCATCTCCATTACCTCTAAGGCTTCGTAAATCCATGCTATGGTCGAACTACTGAATGCATCCTCAACTACTCCTACCATCCTACAACCGAAGGATGTATAGTCACTTTTTTAGATTTTCTTCGACTATTATCCTTGGGAAACCTCTCTTCATCCACCAAACGGCCCTATACTGCCCATCTTCCTAGAGAACTCTGTCACCCATCACACACCTCCAATCTCTACAATCAAGATCGATCAAAAAATCATGCATCCAAACCTTCCATCCAGAAAAAAATCTTTTTCATTAATCCTCTTAGCCTCCACCTTCAATCCGTTGCTTTCAGTTGGCCAGACCATAGCAATAACAAAGGTAGATCTAAGACAAACTATGAAATACTTGTACAAATTTCTAATTTCATCCTGTATAACTTTTTCTTTGTTTTCATGCACCATCAGACTCTGAACCAAGCTCTGATACCAATTGTTGTAACATCACCATAGCATCACCTATCTCTGATACCACGTGCAGCAGAAACCCTTGATCTTTAGCATGGGCCTGAGGAGAACTTTGACATTATTAAGGCAGCAGACTACCAATCCACCTAATCTATATCTATGATGGGGTGCTCCCTCCTTGGGCTTGAGGGAGGCGCCCCCCATAGGGTGGCAACTTTAGAGAGAAGAGAGAAGAGAGATTGAGGGAGAAAAGATCTGTATTCCAATCCATGTTATAAAATCCTAATACAACCTATGTATTTATACATAACTATAGGCCCGAACAAAAACTTACTTGGATAACCCAATATATGAAAGCACTCACCGAGCCCATGTACACTCATGTCTCCCATGCTCTCATCTTCTGGATTTAAACCCGATCCAAACATGTGTTAGCTACCTTAAGATATTATTAGACCAGGCCTTAAAACTCCAAACAGAAAATTCCATCTAGTTCTATTTGCCACCATCGAGTTGGCTCTATTAGGAGCCGAGCTGGCTCGACTGCATATTGCCCAAATCCTATTTTCTATCTACCTGAGACAGCCGGCTCGATTGCACCTCGAGTCGGCTCGGTATCAGCCCGAGTCAGCTTGACTGCATATTTGAGCCAGCCCGTCTGTCCTTGTCTTGGTTGATTCTTCTCCTAGCTTTGGTCCTTTGCTCCATCTTATATTTCAAGTCTTCAGAGTACCTACCAAGCTCTTCACATCTGAACCTCGAGCCTATGTAGGGCTACATGCCATCTTCAACTTAGAACAACTCTTGTCCTAGCCTTAGAACTACACCTGTCCTAGACTTTCGGAGCCAATACCCTGGCTCCTCCTGTGGCCCCCTAAGACTTGGGAGTACCACATTAAATCCTATAAGGCATCACCTATCTTTGATACCACGTGCAGAGGAAACCCCTGATCTTTAGCATAAATTTGAGGAGAACTTTGACATTTTCTAAGGTAGTAGACTATCGATCCACCTAATCTAGATCTGTGATGGGGCACCTCTCTCCTTGGTCTTGAGGGAGGTGCCTCTCTTAGGATAAGAACTCTAGAGAGAAGAGAGAAGAGAGATTGAGAAAAAAAAGATCTGTATTCCAATCTATGTTATAAAATCTTAATACAATCTATGTATTTATACATAGCTATTAGGCCTGACCAAAAACTTTCTTAGCTAACCCAATACATGAAAACACTCACCGAGCCTATGTACACTCGTGTCTCTCATTCTCTCATCTCTTGGATCTAAACATGATCCATACATGTATTAGCCATTTTAAGATCTTATTGGATCAGGCCTTAAGATCCCAAATAGAAAACTCCATTCAATTCTGCTCACCATCATCAAGCCGGCTCTATCAAGAGTCGAGTTGGTTCGACTGCGTATCGTCCGAATCATGTCTTTTGTTTGTCTAAGACAACTAGCTCGACTGCACCTCGAGTTGGCTCGATCTTAATCTGAGTCAGCTTGACTGTGTATCCGAGCTAGCCCGCCTATATGTCAGCCTCTTATCTTGCCTAATTCTTCTTCTGACTTTGATCCTTTGCTCCACTTTGTGTTTTAGATCTCTGAAGTACCTACCAAGCCTCTCAAGGTCCTCACACTTAAATCTCGAGCCCGTGCAGGGCTATACGCCACCTTCACCCTAGGATAACTCATGTTCTAGCCCTAGAACCACACCTGTCCTAGACTCCCAAAGCCAATACCCTGGCTCCTCTTGTGGTCCCCCAAGATTTGAGAGCACCACATCAAATCCTATAATCTTCACCTTGGTGTGCCTAAGCCATGGCACACCTGGTAATGTTCTCCTATACGATCCCACTATCACTGCGTAGCTTGATAGCCTCTTATGCAAACACCATCTTCGCCAATCAGCTGTTGTGCACCCTTGAGGCCTTTGGGATAACCGTCTCCACCGCTGAAGATCTTAGCTTGCTTCTTCATGCCATCCTGGAATTATAGGAATCATTCTGCTTAGCAGTTGCATCAATTATCCTGAACTTCTTTTGAGATCCCGCAGCATTCCTGTATCGGCACTCGTCGTATATCCTAACATAATTTTCTCAAAACTTTACCAGTCTTTCCTACACATGCTGCTCCACCTGTGATCTCCGACGTTGTGTATCTTCGACGTTGGTGCTAGGATATTGATCCTCCTACACTTTTCCACTCTGAACTCGTGTCACATCTCCATCAGTGAAGCCACCTCTACCAGATGCTCCACCTAAAATTGAAGCCCACTTGATGCCATAGAAACTGACTCTATAACTGAGTCCTCCGAGGCCAACCACTCAATGCTGTACTACTAAGCCTGCCGGTGTACCTTAAACACAGTCGTTATCCCTTTGAATCCTCCATACTCCATGGATCCCTCCAAAGCCATCTCAAATATCTTCACAACCCACAGGCACCTTCGAAACCTAAGAGCTCATCCAACTCTTTAAAATCAGTGACTGAACCCTAAAAAATTCCATCCTAACCTTCTCCTCTTCTGCCCTTGCACTAGCCATTGCTTCAGTTGTGCCTGGAGGAACTGCAGCTCAAATCCTATTCTGGGCTCAGATCCACCTATCTCATTTCGAGACTCCTGAGACTTCCTGGCTCTTTCTGAGACATGCTCTCAATCTTTCTAAGATGCCTCCTGACACTCTACTAAGATACCTCCCTCGGTTGCTGCACCACCAAGCCTCTCTCAGTCCCATGCCTTCAGAAAAGCACTACTGCAGTACTTCAGCGCTTCCTGCCTCATCTTTGTGCTGCCTTCTCATAGATATTCGGGTCCTATCTTGCTGCACATAATCCATCCTCCACCTGAATCATGACTCTCCCTGGTGCTCCTGTAGAAGAAACCTGATCCAAGATCAGCCATCCAGTACTGATCTGCTGAACCTCCATGGATCATCCATCTCTATCACCTCCAAGGCTTTGCAAATCCATGCTCTGATTGAACCGTTGAATGTATTCTCGATTACTTCTCCCTCCTTCCTATAATCGAAGGATGTATAGTTGCTTCTTTAGCTTTCCTTCAATCATTATCCCTTGAAAAACCTCTCTTTATCCGCCAAATAGCCTCACATTGCCCATCTTCTTAGAGAATTCTGTCACTCATCATACACACCTGATCTATCCAACTAAGATTGATAAAAAATCATGCACCCAAATCTTTCATCCCAAAAAAAATCCTTCCTATTAATTCTCTCAACCTTCACCTTTAACCCGCTGCTCCCGATTGGCCAAACCACAGCAATAATAAAGATAGATCTAAGACATACCATGGAATACTCATGCAGATTTTTAATTTCATCCTGTATGACTTCTTCTTCGCTTTCATGTACCATCAAACTTTGAACCAGGCTTTGATACCAATTGTTGTAACATCACCATGGCATCGCCTAGATTTGATACCACGTGTTGCGGAAACCCCTGATCTTTAGCATGAATTTGAGAAGAATTTTGATATTCTCTAAGGCAATAGACTATCGATCCACCTAATCTGGATCTATGATGGATGCCTCCCTCCTTGGGCTTAAGGAAGGCACCCTCTTGGGATGGCAATTCTAGAAAAAAGAGAGAAGAGAGATTGAGAAAGAAAAGATCTATATTTCAATCCATATTGTAAAATTCTAATACAATATATGTATTTATACATAGTTATTAGGTTCGATCAAAAATTTTTCTGGCTAACCCAATATATGAAAGCACTTATCAAGCCCATGTACACCCATGTCTCTCATGCTCTCATCCCCTGGATCTAAATCCGATCCATACATGTATTAGCTACATTAAAACTTTATTGGATCAGGCCTTAAGACCCAAACAGAAAATCTCATCCACTTCTGTTCACCACTGTCGAGCCAGCTCTATTACGAGCCGAGCTAGCTCGAATGTATATCGCTCAAATTCTATCTTCTGTTTGCCTGAGATAGCTGGCTCGACTGCATCTTGAGTCAGCTCAGTCTCAGCTCAAGCTGGCTTGACTATGTATTCGAGCCAGTCCGCCTGTGTGTCAGCCTCTTGTCTTGGCTGATTCTTCTCCTAGCTTTGATTCTTTGCTCCATCTTGTGTCCCAGATTTTTGAAGCACCTACCAAGCCCCTCAAGATCCTCACACCTGAATCTCGAGTCTGTGCAGGGCAATATGCTACCTTCATCCTAGGATAACTCCTATCCTAGCCCTAGGACCATACCTATCCTAATCTTTTAGAGCCAACACCCTGGCTCTTCTTGTGACCCCCTAAGGATTGGGAGTACCACACCAAATCCTATATCTATAGCTAGGATTGTTGGAACTTGGTGTATATCACCTCTTGCTGGCATAGGTTTCCTAGTTGCTTTCCACTGTAGACTCTTTTCTGCTAGATCCTTTAAAAATTGCCAAGCCTCATTAGGTTCCTTGTGCATTAATTGGCCCTGGCACATTGATTCTAGCATAGTTCTAGAACTTAGGTCTAGACCTTCATAAATGATTTGGCATAATCTCTATATTTTTATTCCATGGTGTGGACATTGACTCAAGAGGTTCTTAAATCGCTCTAAACACTTCCAGAAAGACTCTTCCCCTAATTGGTAAAATTAATTAATTTTGTTTCTTAACTTAGCTATTTTGTGATGTGGGAAGAACTTCCTCAAGAATACTTTTACAAAGCCATCCCATATTGTGATCGAGTGGTTGGGTAGACTATATAGCCATTTTTTTGTATTTTTTTTAAGGGCAAAATTAATCAGCCTAAGTTTAATAGCATCTTCTAAGAGTTGGTGTATCATCATGGTATGATATACTTCTTCAAATTCTCTAATGAAAATATATACATCCTTAATTTCAGTAAATTTAGGAAGCATGTTGATGATTTGAGGTTGAATTTCAAAACTGGTTGCATTCGTTTGAGGTAATTGGATACAAGATGGTTGAGCTAACCCAATTGAATGGAAAAAATCTTTTAGGATTTGAGGTTCTTGATCTATCTCACTCATTGTGGACTCAAAAATTTTTTGGATTAGGATAGGATTTGGATTTATTCTTACTAATCGACCAAATTCTCTTTTCCAAGTTACTATTTTATAATTTAATTTTTTAATTTTTTTTAAAATTTTATTTTTGAAAAGTTTTTGGTGAGATGAGAGAAAAGAAAGAAAAGGATTCTAAAGATGAGTCCTAAGAAGTTCTAAATCTAGAGATGAAAGAGAGAAGAATGCTTTAATTAGGTTTAAATTTGATGTTAATTATAATCAAATTAAGCAAACATGGATTCTCTATCCTAAGATTAATCTAGATCTAGATAGCTCCTAACTATATCAAGATCATCTTTGAGCACTCCAAGCTCAAAATTAGCTAACTGATTTGACCAGGTAAGTGTAAGATATGAAAGATTTTTTGCTTGTTGCTTTTCTTAAATATCAACTAAGTTGGATAGGTCAGATAATAGAACTAATTAAAAATCACAATCTTTGAACCACTTACCTTAGATACTGAGTAATTAACCAATTCGAACCCAGTCCAACTTTAGAATTTTCTTGCCCTAATAAGCTTGAATATCCTTAAGGATTAACATCTAATTGATTTTATATTAAGATTTGGATCAATACAATATGAAGGATGATGATTTATGGGCTAAGAAAGGATGATCAAATCCTCATCTTATCTTGTTTAATGGATTATGCCCTTAAGTATATTATGGATATGCAATGCAAATAAGATAAGATATCAAATCAAATTAAAAAATTAATTTTATTTAATATTTATGGTTACTCTAAATTAATTGAGTATTATGAGATATCGATGATTTTTTAAGGATTTATGATTTTATCTTTTTATAGATAATTTTTTAATTTTTGATTGTGTGGTTTTGCAAAAAAAAGTAAATTCAAGTGATTAAGTCTTAGAAAATAATAAATTAATCTAAACTATAGAAAGTAAAACTTAGTTATGAAAGACAGTAATAACTAGATAAAATTAAAGAGCAATAAATTTATTTTTTATTTTTTTATTTTTAATTATTTTTTATTTTAAAATTAATTAATTAATTTTAAATTAATTGAAGTAATCGTGCTACAATCTCTAGCAATGGCATCAAAAATTTAATTGCTTGTCATTACAGTAATAAATAAAAATTAAGTCTAATTTTAATATTTAGAATAGTGATGAGTGGAATGTCGATTTTCTTGAAGATTAAAGGCTAAGTGACGTTCAATGTAATTAAAAATTAAATTTTAAATTTAATTTTATAATAAAAATTTAAATAAATAGATTAAAAAAAGATAATTAAGAATTTAGTAAATTAAAATAAAAATAAAATAAAAGTAAATACTTAATTAATTAGGATTTTTAAATTAATTAAAAGTATTCTAAAATTTTGAATCCATCTTTAGCATGGTTTGAAGGAAAATCCTGATTTTTCGGTCCAGGTTCGTCTAGATTTGATTAGATCAAGAGATATATTTCAAAAATTTTCTCTTGATCTCAATCAGATCTTGATATATTTTAGATCTGATTCTTATTATTTTAATAAATAAAATAAAATAAGATAAATTAAATCAAATTTAATTTATCTGATTTGGGTAATCCTATTACCCTGTAGATGATCCTGATTACAGCGGAAGGTTCTGGATCTTAGCCACGCAAGCGCCTGGCCTCTATCGGTATCCACTCGGGTTGGATCTGGAGATCCTCTTCTTCTCTATCACACCTCCAAAAATCAGATCTGGATCTGATCTGGAGGATCTTCAAAACTCTTTTGAAGATCTGCAGTCGTCCTTTTGCAGCAGCGCAGCCTTCTTGCTTTTGATCGCCTTTCCTTGATCTGAATCACACCAACCAAAGTCCAAAATACCTTTTGGATGTGGAGAGCAAGAGGAGAAGAGACCATGGCGTAGAGAAGGAGGGGAGAGGCAGCCTTGGGGCGTGTCTAATAGCATTCACTTAGAATTAGGGTTGGACGTAGGGTCTTATTTATAGACCTCTTGTGATCCAACTCCTCTTCCTCTCAACCAATCACAACCCTTTGTGAAATAAGATCTAAATCTGATTGATTGGAATAGAGACCCCTGGATTCCTCCTTAGAGGGCGCCTAAGACCAGTCAAACTGGATTCTTAGTAGAACTCTGATTGGAATCCAAAAGGGAGGTGGAGTCCTTGTCCAACAAGGACTCCTAGGCGCCTCCTACTTGGGCTCACGCCACCCTTGGCGTGCGCCCTTCTCCTTGCCTGGTTCTGGCAGGGGGACAGGCCCCCACCAGCTCTCCAATAGGTGCATGACATGTGGTCAAAAGTCAAAGGGTCAATGGTCAATGTTTGACCAGTCAAAGGTAGACTTTTGATCCAAAGTCAAAGAACAAGAAATGGCAGGTGACCAAAAATGGCAGGTAATGTCTTACAAATAAGGCAACCTATTCTGACTTGGACAACCTCCAGTCAGACCATATGAAGGCCTCTGATCGAGCATAAACTCCTTTGGCTCAATCAGGACAACTTATTTATGATAGTAAAAGAAGAACGTTAGGTTCAATCGAGTGCTAGCACGATTTCCTTGAACCTAATTGAATCTCATTCAGATCAATTGAACTAGATTAGTTCAATTGATGATCACCAAATTCAAACCCTTGTTTGTGTGACCCAGTTAGGTTCAGTTCTGTATGGTAATGGGATATGTCATGATCTCTATCATAGACATCATCGAAACTCCTTTCGATGGATCAGAACTCTTCTGATTCGAACAGCTAGAATGATCGATCATCTAAATCATTCTAATTGCTCCCAAAATCCACCAGTGACACCTAGCAGTATATGGTGGCAACCCATCAGAGCTGAATGTGAACCTCTTGGTGCAGCTACCTGTGTGATTCAGTTCTTCTATCTTGAGCCCCGATCAGATTAGGGTTAAGGTGAACTCGTCAAACCCTAGTCTCTGTCATATGATGTAATCATTCAATTCGAGTCCAATGTGAAAATCTAAATAGAAACTCTTTCTATTATTTCACTCTACCATGGCCATGGATTTCTGGACTTGATTCTCATGATCATCATAGGGCTACTCCTCTACCACCGAGGTAGATAGATTCCATCTTGATGCAATCCAGTTCCTACAATGAACATGCTATAGCCAACATACACCTCAGGGTTCCATATGGCTAGGAGACCGAGTAATGGTGTAGTCAAACTATAACACCCTCAAGGTGAACTGCCGATGCATCTCAGGTCAAAGAACCAGACACACTACTGCAGCATCGAGTCAGTCATTGACGAGAAGGTAGACTCCCTAATGACTACTCGAGGTGGTCACGCTCAGTGCCCTCGTTCTCTAACGAGTACCTGTACTCTCGCTCCGATGTCTCCACACCGTAGACTCAAGACTCATCTACTAAAGAGAAGCGATCGTACACCAACCTTCTGAAGGGAAATCCTGATTTCCCTGACCAGGTTCGTTCAGATCTGATCAGATCAAGAGATATATTTCAAAAATTTTTTCTCTTAGATCTGTATCAGATCAGGGATGCTTCAGATCTGATTCTTATTTATTTAATAAAAATTAAATGAAAAGGATAAATTAAATCACATTCAATTTACCTGAATAGGGTAATCCTATTACCCTGTTGATGATCCTGTTTGCAGCGGAAGGTTCTGGATCAAGCCACGCAAGCGCCTGGCCTCTACCGGTATCCACTCGGGTTGGATCTGGAGATCCTCTTCTTCTCTATCACACCTCCAAAAATTAGATCTGGATCTGATCTGGAGGATCTTCAAAACTCTTTTGAAGATCTGCAGTCGTCCTTTTGCAGCAGCGCAGCCTTCTTGCTTTTGATCGCCTTTCCTTGATCTGAATCACACCAACCAAAGTCCAAAACACCTTTTGGACGTGGAGAGCAAGGGGAGAAGAGACTATGGCATGGAGAAGGAGGGGAGAGGCAGCCTTGGGGCATGTCTAATAGCATTCACTTAGAATTAGGGTTGGGCACAGGGTCTTATTTATAGACCTCTTGTGATCCAACTCCTCTTCCTCTCAACCAATCACAATCCTTTGTGAAATCAGATCTAAATCTGATTGGTTAGAATAGAGACCCCTGGATTCCTCCTTAGAGGGTGCCTAAGACCAGTCAAACTGGATTCTTAGTAGAACTCTGATTGGAATCCAAAAGGGAGGTGGAGTCCTTGTCCAACAAGGACTCCTAGGCGCCTCCTACTTGGGCTCACGCCACCCTTGGCGTGCGCCCTTCTCCTTGCCTGGTTCTGGCAGGGGGACAGGCCCCCACCAGCTCTCCAATAGGTGCATGACATGTGGTCAAAAGTCAAAGGGTCAATGGTCAATGTTTGATCAGTCAAAGGTAGACTTTTGACCAAAGTCAAAGAACAAGAAATGGCAGGTGACCAAAAATGGCAGGTAATGTCTTACAAATAAGACAACCTATTCTGACTTGGACAACCTCCAGTCAGACCATATGAAGGCCTCTGATTGAGCACAAACTCCTTTGGCTCAGTCAGGACAACTTATTTATGATAGTAAAAGAAGAACGTTAGGTTCAATCGAGTGCTAGCACGATTTCCTTGAACCTAATTGAATCTCATTCAGATCAATTGAACTAGATTAGTTCAATTGATGATCACCAGATTCAAACCCTTGTTTGTGTGACCCAGTTAGGTTCAGTTCTGTATGGTAATGGGATATGTCATGATCTCTATCATAGACATCATCGAAACTCCTTTCGATGGATCAGAACTCTTCTGATTCGAACAGCTAGAATGATCGATCATCTAAATCATTCTAATTGCTCCCAAAATCCATCAGTGACACCTAGCAGTATATGGTGGCAACCCATCAGAGCTGAATGTGAACCTCTTGGTGCAGCTACCTGCATGATTCAGTTCTTCTATCTTGAGCCCCGATCAGATTAGGGTTAAGGTGAACTCGTCAAACCCTAGTCTCTGTCATATGATGTAACCATTCGATTCGAGTCCAATGTGAAAATCTAAATAGAAACTCTTTCTATTATTTCACTCTACCATGGCCATGGATTTCTGGACTTGATTCTCATGATCATCATAGGGCTACTCCTCTACCACCGAGGTAGATAGATTCCATCTTGATGCAATCCGATTCCTACAATGAACATGCTATAGCCAACATACACCTCAGGGTTCCATATGGCTAGGAGATCGAGTAATGGTGTAGTCAAACTATAACACCCTCAAGGTGAACTGCCGATGCATCTCAGGTCAAAGAACCAGACACACTACTGCAGCATCGAGTCAGTCATTGACGAGAAGGTAGACTCCCTAATGACTACTCGAGGTGGTCACGCTCAGTGCCCTCATTCTCTAACGAGTATCTGTACTCTCGCTCCGATGTCTCCACACCGTAGACTCAAGACTCATCTACTAAAGAGAAGCGATCGTACACCAACCTTTCGGATCAATCACCATCCTCGTGATGATCCTATGGTCGGGAGCTGTTTATGAGTTAATAATGATTATTCATGTCTTAAATTTTCAACTCTTGAAAATATGAATTATCATTACTATTAACTCAAAGGATGTATCACAGACATTAAATACACAGGTGTGATAGAAAATAACCCATTTCATTAATTATAGTCAAAATTATAATTTTGCCTCTAGAAGTGTATTACAAGTGTCAGCCAATTCTGGCTTCTAGGGCACATATATCTAACATGGTTGTGGTAATTTTTTTTAATATAAAAAATTATTATTTTTAAAAATTTAGTTATGATTATAATTTATTTTCTTAGAGTATGAATTATATCTCTTGATAATGATCCATCTCTATGAAAACATAAATTATTCAATACTTTAACTTTTAAGAATTTAAAAAAATAGTTTTTAATATTTTTTTTAAAATAAATTATCAAATTGAGTATAGATCATATCTATTAATCATAATTCATTCTAATGAATATAATTTATTTAGATCTTTAATCAATAATAGATTTGTCAAATAGTCAAGATCTTATGAATAAAAAAATAAATTTCATTTAAAACTAGATAGGAGAACATGTCTACATAAAAAGTAATTATAAAAAATTAAAAAAAAAAATATGCTTGAAGACTTCATCTACTCTCTCAGAATTCAGCTTCTTAATCGTATATGGTTAATGATCTGCTTACTCCCAGCATCTTCAAAGCTCCTTTGATTGAAGGATGGAAGAAGAAAGAAAAAAAAAAGAGAGAGGAGAAGAGAGAGAAAGAGAGGAAGGAGGTTCTATTTTTGGTGTTTTTTTGACATACAGGATCTATTATTAGGCTTCAGGTGTAAGGAGGTTTAAATAGAGGAAGAAATGAGGTTTGTAGAGTTGTTTACGGAGTCAAAATCCGAGTTTGAATTTAATTTAATCACCCTGAAGCTTCCTATCGTTGGATCTTGATCAAACATCCCCAAAAATATTAGAATAACACCTCCTAGCATCAAGATTGGCGTCAGAGTAAATCTAGACCATTGGATGGCTGATTGGAGTGTTCTCGATCATTGGATCATGCTCAGATGAAGCTTGGGTTCCTGATCAAATTGGGAAGCTATCCTGATCGTTGGATTTTGACCTGAAGGAATCAGATCTAGGGTTTTAGGACTAGATCTTGAAACTTTTTCAAGATTAGGCAGTGAAAGATTAAAATCAATCAAAATTAATCTAAAATACCCTAGATCTAAGATCTTATTATATGATTATTGCATGGTATTTAAATCAGAAATTAAAAATTAAACAAGAAAGAAAAGGTTGATCATATCAACCTAGATCTATACTACATCTAATGCAACTATAAAATAACAGATCGAATATGTTACCTGAGCAAGTTAGACATTCTAACTTACTGATCCAGACTTGAGGATGAAGTCATGAGCCGCATATGCATCTGGCCTCTAGGAGTCATCTACACGAGCCTACGAACACGATCAGAGATCCTGATGCAGAAAATCAGCACAATATACTAGTATTATGCTTATCTCTATTCAACGATCGATCCGATGCTTTCTTCTTCAAAACTTGGACACTCCAAAATATTAGAAGGAAAAAAAGAAGATTTGTGATGCCAAGATACCTCTCAAAAGCTCACAAAAATGGAGGAAGAGATCTGGAACAAAAACCTTAGAAGAAGATCCTCTTCTTCTTCTTTATTCCTTTTCTAGACACTCTGATTTGTGTTTTTAATATCTCCATGACCTAGATGAATTTTTCTTTTATTTTTCTACACCAAAGAGACCACTCAAATTTCAGCAATCCCAAAAATTTTAGCAAAATTTTTTTTAAAAATAAAGATATATATAGAGTCCAAGTTAGGTCAAAAATCTAGACTAGGAAGGACCAAATAAGAGAAGTTGTTGGGGCGCCGAACTCTTGGGCGGCCCACCTTTTATTTTTTTTCCATGGACCAGCAAGGGAGGATGCAAATAAATCCAAAAAAAATGTGTGTGTGTGAGAGAGAGAGAGAGAAATAAGGGAGATGGCGGCATGAAGGGAAGGAGGACTTTTAGTTGACTAGGAATTCTATCTCATAGAATCCTAAGCGAAATCAACTTCCCCTTTTGACTTGGTCATGCAACAAACTTCCATATGAGAAATAGAAGAGAGAAAGGGGGCATGAGAAGCCTTTGGGCATAGAGAATTTCATGTAAAAATACAAAGAGAAAGGGGTGGGGCATGAGGATTAGGTGGCGCAAGGAATAGGGAGTCCTAGTCACACTAGGACTCCTATTTTGACTTGGTCAAATAAGATCTTTTAACCAAATAAAAATAAGAGTAATCCAACCCAATTAAATAAGGCCCTAACCTATTTAAGAATTTATTTAAATTAAATTAAATTAAATTAAATTTTGATTTTTTTTCTAATTAAATTAAAAAATTGGGTTGACCCAAGTCCTAGTTAGACTAGGACTAGTTCTTCCTTGCACTTGGCTTATCCAATAAACCAATTGAATTTGATCCAATCAAGTCCAAACTAAATCTAATTAAATCATATTTAATTAAACTTAATATCAGCCTACTGGCTTAATCAAATTAAGCTAATTCATAATTGAATTGCTAATTAATCCTCCTGTAACACTTGCACTAGGTCAAACATCAACTGTATTGATCGTTTAACCCTAAAATGATTCTAAATCACTTATCAACCATCCAATCGAAATGTGAACTCTAATATATATGATCTCATATGTTCGAACCTAAGCCGATAACATAGAAATAAATTTTTATACCAATCAAAATGACCATCTAGCAATGATATCCGACGGTCGGATAGGTTGAAGGTGTAGAATATCATCCTTAGAACCCATGCAGATATAGTTTCCATATAATTCATTTTCTTGACCATAATGCTCGTAGGATACCTCTGAGTTCAACTTTCAACTCTGATCACGTTATCCACATTGTATTTTAAAATATCAAATCCATCTGATGGATTATCCTGGCTAAGATTTTGCTATATTGAAATATAGTGATACATTCTTCTCCAACTCTTGATGTGGTCAATTCCATCTTGATCACACTCTAACTTCGCAAGTACTTGACTGTGTCTAGAAACCTTCCATTGATAAATTAGAAATTCATTTAGTCCGGTACCAAAGCACAGTGAGTTATTTGCAAGTCACTAAGGTAATCTCAGGTCTAAGGAATACTTATACCTATATCCCATCAAAGACATTCTTGACAGCAGAATGCTCTAGAGTTGGTCGCGTTCAATGATGATGTATCCATACATCTTACCTGTATGCTATATCAGTGTCTCCACACTCCTTGGTTAAGAGGACAATCAACCTATATGGCATATAGCGACCTATGCTCGATAGACGCTATCGTCCTAATTAACAGTCTATCATTTGATCGTGAAAAAATTTAAGGATTAATCGATAAATTCTCTCTTTATCGAAACTAAATAGTCCTAAGGACTTCATCACAATAATGAAGTTCATTAGAAGATGTAAACTTATGATGACAAAAATGTCAAAAAAATTTTATTAATTAATAAATTAATTATAATATCTCAACTATCAACAGACTGACGATTGGCTTTAGGACATAATTTTCAACAACTCCCACTTATTCTAAAGCCACTCGGCATAGTATCTAATAGCCACTTTCGACTTATGGTTGTCGAACTCCTTGATTGGCAGGACTTTAGTGAAGAGGTCAGCTAGGTTCTTCTTTTCATTGATCTTCTAAAGATCAACGTCACCACAATCCACGATCTCATAGACCAAATGAAAGCAATGTAGAATGTGCTTTGTCCACTGATGTCCCTTTGGTTCCTTTGCTTGAGCTATGGCGCCAGTGCTATCACAGTAGAGCAGGACTAGACCATCAATGAAGGATGCTACTCCAAGCTTGGTGATGAACTTTCTTAGCCACAGCTTTTTTTACTGTATCTGATGCTGCCATGTACTCTACTTCGCAAATAGAGTTAGCCATTGTATACTATTTGAAACTTTTTCAGCAGATGGCTCCACCATTTAGAGTAAAGATATACCCCAACACATTTTTACTATCATCATGGTCAGATTAAAAGCTAGAGTCTATAAACCCCATAAGTTTCAGATCTGACTTACTATAAACCAACCATTGATCCTTAGTATTTCTTAAATACTTAAGGATGGTTTTAACCACCTTTCAGTAATTTTCTCTAGGATCAGACTGATATCTACTCACTACTCCTAGTGAGTATGCCACGTCTGGTCTCGTACATATCATTGCGTACATAATAAATTCCACTGTCAAAGCATATGAAATTTTACTCATATACTCTCTCTTTAGAAGTTGTCGAATAATCCTTCTTAGAGAGAGAAATTTCTTGGCCTATCGAAAGATAGCCCTTTTTAAAATTCTCCATGCTGAACCTCTTCAGCATAGTTTCTATGTACGTGGACTGGGATATACCAAGCATTCTTTTAGATCTATCCCTGTAGATCTTCATTCTTAGGATGTAGGATGTTTTACCCAAGTCCTTCATGGAAAACTGTGATGACAATCAGACTTTTATTCCTTATAGTGTGGGGATGTCATTTTCGATTAAGAGAATATCATCCACATACAAAATAAGGAATACCACTGCTGGACCATTTGTCCATTTGTAAATGCAGGATTATTCTCCATTCTTAATGAAGCCATACATTTTAATCACTTTATCATAATGCATATTCCAACTTCGAGATGCTTGCTTTAATCCATAAATGGATCTTTAAAGCCTGCACATCTTGGACTCATCTGTGGATGTGAATCCCATAGGTTGTATCATATATACCACTTCGATTAGCTCTTCATTTAGGAAAGTTGTCTTTACATCCATCTACCAGATCTTATAGTCCAGTTGGACAGTAATTGCAAGCATTATCTGAATGGATTTGAGTATTATCACTAGGAAGAATGTCTCATCATAGTCAATACCATAATATTGATGAAACCCCTTGGCAATCAGATGGGCTTTATAGGTCTCCATCTTTCCATCTGCGTCTCTTTTTCTTTTGAATATCCATTTATATCCAATGAGTTTAACCCCTTCAAGTGGGTCAACTAATGTCCATACATCATTGACCTTCATAAAATCCATTTCGGATCTCATGGCTTCTAGCCATTTCTCAGAGTCGGATCTCTGCATCGCATCCATATAAGTGATTGGATCCTCATCATTCTCATCGAGTTCGATGGGATCACCATTCTGGATCAAGAATCTAAAGTATCCATCCGGATGGCACGGTACTCTACTGAATCACCTTAATGGTGTGGGTTCACTAGGCTTCAGATCTTATCTGATCAAATTTGACTTAGGTTCAACATTTTGTGTCGGACTTTCTACCTATTAAACTTAATCAAGTTCAATCTTAAAGACAACAGTTCCTTCACTAAGGAACTCCTTTTTCAAAAAGGTTATCCTAAGGCTGACGAACATCTTTTATTCATCAACATGGTAGAAATAGTATCGTTTGGTCTCTTTTGGGTATCCTATAAATACACACTTGTTAGACCTAGTTCTAAGTTTATCTATAATTATCTGTTTGACATAAGCCGAACATCCCCAGATCCTGAGGTGTGAAAGTGCTGGCTTACGTCCTGTCCATATCTCATATGAAGTTTTAACCACAGATTTACTTGAAACTCTATTTAAAAGACAGCAAGCCTATTTGAGTGCATATCCCTAGAGGGATATCGACAAGCTGGCAAAATCCATCTGGATCGAATCATGTCTAACAGAGTCCGATTTCTTCTTTCAGATACACTATTATGCTGTGGTGTTCCTAGAGAAGTCCATTAGGAGAGAATTCTATTCTCTTCTAGATATGTGAGAAACTCACTAGAAAGGTATTCCCCTCCTTGATCAGATTGAAGAGTTTTAACACTCTTTTTAGTTTATTTTTCTACTTCATTTCAAAATTGTTTAAATATTTCAAATGAATCCGACTATGTTTCATCAGATAGACATATCCAAATCTGGATAGATCATCTATGAAAGTGATAAAGTAGACATATCTACCTTAGGCACTAGTACTCATTGGTCCACATACATCAGTGTGTACTAGTCCTAAGAGTTCAGTGGCTCTCTCACATTTTTCAGTAAAAGGTGACTTAGTCATTTTACCAAAAAGATAGGATTCACAGGTTGAAAGTGATTCACAATCACTAAGTTCGAGAATACCCACTTGAGCCAGCCTGCTTATCCTGTTCTTGTTTATATGATCCAACCTATAGTGCCATAAATAGATATCTATCACATTATCTAATTTAGGATGTTTGCCAGTTGAATAGACTATATTAACAAGTTGTGATAACATATATACACCATTATTCAATTATTCATAGAAAGCAGTAACATCATTCATAATGACATTACAAACTCATTTCTTTATTAAAATTTCATAATTATTCATGGCCAAAAGGCCTACAGAAATAATATTTAAAAAGAAACTAGGATAGAAATGACAATCACTAAGAATAACGGTATAAGATTCAAATATAAGTTTCAAAATTTCTAAAGCTAGAACTGAAATTGGTCTTCCATCTCCAACGTTCAGGAATCTCTCATCTTGCTCGAATCTTCTACTAACCTGCAACCCCTACAATGAATTGCAAATATAATAAGAGCTTTTGGTATCCAATATCCAGTCAGTAATATCACACACAGAGAAATTGCAAGGAGTTATCATATAAATAGCTTGCCTAGCAACAGCTTTCTTCTTCCTCTGCTTGTTCGGGTTCAGGGAGGCAATGTATTGAGCATAGTTCCTCTTTCAGTGCCCCCGCTTCTTGTAGAAGAAGCATTCGGCTTGACTCTTATCGAGCTTGGTATTTTGGGTTTGAGCCTGCATAGATATCCTAGCCTGAACATGCATCTTCTTAGCTTTCTTCTTGTTGTTCTTCTTTCCTTTTCCAAAGGGTCGAGAACGAGAAGACGAACCTCCCACTAAGTTCACCGACTCTTTATGGAGCTGGTGATCCTTCTCAAAGTTTTGAAGTAACCCCAGTAATCAATGGAAGTCAACTTCAGGCTTTGACATTCTATAATGTGTAAGGAATAAGAGATAAGACTTGGGCAGCGAGTTCAGTATTGCATCTTTTCTAAGTTGTTTGTGCAAGGAAAAGTTGAGCTTGTTCAAGTGCTCTATCAGCTCGATCATGTACAGTACATAATCAATGACAGAGGCTCCATCTCGCATTCTGACGTTGAAGATGATGCAACTAGTCTTATGCCTCTCAATATCATCGGGTGTGCCAAAAGAATCCTCCAACACTTGGAGCATTTTATTTGGCTGAGCTATCTCAAACCTATGACTGAACTCATCGCTCATCACTCATCGTAGCCAGCATAATGCAGTACACCATGGTTCGATTTGTGAGCCACTTCTAATAAGTGTCTCTGACTATTTTACGTGTATTGATAGCTGACTCCTCAGGTGCACGATTCATCAGCACATATAGGATCTGTTAATGCTTCAGGACAATCTTTAACTTTCGGTACCAGCTACCAAAATTGGGTCCCACCAACTTATCATTTCCAACAAATATCGAAGCGATAGAAAAGTGATCATATCTATACAAAGAAAAAACATAACCTAATTAGTAATTAATTTATTAAACCTAGAGATTTGGACTTTAATTAAAAGGGCCACCCACTATTTTATTCGAATTGGTTGCCTCTACCTCCAATTCGAGGAATTATCCTAATTCCTTAGTGGATACTAGAATCCACATAGACTGTACACAAGTTCAATTTTGGTTGACCCATCCATGTACATCTAAGGATAGGTTCATAACTAATTATTTCTTCAAATAATTTTTAGTAATTAAATTTTGCCCTAGGCCCTGATCAGTTGGCTTTGGCCTTCTTAGAAAAGGATCTAGTTAGGTCCAACCATTAACATGACTATACTTGACCCATCCAACCAATGAATGATCAGGCCTAACTTTGGTTGGCCCACCTGACCACCATTTAGAAAAATGTATCCGAGAGATCATATAATAAATGATAATTCCATCAACCGATAAGCACCAAGCCTTTAGGCCTCCAATGATTATCCAAATGATGGACCCATTATCATCCACTTTAATGAGAGGCTATGATCTAGTTATCATATAACTATTTCATTTTAGGAACCTAATAATTTTAAAGAATTTATTTATAGAAGTAAGTAGGTCAGATTAACCAGCTTATCATGATCCTCCCACTGGCTTCACCAAGTCAGCTTAAGGAAGATCACTAACAGGTTAGTCTATGAGCACCTAAATCAGTCATACTAATTTATCTAGCTGACATGGATCAACTCAAATTGTCAAGTGATCTGATCAAAACTCAATCTCACCAAGAAGGCCAAGTAAGTGAGATCGGTGAAAGGATCTGCTAAAGCTTACCTTAGACACCATCGAAAATGGTTAGGTAAGCGGGCTGCCAATTAAAAACCATCGATCATATGTGCCAAACTTACCTTAGACACCAACTGATTTAATTAGTCTTGATTAGATCAACCTAACAGTTCGAGCTAGACCTCTTAGCTAAGAATCAAATCCATTTGGTTCTTTTTAAAGATATGGACTTGACCAACTACAACTACTATAATTGATCTAGAGAATTCTTGACCTAATCTAAGACAATAATTGATTAGATTTAGTCAATTCTCTAATTAAGTCCATTCTTTAATCTAACCTTAGGTCTAACCCAATTAATGGACCTAATCTCTGCTAACCCATTAACCCAATGTGTTATGATTCATGTCATAGGATCTTTAATTTATAATCCTAGAACCTAATCAAATAACTTCATAATTCTTAATTAAGTTTTAGGGTGAGAGTTGGGATTTGGCTTTTCAAAAATAATTTTCATATTTATAAAATATTTTTACAACATGATTCTATCAACTAAGTTACATGTTTGATTCATAATCAATATGCAAGTAAAATAAACACAAAATTACTTTAGATCTAATCTAAATAGGTTCATGTAATTGAAACAGTTTCAATAATAATCAATCATAAATCTTCCTAGATCAAATCTAACATATTTTTGATGATTGAAATTAGATTAAAATATTTTCAATCAGATCATAAAATCTCTTAAATCTAATTTAAAATTTTATGATCAATATTTTAGATCAGCACGTACTAGAACAACCTATCCACTATACGGGATAAACCTTGTAACAGGACAATCTTATGGCAATCCATGCAATCTAAAATATTTTATTTTTAGATATAAAATTATTTTAAATTTATTAAATTATAAATAAAATTAGATCAAATTTAATAAATTTATGATTAGAGTCAGATCATCATGAACTAGAACAATCTTTTTATTGTAAGGGATAAACCTTATAGCAGGACAACCTTTTGGCAATTTATGAGATCTAAACTTTTTTTAATTTTAAATTTAATAATTAAATTATAAATTAGACCTAATCTAAGAAATAATCTAAATATACATAAAAATCATGTAATAAAAATCTAGGCTCTGATACCAATTGAAGAAACTAGATCTAAGATTTTAGGACTAGATCTTGAAACTTTTTCAAGATCAGACAATGAAAGATTAAAATTAATCAAAATTAATTTAAAATATTTTAGATCTAAGATCTTATTATATGATTATTACATGGTGTGTAAATCAAAAATTAAAAATTAAACAAGAAAGAAAAGATTGATTATATCAACCTAAATCTATACTACATCTAATGCAGCTATAAAATAACAGATTGGATCTGTTAAATGAGCAAGTTCGATATTCTAACTTGTTGATCCAGGCTTGAGGATGAAGTCATAAGTTGCACACATATCCAATCTCTAAGAGTCATCCGCACGAGCCTACAAACACGATCAGAGATCCTGATGCAGAAAATTAACATAATATGCTAGCACTGTGCTGATCTCTCTTCGATGGTCGATCCAATGCTCTCTTCTTTGAAACTTTAATACTTCAAAATACTAGAAGAAAAAGAAGAAGATTTGTGATATCAAGACACCTCTTAAAAGCTCACAAAAAGGAAGAAAAAGATCTAGAACAAAAACCTTAGAAGAAGACCTTCTTCTTCTTTTTTGTTCCTTTTCTAGACACTCTAATTTATGTTTTTAGTATCTCTACAACCTAGATAACTTTTTTTAAAATTTTATACACAAAAGAGACCTCTCAAATATCTATAATTCATAAAAATTTTAACAAATTTTTTTTTTTAAATAAAGAGATATACAGAGTCCAAGTTAGATCAGAAACCTAGACTTGGAAGGACCAAATAAGGAAAGTTGTTAGGCGCCTCACCTTTTTTTTTTGCCATGGACCAGCAAGGGAGGATGCAAATAAACCCAAAAAAAAAATGTGTGTGTGTGAGAGAGAGAGAGAGAGAAATAAGGGAGGTGGTGGCATGAAGGGAAGGAGGACTTTTAGTTGACTAGGAATTCTATCTCATAGAATCCTAAGCAAAATCAACTTTTCCTTTTGACTTGGTCATGCAACAAACTTTCATATGACAAATAGAAGAGAGAAAAGGGTGTGAGAAGCCTTTGGGCATGGATAATTTTACATAAAAACACAAAGAGAAAGGGGTGGGGTGTGAGGATTAGGTGGCGCAAGGAATAGGGAGTCCTAGTCACTCTAGGACTCATGTTTTGATTTGATCAAACAAGGTCTTTTAATCAAATAAAAACAAAAATAATCTAACCTAATTAAACAAGGCCCTAACCTATTTAAAAAATTATTTAAATTAAATTAAATTAAATTAAATTCTAATTTATTTTTTAATCAAATTAGAAAATTGGATTGACCTAAGTTCCAGTTAAACTAGGACTAGTTCTTCCTTGCACTTGGCTTATCTAATAAACTAATTGAATTTGATCCAATCAAGTCTAAATCAAATCTAATTAAATTATATTTAATTAAATTTAATCTTAGTCTACTGGCTTAATCAAATTAAGCTAATTAGCAATCAAATTGCTAATCGATCCTCCTGCAACACTTACACTAGGTCAAACATTAATCATATTGATCGTTTAACCCTAAAATGATTCTAAATCGATGATCAACCATCTGATCGAAATGTGAACTCTAATGTGTGTGACCTCATATGTCCAAACCTAAGTCGGTAGCATAAAAAAAAATTTTTATACCAATCAAAGTGACCATCTGGCAATAATATCCGATGGCTGGATAGGTCAAAGGTGTAGAACACCATTCTTAGAACCCATACGGATATAGTTTCTATATAATTCATCTTTTTGACCATAATGCTCATAGGACACCTCAGAGTTCAACTATCAACTCTGATCAGGTTGTCCATATTATATTTTAAAATATCAAATCCATCTGATGGATTACCCTGGCCAAGGTTTTGCTATATTGAAATACACTGATATATTCTTCTCCAACTCTTGGAGTGGTCAATTCCATCTTGATCACACTCTAACTTTGCAAGTACTTGACTGTGCCTAGAAGCCTTCCATTGCTGAATTAAAAATTCAGTTAGTCCGATACCAAAGCATAGTGAGTTGCTTGCAAGTCACTGAGTTAATCTTAAGTCTAAGGGATACTTATACCTATATCCCATCAGAGATATTCTTGATAATAGAATGCTCTGGAGTTGATCACATTCAATGATGATGTACCCATATATCTCATATGTATGCTATATCAGTGTCTCCACACTCTTTGGTTAAGAGGACGACCAACCTATATAGCATATAGTGACCTATGCTCGATAAACGCTGTCATCCTAATTAATAGCCTATCATTTAGTCGTGAATAAATTTAAGGACTAATCGATAAATCATCTCTTTGTTAAAATTAAATAGTCCTAAGAACTTCATCATAATAATGGAGTTTATTAGAAGATATAAACTTATGATGAAAAAGATGCCAAAATTTTTTTATTAATTAATAAATTAATTATAATATTTCAACCATCAATAGGCTGATGATTAGTTTTGGAACATAATTTTCAACAGATCGACTCAACGAGAGCCATCCGTCAGCGCTTGATAAAACTGTCGAACCCTATAGACCGACCATACTAAAGACCTGGACCAATAACCGCACGTCGTTCCAAGCCAAATGATGATTCTGCCCCTATGAGCTATGTGGGTTTTTTGTAAACTCGTTAGCAGTTCAAGTCCACCATGTGATGGTTGCTAATTGGCCATGCCTGCTGAGCTGGGTGGTCCGTGCCCCATTTCATGGACCGATCGGTTGGTCCACCATGCACCGACCAGTCTAATGGACTGATTTGGGCCATTTTTGCATGCATGGGCTTTGGCAGACCGGGCCACGATCGGTGGTCTAGCGCTGGGTCGGTTTGCTGGTTGGACCAATCGGTTCAATCGATCTAATTTTTTTTATTATTTTATAACTTCCAACCTTCGTAATTTTTTTAATTTAGCTCCACTTTGCATGAAATTTAATCTGTTAGAACCCATAAATCGAACTCTTTACATTGGTTAGCTTCATTTTTAAGAAACATAAATAAAAATATCAATTTATTTTAAATAAATATTATTAATATATGATTTAATGCTGTTATTTAGTAATTTTTGATAATTATCAAATAACTTGTTGCTAGATATTATCCATGGCCAAGAAAGTGCCAGCCTGCCCAGCTCTAACATATTAGACTATAATGACAACAGACAATAATTAGTATAAAGATTAGAAGAATTGGGCTCATTATTAATATGTTAGGGTAACAAACCAACATATGGTATATGCATAAAGTGAATGCCCATGGTTGCAAGATAGAATGATAAAAAATCACATAATAAACCAAAACCTACATCTACTGTGGAAAAAAAATGGATGTTGATATACACAAGTGCAAACAGATACTAACACAAATGTGTTAGGACCATGACTATAATACCTTTTCATGAATCAGTTAGTTGTTGTGATCTGTTGCTGTAAGTAGAAGACAATTTATTGCCTGGAGGGCCAGAGAGAGATGAAGATGCAACATATGATGTATCTGAGAGTTGGTTCACTCGTGATCCTTGTGATCTAATTTGCATCCTGCCATGTACTGAAGAATGACTAATTGCATAAGAACCTTTTCCTCCTATAGATGACAACTTAGGTCCAGATATATCACGAGATGTAGCTTTATTTATTGTTTCTACAATAGTCCACTGGCTCTAACCACACATTTGATAGTACCCACTTCACCTGGGTTATAGGGATGAAGAGATGGCATTAGCACAGGGTCTAATGATGGGGCATATACCCTAGATATAGATGCTGCTTTGGATGGCACAGATTGGCTTGAACTTGGCACAAATTGTCTAGATGCTGAATTAGTTTTTAGATCATTGGATATCAATATTGTTTTCCCTGTCTTATTAGTTCGAATAGTAGAACTTTCTTCCTTTGGATATCATTCTCTATTATTGATGTAATTGTCTAATATTTGTTGCTGATATTATTGGCCTTCAATACTAGTCCCTTTTAACATTGAAATAGGAATTTGAATTGGTGTTGCTCCTGCTATTTATGGTAACCAATGAGGTTGTCCCTCAATTTTTTATTTTTTTTTGATATGGTGATTGATTGTGATTTTATATTGGACAACTAAATATTATGAGAATTGCTTGAATGATAATAGTTTATAATGGTAAATATTTTCTTATTGTATAACTCTTATTTCTATAGCAAGAGTAGAGCTTGACTAATGGTTTCTTGATTATAGTTCATAGGAAAGAGGGTTGCTTATTCTCTAAGGTAGTGATATGCAAGTTTGGAGTTTAATTAACCTGACAATCAGAGTTAAGTAAGTGTCTTTCATGGGACAGACTAAAGCAATGAGTAATTTTGTTAACTTTATAGCAGTTTTCTAGAGTGCTGAGATATTTGCATGACACTGGATCTATTTATTTTAATAGATAACTATTTTTAATCTTATTTTGGTTTGGAAATGTCTTAATTTTGGTGATGCTAGGGCTTCATATTTGGCAAAATATATGTAAAAAGTAAAATATGTTGGGTGATCAGGTTGATTTTTATGTTAAAGTTGCTAAACTTAAAATTTCTTTTTTTGAGATTGGATAATGAACATTTATTTTTTTATAGTTTTTCTTGATTCTTCATATAATGAGCATACAATCAGTGCATCATCTATGTGCAAATCTAGTATTAGCAAAGAAGATTTCGTTTCATTGTTTTCCCTGGGATTTTTTATCTACTACTCCATCTTTGAGGTGTAACAGCATACTGTAATACCTCGCCCAAATTAGGCTCAACCCACATAACCCCAACCCCTCTTGCATGGATCTTAAAGCATTAAAAAAAAAAAAAAGATTAGAAAACCCCCTGCAGGAGTCTTCTTCTTTCTCCTGACCGACTCCCAAATGGAGTCAAAATTCATCTCGGGGAGGAGTAAAACTCCTCCCCACTAGATGTATTTAAAGGAAAGATGTCTTTCCTCTTTTCTCCAACCAAAAATCAAGGTCCAAACGATGAGGATCGCGAGATTTTCTTCATGGAATACCTTCATCGTGTTCGTTGGAAATCGAGTTGAAAAGGCTGCCGAAGACCATGGTAAGACTGGCTTTTCCTTCTCCTCTCTTTTTCCTTCCTTTTTATTGTGATTGACACCACCATCGGTCGCTGACTTCGTCAGAGAAATATTTTTTGGAAATCCTTTATTTTGCCCATTTTTTTGATTTTTTTCGACACTGATGGTCACCATCGATCGCCGGTATAGGTTCATTGGGTTGCACCATCACAGCTCCAATTGCCGCCAGCCATTGGCCGGCAGTCATCGCCTTTGGTCCAAGAAAGAAGGGGGGACCTCATGGTCCCCGTTTCTCTAAAGCAAATAGCGGGAAGAAGAAGAAGAAAAAAGAAAAGAAAAAAAAAAGAGAAAAGAAAAAAAGAAAAGAAAAGGGAAAAAGAAAAAAAAGAAGAGAAAAAAAGAGAGGGATTCCCTTTCTCTCCTTTGACTCTAAATTTTACTTTCTCTCTCTAAAAGATTCGTTCTCTCTCTACTTCATCTCTCCTATTTTCTCTCTCTAATATGATTGTTGGATTTAGAAAAAAGAAAAAAGAAAGCAAGAAAAGAAAGAAAAAGATTTTCCTTTTTCTATCTCCTCCCTCTTTCTCTATCTTCCTTCCCTCTCCACTTTCTCTCTCTATTTTTTTACTAGAATTTTTTCTCTCTAAAATTCTCTCTCTAGATAGCTTGTATTTTCTCGCAATCTTTCTTTCTTAGGATTTTTTAGATGTTTGAAAAATTGATAATGATTTTGAATAATCCTAATGAAAGGATCTTGATCCGTAATCGCTGGACAGCATGCCGGCATCCACCTCGGTTAGATCAGATATCTTTTGATTTTATCATCCATAATTTTATTGAATTATCTATGTGATTATTCCATCATGATTTGATTTAAATTATCTTGATCTAATCGATCAAATTATCGAACTATATCGTTGATTAGTTCTGATTTATCTTCATAGTTTCTCTCTTCTCTGATTTTATCTCTCTACTTGATTTATGAACTCAATGAAAGATTTCTGATTCTACCACTTCGAATCTAATTTGATCTAGATAAATAAACTTTGAACCATCTGTCTACTAATC
This sequence comes from Cocos nucifera, assembly GCA_006176705.1. Lineage (NCBI taxonomy): Eukaryota > Viridiplantae > Streptophyta > Magnoliopsida > Arecales > Arecaceae > Cocos > Cocos nucifera. Next base: position 222,589 of record QRFJ01002582.1, on the reverse strand, counting down.
TAACCTTAATCGATAAAGTTAGGATGACCAAATTGACCTGAACCATTAGACATGACCGCCGTCAACCTATCTTTTTGATTCATGGGTATGCTTTTTAATTATTAAAATTTATCCTCTATAGGATTGTAAATGTTTAATAATGGGGTACTGCAACATGATCTATGAACCAAAGAATTTGAAAAAAAAAATTGCAAAAATGATATGGATTTATTGGAATACGTACGATGTAAGTAATATTTCATCTTTTCTAGATTTATCAGTAAATTATAATATATTTTATTGACTTGATTTATGAAATCATGCATGAATTTGATGAATAATATTTTATTATTGAAAGTATCTTATTTTTAAAATATTATGATGAAGCATAATTGAATGTACTGATTTTATTATATATTATACTTGATTGATTTTGATATCATATAATTATGTGCATTCTTATTGAATTAAAATAAGAAACATGAATTATGAATTAAGATGATTTAAACTCTTAGCCTAACTATATGGAGGATCTCGTCAATAGTGGCTAATACGTTGGCAAAGATTTAATCCTGAGGGTTTATGTCGTCAGTAGACCAGCAACTAACCGCCAACAGATAGCTGTTCTGAAGGATATTGCTACCAAATGATTCGCAGCTTACCATAAGATGATACACGGTGTTATGACCCTACCGTAGAGATAATGTGGTCATAGCTCATGGCTAACAAGAATAACTGATAAGAATTTGATAATTTGAAAGAAACTGAATTTTTAAAAGAAACTCGAAAAGATAGAATTTGGCATTATAAATATTTTGATAATACTACATATTAAAAATTGATTTCGAACTAATGACTTTTATATGCTTATTTTTTTATAAGTGATTATTTATTTTATTGCCTGATAAAATCTAATTGAAATGATCATTGCTTATTAGGCTATCTAGCTCATTACCTCTATTTTTACTATTTTTATAGATCTCGAGAATCTAGATGATACCAGAGTATGTATGGGAGAGCGATGAAGTAGAATCTCGATGTTTGTGTTTTAGATAGAAATTCTGTTGAAGCTAATGTAAGATCTTTTGAATATTATTGAATTTTATGGGATATTAAAATTAAATTTTAATTAGTTAAATTTTAGATTTAATTTATGACTAATATTTTCACTATTGCTTTATGATAGTATGATAAAATACCTTGCATGCTTATGGAAAGAATTTTCTATGAGTGTACGGTAGTTGCTATGATCCTGGCTCGCGATCTCGGATTGGGGGCGTGACACATACATTGATTATCTCTCGAGATGGTTCTACAGTGTTTTTTTTTTTTTGGCTTGCTAGTATTTTGAGGCCTATGCTAAAAATCAGATAGATGATTGATGTATCTGTTGAAGAACAGCAGTATTTTAAGGTCTCTATTAATGAAGAATAGTAATACGCTTGTGCTATAAACTAATACTTCTTACCATCATTTGTGATCTGGATACTCAAATGTGGATTACCGACTTTGCTGTTAGGTTGGAACAAGCTTACACTTGTTAGGTGAGTAGCATTCTTGTTTAGTTACCTTACATCCCTACCAAGTTCAAATTCTTCATTGTTTTGTCACGTGAACAAATCGACAGTAAAATTTTGGCCCTGCCTGAGAACGCCATTGTTTCTTTATTGTAATAAACCTGCAGATTCTGCTAGAGTTTCTCGTAGCAAGCCAATGATGAAGAAACCATGATTGACTCCAACTTCAGGTCAACAAGGGCTCAATTAGTCATGTCTGCAAGCTTGAGTCTGTTTCTCATACCAATTTTAAACTTTGAGACTTGTCCAACTCCCTCATGTTTGATCCATTAAACTAGGGATGGCAATATATAGGGTACCTGCAAAATTTGCTCTACCCATATCCAAATCTGTTTAAAATCTTATTAGCCAAATCCATCTCAAATCCGATAATTATGAAATCAACCACAAATCCCAAACCCGTCCCATTTAAAATTGGTACACCCACCAGATAACCGAACCCACCTAATTAACCCTCATTCACTCAATTAGTTCTTGAAGAACTAGGGTTTTGAAAATGATGAAAAATTGAAGATTTGGGGGCATCCAAATGATCGAAAGAATAAGAGCTATTACTATTCCTTGCATTATTTCAGAGCTTGGGATTGTTTTATATTCATAATATCATAGAATATAACTCTATAAATTGAAAATTTTTACAACTAAAGAAGAATCCATCCAATCAAAAATTCCTAAATCCTAGAAAATATTATTATACTTGTACCAAGATTAAGCTCTCAAAACCTCAAGGGACCAACTCACAACACCATGACTCCCACATAAACCCATATCCATGAGAAACCCCAACCGGAACCTAAAGAACCCCTCCAATATCCCTCAGGTGCTCTTTTTCCCCATAAATCTCCAAAAAAGAGATTGAAATAAAAAAAAAATCAAAAAGAAAAAAAATGATCAATCTATATGGGTAAAGGTCCTACCTGTTAATTTTTTCCATCATTCCTTTACTTTTGTTGATTTTTCCTCTATTTTTCCTCTAGTTTTTCTATCCTCAGCAGTTCCGATTGGTGTGTTAGATATATGTGCCCTAGAAGTCAGAATTGGCTGACACTTGTAATACACTTCTAGGGGCAAAATTATAATTTTGACTATAATTAATGAAATGGGTTATTTTCTATCACACCTGTGTATTTAGTGTCTGTGATACATCCTTTGAGTTAATGGTAATGATAATTCATATTTTCAAGAGTTGAAAATTTAAGACATGAATAATCATTATTAACTCATAAACAGCTCCCGACCATAGGATCATCACGAGGATGGTGATTGATCCGGAAGGTTGGTGTACGATCGCTTCTCTTTAGTAGATGAGTCTTGAGTCTACGGTGTGGAGACACCGGAGCGAGAGTACAGGTACTCGTTAGAGAACGAGGGCACTGAGCGTGACCACCTCGAGTAGTCATTAGGAAGTCTACCTTCTCGTCAATGACTGACTCGATGCTGCAGTAGTGTGTCTGGTTCTTTGACCTGAGATGCATCGGCAGTTCACCTTGAGGGTGTTATAGTTTGACTACACCATTACTCGGTCTCCTAGCCATATGGAACCCTGAGGTGTATGTTGGCTATAGCATGTTCATTGTAGGAACTGGATTGCATCAAGATGGGAATCTATCTACCTCGGTGGTAGAGGAGCAGCCCTATGATGAATCATGAGAATCAAGTCCAGAAGTCCCATGGCCATGGCAGAGTGAAATAATAGAAAGAGTTTCTATTTAGATTTTCACATTGGACTCGAATCGAATGATTACATCATATGACAGAGACTAGGGTTTGACGAGTTCACCTTAACCCTAATCTGATCGGGGCTCAAGATAGAAGAACTTAATCACACAGGTAGCTGCACCAAGAGGTTCACATTCAGCTCTGATGGGTTGCCACCATATACTGCTAGGTGTCACTGGTGGATTTTGGGAGCAATTAGAATGATTTAGATGATCGATCATTCTAGCTGTTCGAATCAGAAGAGTTCTGATCCATCGAAAGGAGTTTCGATGATGTCGATGATAGAGATCATGACATATCCCATTACCATACAGAACTGAACCTAACTGGGTCACACAAACAAGGGTTTGAATCTGGTGATCATCAATTGAACTGATCTAGTTCAATTGATCTGAATGAGATTCAATTAGGTTCAAGAAAAATCGTGCTAGCACTCGATTGAACCTAACGTTCTTCTTTTACTATCATAAATAAGTTGTCCTGTCTGAGCCAAAGGAGTTTGTGCTCAATCAGAGGCCTTCATATGGTCTGACTGGAGGTTGTCCAAGTTAGAAAAGGTTGTCTTATTTTGTAAGACATTACCTGCCATTTTTGGTCACCTGCCATTTCTTGTTCTTTGACTTTGGTCAAAAGTCTACCTTTGACTGGTCAAATGTTGACCATTGACACTTTGACTTTTGACCACATGTCATGCACCTATTGGAGAGCTGGTGGGGGCCTGTCCCCCTGCCAGAACCTGGCAAGGAGAAGGGCGCACGCCACCCTAGGGTGGCATGTGCCCAAGTTGGAGGCGCCTAGGAGTCCTTGTTGGACAAGGACTCCACCTCCCTTTTTGGATTCCAATTAGAGTTCTTCTAAGAACCAACTTTGACTGGTCTTAGGCACCCTCTAAGGAGGAATCCAGGGGTCTCTATTCCCACCAATCAGATTTAGATCTGATTTCACAAAGGGTTGTGATTGGTTGGGAGGAAGAGGAGTTGGATCACAAGCTTAGTCTATAAATAAGGACCCTGCGCCCAACTCAGTTTAAGATTGCAATTGAGAATTGAGAAACCCCACGCCCCAAGGCTGCCTCTCCCCTCCTTCCTCCATGCCAAAGCTTCTTCTCCCCTTCTCCTCTCCACGTCCAAAAGAGTTTTGGACCTTGGTTGGTGCGATTCCAGATCAAAGAAAGGCGATCAAAAGTAAGAAGGCTGCACTGCTGCAAAAGGACGACTGCTGATCTTCAAAAGGAGTTTTGAAGATCCTCCAGATCAGATCCAGATCTGATTTTTGGAGGCATGATAGAGAAGAAGAGGATCTCCAGATCCAACCCGAGTGGATACCGGTCGAGGCCAGGCGCTTGCGTGGCTAGATCCAGAACCTTCCGCTGCAATCAGGATCATCTCCAGGGTAATAGGATTACCCAAATCAGGTAAATTAAATTTGATTTAATTTATCTTATTTTATTTTATTTATTAAAATAATAAGAATCAGATCTGAAATATATCAAGATCTGATTGGGATCAAGAGAAAATTTTTGAAATATATCTCTTGATCTAATCAGATCTGGACGAACCTGGACCGGGAAATCAGGATTTTCCTTCATGGTGGAGGGCTTGGAGCGGCCAAATAGGGAAGCTTGGATGATGGCAAAGGTTTTGTATTGGTATTCCTATTTGTTTTCATTGATTTTTCCTTTGTTTACCCTTGAATTTCCCTCTCCTTTTTCTATCCTTAGGAGTCTCAATCGGGTGGGAAGGGGAAGCTTATATGTAGGCTGGGGCAAAAGGGTGTTTATATATAAAGGGATTTGGGTAGCAGGTATTCAAGGGACAAATCGCAAATCCATCACAAAACTGTTTGGATTTTAATTTTGAATCCCAAACCCATCCTAAATCCTATAGGATATGTTATAACGGATTCTACTAGAGTTTGGGATGGGTTGAATATCCAAAAATATCCGTTCGATTGCCATCCCTACATTAAACATGGTACATCCCCTCCTACTATAATATGCCTCATGCAAATGAAATCTTTTAATAAATCTTCATAAGGTTTGCATTTTCCATGCATCCTGCAAAGATATTAGCCTAGTAGGCTAGTCCAGTTTTCAAGAATGCTCCATGTCTCCCATGAGCTTCTCTATCTTGTAATATTTGATTTCCTGGATATTATCTATACTAGAAAAGAACTTTTTTTCTCGACCAATAATAAGCAAGTAAATAATAGACAAATAAATAACCTATATTATAATTGTATTTAATTTTAAAATATTAAATTACATATTAAGAAAATAAAACATCCCTTAATAGTGTGATCTTCAAGCCAATGACTGCTATTATGGGGTCAATTCATTTGGACCATGATCCTCGAGGCCCGCATTTCAAAGTATGTTCGACGGCAACTATGACGACAACAAACAAATAGCTACTCCATGGGAGGGGATAGAGACTCATCATTGGCTTCCATTCGACCTCCTAATCAGCATCCATCGATCCCACGGGCAGTCATCCATCGACCTTTTTATCGGTACTCCATAGATGACACAGATGAGTCCCCATGGTGGGATTTGAGGCTAGTGCAACATGGCAATCTCTGTGACCTCTAGGATAGAGCCCAACCAGCCTTTAGGTCGGAATCACACCAACGACATGAAAAGATCCTATAGCAGGATCTGGAGTGGATGCGACTACGATGATTACTTGGCTAAACTCCAATCTTGATCCTGCCCCTCTGGCCACGTGGATCACTGTCGAATCTTCTTACACACCATATAGATGTGGACTGGTAGATGCCCATGACTAATAAACCTGCTAGGCATCCATCCGGTAGACACCTACGACTAACAAACCCGATAGGCATCCATCTAGCTGACGCCCATGATCAAGAAATCATGCCACCTACCCTGATAGTCTATGGGCTAGAGCGCAACAAACTCTGGCTATCTTCTATATAAAGAGATAAATAAGGAAACCCACGAGAGGTAACAAACATATGCAACTCCACACTCTCAGCTTATTCTTTCCTCTTTCCTCCATTGTACTTAAAACTTCGGCTAACTTAGGCATCGAAGGTTCCCCCACCGAAGAACCCTCAATGTGTGGACTTTTTCTTACAGGTCTCTAGCGCCGCACATTTTACTATCTTTTGGCACCTACTCAGCAACCATGTTAGCCTTCGGAGCCTTGACGCAATAGTTTGGCACTAGAGAAAAGAAGGCATTAGCAATCCGATTGAGGAAAGGGAAGAATGTTGTGCCGAAATTGCTCTCCTGTCGATAGTTAACTTGAAGGAGCCAGGGTGGGGCCACTCAACCATCCTTCTCCCATGGGCTTGCAGAGCAAATGTAGTCACCCATAGTCATGGACCCCTAACAATTCAATAACCTGGTCCAATAGGTTCAGGTCCTTATCAATGCCGTCCAACATCTACAGTAGATCATGGAGCGGCGGCCACCTCTTGAGCCTGCCCTCTTGGCGACACCATCTTGACATAGTCACCAAGACCCTTCTACGGACCTAGAGAGTCCTCCGCATGGGACATGCTGGTTGGCCCCAGCAGGTCGGTGATCGCTGTTTCACTGTAGGTCTACCCACAAAGGATGGCATCAAAAATCTCCTGCCTCCTCCAATGGAGATTCAACGGAGGGGTACAACCCTCACCTTAAGAAATCCCACTATGGAGAGGACCTTGAGCAGAAGGTCTGCGAGATCGAGCATAGGCTAGGCTAGATCTAGGAGGTGAAGGAAAGAATGAAGAGGCCTTTGGCTTCAGTTTCTAGCCACCCTTCACTCGCTCGATCCTCCAAGAATCGATCCCATGTTGGTTCAAAATGCATGCAGTAGAGTTGTACGATGGCTCCTCCGATCTCTTTGAGCACTCAGAGGGGTATATGGACCTTATGATGTTTCAGGTTGGTTGCTTTAGATGCTCCCTTTTGCCTAGCCTTCCCCACCACTCTGAAGAAGATGGCCCAGAAATGGCACTCCAGACTCCAGCCAGAGTCCATCTCCTCCTTCGAGCAGCTCAGACGCCAGTTCATTACTCATTTTGAGAATAGCCGAGTTTAGTTGAGGACTTCGGATAGCTTATTCTCTTTCCACTAGGAAGAGAGAGAGTCTCTATGCAACTATGTGGTCCACTTCAACATGGCCATGTTGGAGGTGCGCAATTTGGACAAGGTCGTTGCCATGTCGGCCCTAAAGTGAAGCCTCCGCAATGAGCATCTCATCTTCTCTCTTAATAAGAAGTATCCAAGAGATTACACCGACCTCCTGACCTACACCTACAAATACATGCAGGCCGAGGAGGGTCACATGGCATGTCGGTAGGAAGAGGGCCGGGCCCTCGGTAAGAAGAAGTGCATGCAGAAGGACATGTGCGAGGTTGTCAAAGCACCAAAATCCTCTCGATAGTCGAAGGCTCCGAGGTAGAAGAGCCCCCCTCTGCGCTACAATAGCTATGCCCTATTGACTACTCCTCGAGCCTAGATTCTCATCAAAATTGAGGGCAAAGAGTACCTTCACCAACCATCACCAATGAAGACTCCTTCGATCTGATGGAATAAGCAAAAGTACTATTGCTTCCATCATAACCATAGCCACAATATTGAGAAGTGCCTCCAATTAAAGGATGAGATTGAGGCCCTCATCTACAGAGGCTATCTCGAAAAGTTTATCTAGGAGCGACAAGATTGGGATCCTAACAAGGAGCCATGGCACTGTGCCGAAGAAATTGACAATAGCAACCATCTGACTGCTGGAGTCATCAACATGATCACAAGCCTCGAAGGTGGTCGGGGAGTGGAGGCTCAAGTTGGAAGTCCAAAAAGGAAGAGGATCGGTGACTTGATCTCTTTTTCTGATGATGATATCTAGAGAGTTCAAACTTTTCATGATGTGCTATTGTCATTTCAATGATTGTGGCAAATTTTAATATAAAAAGAATCTTTGTTGATAATGAAAGTGTCACGAACATTTTATTTTATGATGCTTCCAGAAAATAAAACTTTTGTCAAACCATCTAAAGTTAGTAGGCACCCTTCTAATTGGGTTCTTTGGAGATTTTGTGTGGTGGAAGGGGAAATCCTCTACCTATGACTGCCAGAACGAAGCCGCAATAGCCAACCGAGCAGTTGATGTTTCTTGTTGTCCGCATACCCTTAGTCTACAATGCTATCCTGGGATGATTGGAACTCAACATCTTTTGAGCAATCGTCTCTATGTACCACCTAATGGTGAAATGTCTAACTCACTGAGGAGTCAGCAAAGTCCGTGGAGACTAGACGCTCACCCGACAATATTTTCTTGCTATAATAAAAGGTAAAAAGTCGGTGGAGGCCTTGACGATCAAGGATCACTAGGAAGAAGGGCGCAAGTCCCAGGGGAATTAGCAGAAGTGCTCATCACCATTCTCTTTGAAGGCAATCTGACAAAAACTATCCAGATCGGCTCCTAGGTAACTTCTAAATGCAAGGATTGATTGGTGAACTTTTTTCGAGCCAACGATGACATCTTCGCTTGGTTGGTGGCAAACATGCCAAGTATTTTTTTGGATGTTATTGTTCATGGATTGAATATGAGTCCAGGATATTGATGGGTATGCCAAAAAAAGAGGAGCTTTGCCCTAGAATAGTAAGGGTGATCTATGAGGAGGTTGACAAGCTACTAATGGTGAGATTCATTCAAAAAGTACAATATTCAAAATAGATCTCCAATATCGTCATGGTTAAAAAAAAATCTAATGACAAGTAGAGAATCTGTATCGACTTCACCAACCTCAATAAGACCTGCGCACAAGATAGCTTTCCCTTCCCAAGGATCAACTAGCTCGTCGATGCTATTTTGGGCCATCAGTTGCTGAGCTTTATAGATGCCTTCTCAAGCTACAACTAGATTCGAATGGTATCCAAGGATGAGGAGAAGACTGCATTCATAACTGACAAAAAATTATACTATTATAAAATGATACCATTCAATTTGAAAAATGTGGGTACAACATACGAACATCTCATTAATAAGATGTTCAAGCACCAGATAGTCTGCAACATAGAAGTTTATATTGACGACATGCTTGTCAAGAGTCTGGAGGCCGATCGACACTTCGTCGATCTGCAAGAAGCCTTCAATGAGTTGCAATGATACTGGATGAAGCTGAATCCTAGCAAGTGCATCTTCGAGGTTGCATCTAAAAAATTTCTCGGCTTCATGGTCATCCAACGATGGACAGAAGCCAACCTAAAAAAAATCTAGGCACTTCTCGACTTAAAGCATCTGTCCACCAAGCATGATGTCTAAATCCTGTCGAGACGAGTGTTCACCTTCAATTGGTTCATCTCCTAGTTAGCCAACAAGTGTTTTTCCTTCTTCAAGATGATAAGGCAGGTGAAAGCTTTTGAGTGGATGGACAAGTGCCGAGCAACCTTCGAGGAGCTTAAATGGTACCTTGGGTCCTTATCGCTCCTATCCAAACCAGAAGAAGGTGAGTAGTTATTATTGTACCTAGCTATTTTGCCTAATGCAATTGGCTTGGTCCTAGTCCAAGAAGATACAGGGACCATAAACCAATTTACTACATGAGTAAACTCTTGCAGAATGCAGAGATGTAGTATTCTAAGGCCAAGAAGCTCATCTACATGCTAGTTGTCTACGCACAGCATCTATGGGCCTACTTCCAAGCCAATGCGGTAGTTGTCACCCCTGATCAACCATTGAAGGTGATCCTCCAAAGGACCGACACCTCAGGGCGAATGGCAAAGTGGGCCATAGAGCTTGGAGAGTTCAACATCAGCTTTCGATCTCAGCCTACGATAAAATCTCAGGTATTGGCTGACTTTCTTATAAAGTACACTATCCTCGATGAGGAGGAACCTTCAAAAACCCAAGACCTAGGACAACTATCCTTAACAAGATCCAAGGATGCTCAAGAGCTATCCTCAACGAGATTTGAGGAACCCTAAAGACAGTTCTTGACAAGATCTGGAGGCATCGAGAAGACCCTGCAATGGATCCTACACATCGATGGAGCCTCAAACATGCAAGGATGTGGAGCCGAGCTTATCCTCGCTTGTCCAAAAGGAGTCATGACTGAGTACACCCTCTGGTTCAACTTCATGGCCTCCAACAATGAAGCTGCATATGAAGCCCTCATTGTTGGACTTTGCCTCATCAAGGAACTCAAGATTCAGGATATCAAAGTTTTCATCGACTCATAGCTCATCGCTAGACAAGTCTAGGGCAAGTATGAGGCCCAGGGGCCTATGATGGCAAGATACTTGTAGAAAATGAAAGAGATGATGGTGGCTTTCTAGATCTTAGAGGTATAGCAAATACCTAGATTGGAGAATGCTTGTGTCGATTCCCTCTCTTATCTCGCCACTTCTGGTGCTATCGACCACAACAAAAGGGTCTTTATCGAGCACTTCCAGACATGGAGCATTGAGGAACCCATGGTGTTATAAGTCAGGCACAGGCTGAGTTGGATAGACTTGATTGTCGACTATCTGGTCGAGGGGAGGCTACCTCCCGACCCCATCCAATCTTGCACCCTCAGACAGAAGGCACCATGGTACGTAATCCTTGATGGAAAACTCTATAAAAGGTCATTCTACCTATCATTGCTCCAATGCCTATGACCCTTTGAGATTGATCGCACCCTTTGAAAAGTGCACGAAGGCATATGCGGTAACCACCCGGGGAGCAGATCACTGGCATTTAAACTCCTAAGATAAGGGTACTATTGGCCAACCATGCAAGCATATGTATCGAGCTCATCAAGCGATACAAGTAGTGCCAAAGGTACACCAATATCTAGAGAAGGCTGGTGACTGAAATGGCGTCCCTTGTGGCTTCCTATCCATTCACCATGTGGAGAATCGATATCCTCGGATCATTTCCATAGGATACTTGGTAGAGAAAGTTCTTGATTGTGGCCATCAACTGCTTTACTAAGTGGATCGAAGCCAAACCTCTTGCTTAGATAACCAAGGCTAAGGCTCGTAACTTTGTCTGGAAGTCGATCATCTATCAATTCGGACTACCTTGAACCATCATCACTAATAATAAACATTAATTCGACAACTAGAAGTTTAAAGACTTCCACTCGGAGCTCCATATCGATCATTGACTCACTTCATTAGTGCACCCATAGTCCAATGGTGAGGTTGAGGTAACTAATCACACGATCCTCCATGGATTAAAGATCAGACTCGACCAGTCAAAAGGGCTCTAGATGTTAGATATATGTATCCTAGAAGCCAAAATTGGCTAATACTTATAATACATATCTAAGGGCAAAATTATAATTTTGATTATAAATAATAAAATAAATTATTTTCTATCATAGTGTGTATTTGAAAGTGTCTATGATACATTTCTTGAGTTAATGGTAATGATAGTTCATATTTTCAAGAGTTAAAAATTTAAGACATAAATTTTTATTATTAACTCATAAAATACTTCCGACCATAGGATCATCAGGAGGATAGTGATTGATCTAGAAGGTTAATGTACGATCACTTTTTTAGGATAGATAAGTCTTGAATCTACAGTGTAGAGATATCGGAGCGAGAGTATAGGTACTTATTAGAGAACGAGGGCAGTGAGCGTGACCACCTCGAGTAGTCATAAGAAAGTCTACCTTCTCGTCAATAACTAGCTCAAAGCTACATTGGTGTGTCTAGTTCTTTGATCTGAGGTGCATCGGCAGCTCATCTTGAGGGTGTTACAGTTTGACTACACCATAACTTGGTCTCCTAGCCATTCAAAATCTTGAGGTGTATGTTGGCTATATCATGTTCATTATAGAAATTATATTGCATCGATCTATCTACCTCGGTAGATGAGGAGCAGTCGTATGATGATCATGAGAATCAAGTCCATAAGCCCATGGCCATGGTAGAGTGAAATGATAGAAAGAGTTTCTATTAAAGTTTTTATATTGGACTTGAATCGAATGATTAATTCATATGACGAAAATTAGGGATTGACGAGATCATCTTATCCCTAATCCGATCGGAGCTCAAGATAGAGAAACTTAATTACATAGGTAACTACACCGAGAGATTCATTTTCAATTATGATGGATTGCCACCATATGCTTGTAGGTGTCACTGATGAATTTTGGAAGCAATTAAAATGATTTGGATGATCGATCATACTAGTTGTCTGAATCAGAAAAGTTTTGATCCATCAGAAGGTATTTTGATGATGGCAATGATAGAAATCATGACATATTCTATTACCATATGGAGCTGAACCTAATTGGATCATACAAATAAGAATTTAGATCTGGATATTATCAATTGGACTAACTTAGTTCAATTGATTTGAATAAGATTCAATTAGGTTCAAGAAAATCATGCTAGCACACAATTGAACCTGATATTCTCCTTCAACAATCATTAAAAGTTATCTCGACTGAGCCAAATGTATTTGGACTCACTCAGAAATCTTTACTTGGTTTGACTGAAGCTTGTCCAGATCAGAAAAGGATTATTTTAATTTATAAGATAAATTTAAGATAATACCTATCATTTTCCATCATCTGCTAAATCTTGTTCTTTGACTTTGGTCAAACGTTGATCTTTAACACTTAGACAACTATCCATGTGTCATGCACCCATAGGAGAGTAGATGAGACTTTGTCCCCCTACTAGAAGGAGAAAAGAGAGGGGGTGAATGCCTAGGAAGGCGTGTGCCCAAAGAGGATAAAGATTGGAGTCCCATACGGATGGGATTTCAGTTGCTTCATGCTCTCTACTTGGATGGTGCCAAAGACTCTTCTTTGATCGGTCTTGGTGCCACCTAAGGAGGTTTGTGAGAGACTCTAATTTGATTGGATCAGATGATGTCATTCCACCAATCAGGTTTAAATCTGATTGCACAAAGAGTCATGATTGACTAGGATGATGTGGCACTGCATGGCGCAGCAGGATCTATATAAATTCTATCTGCACCTAAGATTGAGAGCCTCTACCCTTTGCCCATGTCACAAGACTTCTCTCCCTCCCTCTCCATACCATCTTCAGATCCTCTCTCTCCTCTCTACACCCAAGAAGCTTTGGGCTCGAGTTTGGTGTGATCTAAGCAAGAGAAAGATGACAAGAAAGCAAGAAGGCAGTATTGCTGCAAGAGATATCATCCGATCTTCAAAAGGTATTTTGAAGATCTTCAAGATCAGACCTAGATCTAATCTTTAAAGTACAAATTGAGAAGAAGAAAATCTTCAGATCCTTCCTAAATGGATATCGATATAGGCCAGGCACTTGCGTGGCTACATCCAGAATCTCTGATAAACATCAGGATCATCACAGGATAATAGAATTATCCATAATAAGGTATAATTTAATTTAATTTAATTTAATTTAATTTTATTAGATTAATAAAATTAGATCTGAAGAGTCTCAGATCTAATTTGGATCTAAGAAAAAATTTTTAAAATATTTCTCTTGGTCTAATCAGATCTGAACGAATCTGATCCAAAAAATCGAATTTTTCCTTCAACTGGTATCAGAGCCAGATTTCATAATTATTTAGATCTAATTTTAATATAATTTTGATCTAATAATTAGATGATTTTAGATATCATATTAGATGTAATTAGATCTGAAATCAAAAATTAAAAAAATTAAATAATCTAGATCTAAGATGTATGAGATGCATGACTAAAATAGGAATAGAATTATTCTATGTGTAGTCTAGGATGATCATAATTTTAATTTAATTAATTATAATTTTAGATCTATTTATTTATTATTTTTTGATATTATAAATATTATAATTAGATCTAAAAATAAAAAATAAATTTATTTAATTTTATTCATATGAGATATGATAGATGCATGTTTAGACTAGTTATAGAATAGTTCTATAAAGTTATCTAGAATAAATTTAATTTGATATGATCAAATATAAATTTTATTTTTTAGATATTTATGAGATAATTTAGATCTAAAAATATGCATGATATGATACATGAGATGAATGCAAAATATATTTTTAAGTTAGATCAATTTTATATATGTGATATATATGTAGATCTAACTAGTTTTGTAGATTTATCATATTTTTGATTAAAACGTTCTTCTTGGCCATCCGATCATAAGAATAAAGAAGAGTTTAAAGGCTCTCTTCTTTCATTCGATGGGGTGTTCCTATGATGTGTAGGGATGCTATGCATTTATCCTTAATTAAAAATTAAAAATTTATTTTCTATAAAATTCTAGATCCTAAAATCCTAGAATTTTATTTACATATTTTATTTATGAACCCTAAACTTAATTAAAAATTAATATTATAAAATATATTAGATCTAAAATTGAAAATTTTCATATCTAAGATATATTCATAAAATTGGATTCAGGCTTGGGAGCTCAATTAGGTCTAGTGGTTGATCAAACCAAATCAAGAGTCGATTAGATGGGATCAAGAGTGCTTAAATTGACCAGCCTAATAGGATTAAGTCTGGGTCAAGGTTGAGTCACATGAGTGATCGATCAAGTTAAGACCTAATTAAGCTTAGTGGTTAGAGTCTGGATTGTAGACTAATCCGATTGATTCTGGCTCAACATTTGGTGTCTAAGATAAGTTTGGCAGATATGACCGACAAATTTTTAATTAGGAGCTACTCGACTCGAATGCATTCTTGTCGAGTTAATGACATATTCCTTCCACCGATCTCACTTATCTGACCATATTTATTGGCTCGGTCCTGATCTAAGATGGCTAATAATTTGAGCTAACCCATGCCACTAGATTAGTCATAATGATTTTGACTATGTCAAGTCAAGTTTGAAGAGATCTAAATCAAATCTTCTTAAGAAAATATTAAGTCTAAGATCTTTCACCATTATAGATGTGCGGGCCCTTTTTCGGGTTGATTATTCTTGGCTAGTCATAATGATTCAATTGCATCAAAAAGATGCAACCATGTCTGTTAGACATTGGATGCTACGGACTGGAGGATGAATTGGGCTCAATATTTGGGATACGATGAAAGACCCAATTAGGAATCCAATCTGTGCAAATGGTGGATCTAACTTAACTAAGGAGTAAATCAATATTCCGAGCATGATGAGATTCATAAATTATAGATCAAGCATGGGTGCACCATGATTAGAGAATCATTGGACAAGAGTTGTTCACTGATTAATTAACCCATCATCAATAACTTTTAGGTGAGGTGATGAGTCAGTTGGTGGGACTACACCACCCACTAGAAATCATTAACCATGGAGATTTTTGTATCTCTACAGAGGAAGTATAGGGATCTGAGAAAATAGTGAAAGCTAATTTATTTAAAAATCAAAATTCTAAATAAATTGGTCAAGTGTTAATTATAAAATCTAATTAGAAATTTTGACTTTCTACAAAAAAATATCTACATTCAACCCACTAGCCTGTATCCTGGACACCCATAGACTGACCGAACCTAATTATAAGAATTGGCTCCAGAACTTCAAAATCATTTTAGATTTGGAGAAGTTAACTCATGTATTGGATCAGGATCCTCCCATCTTATTAGCCCGTTCGTCCACTGAACGAAGAGCGTCTCTTGATAAATGGATGGATGAAGATAACAAGGTCAGATACTACATGTTGGACTCAATGTCTGATGAGCTTCAACACCAACATAAAGATATCAAGACTGTCCGTCAAATATTTGCTCACCTACGAGAGTTGTTTGATGAACAGAGTTGCGCAGCCAAGTATCAGATCACTAAATGACTTTTTAAGTCTAAAATGCATGATGGGCAATCAGTCCAAGATTATTATTTGATGATGATCAAGGACTTGGAAGAGCTTGAGAAGCTCGGAGTGAAGTTAGATCAGGATTTGCAGAATGACATAATTCTGCAATCTTTGACTGATGCGTATGGGCAGTTCATCATGAACTACCATATGCATAAACTTCAGAGTACTCTGACTGAACTTATAAACATGCTGGTTACTTCTGAGCTTTCTATGAAAGATTCTAAAGGCTCAGTACTTGCTATGGAATGGACTTCTTCCAAGAGAAAGTCTTTTGGAAAGAAGAAGAAGTCTGTGAAAAAACAAAAGATAGAAAATAAAAAGAAAAAGAAGATAGAGCTGAAGAAGGTCGCTGATAAAGAAAAATATTTTTATTATAACACAGATGGCCACTAAAAGCAGAACTGTCCTATATATCTAGTTATCTTAAAGAATAAGAAGGAGACAGATCCTTCTAGAGGTATGCTCATTATTGAATCTAACCTTATGATTTCTTCTACATCCAATTGGATGCTTGACTCTGGTTCTAGTGCTCATTTGTGCATTTTTATACAGGATTTTAAGGATAGCAGAAGGCTGAGAGATGGTGAGATGATCCTACGTGTCGAAAATAGAGCAAAAGTTGCTATTATAGCCATGAAAATCTATCCTCTACGACTACCATTTATCTTAGATTTAGTACTTAGGGATTGTTACTATGTATCTGCTACAAGCAGGAATTTGATTTTTATTTCAGGTTTAGCACAAGAAGGCTATGTAATTAGTTTTCTTAAGGACCATTGTAATATTCTTTATAAAAGAAATAAAATTGCAAGTGGTTTCCTCATTAATGATCTCTATCAGTTACATATTGATATATCTATCTTTAATATCGAGCAAAATATGAATGCCATAAGATCAAAATGACCTAGGGATAGTCCAAACAATATGTATCTATGGCACCTAAGGCTAGGCTATATATCAGAAGATAGGATTAACAAATTGAAAAAAATCGGGCTATTGAGTCCATTGACTTTTGAGTCATATCCAATTTATGAATCATGTCTTCATGGCAAAATGACTAAGCTCCCTTTTGTAGGACATGAGGAAAGGGCCACGAATCTACTTGCCCTAGTACATACTGATGTATGCGGCCTATTTGATGTGCCGGCTAGAAGCAATTTTGTCTACTTCATAATGTTTATCGATGATTTATCTCGATATAGGTGCGTGTATCTTATGAGACACAAGTCTGAAGCTTTTGAAAAGTTTAAGAAATTCAGATATGAAATAGAAAAGCAAACTAAAAAATCCATTAAGGTTCTTCGATCAGATCGAGGAGGTGAATACCTTAGTAGGAAATTTCTTAACTATCTCAAGCAAAATGGCATAATCTCTCAATGGACTCCACCTGGAACACCTCAACTCAAGAAAGTTTCAGAACGAAGGAATCGGACCCTATTAGATATGATCCGATGCATGATGAGCTTCATAGACCTTCCTGATTTTCTTTGGAGACATAGTCTGTTAATTGTAATATATATACTGAATAAGATTTTCTCTAAAATCGTTCCTACTACACCGTATGAGATATAGCATGGTAAGAAACCAAGTCTGAGTCATCTCAGAATTTGGGATTGTCCAATTCATGTCAAAAGACAATAAGTGGACAAGTTAGAGTATAGGTCCTTTAGAGCTTGATTTATTGGATATCCTAAAGAGTCATTAGGATATTATTTCTATATGCCAGAAGATCATAATATGATTGTGAGTAGGCATGCCATCTTTTTTGAAAAATAGTTTATTCAAGATAGTGGTATTGGAAAGCAGATCAAGCTCAAGAAGAAAGTCTCACAAGAGCAACGAGCTAAGAACCCCATGGAACCAAATTAGGTTAAGCCAATACAATCACTACCTCCTCCACCTCATAGATCGAAAAGAATTTTTCATCCTCCTAAGAGGTACTTAGGTACTATTTCAGAGAAAGTAGAAAAAATGTTCCTCATAGATAATGAGATTCATGGTGATGATCCCAAAACCTATGACGAGGTGACATCAGATATCGATTCCGAGAAATAATTAGAGGCAATGAAGTCAGAAATTGACTCGATGCACTCAAACCAAGTCTGAATCTTGGTAGATCCATCAGAAGGTATAGTACCTATTGAGTGTAAATAGATCTACAAAAGAAAGATTGATGCAGATAAAAATATGGAGACATTCAAAGCTATATTAGTGACAAAAGGATATAGTTAGCGTGAAGGCATTGACTATCAGGATACCTTTTCATCAGTAGCTATGCTAAAGTCCATCCGTATATTGCTTGTTATTGTAGTCTATTTCGATTATGAAATATGGTAAATGGACATGAAAATAGTATTCTTAAATGGATATCTTGAAGAAGATATCTATATAGAACAGCCGCTAGGTTTTACATCTAGTGATGCTGATCACAAAGTATGCAAGCTACAAAGGTCCATATATGGACTTAAGCAAGCATCTCAGAGCTGGAATACTTATTTTAATGATGTGATCAAATTATTTGATTTCATTAAAAATGAGGAGGAACCATGTATTTTCAAAAAGGTCAGTGAGAATGCTATTATCTTTCTCGTACTGTACGTGGATGATATCCTTCTTATTGGGAATAATATTCTCATGTTGACCATAGTTAAAATGTGGTTATTAAAAGAATTCTTCATGAAAGATCTAGGAGAAGCATCCTTCATTCTAGGAATTAAGGTCTATAAAGATAGACCGAGTAGGATGCTAGGTCTTTCACAGAAGATGTACATAGAGAAAGTGCTAAAGAGGTTTAGCATGAAAAACTTTAAGAGGGATTTGGTACCCTTCAGACATGGCATTCATCTCTCCAAGAAGATGTGCCCTAGCACACCTGAGGAGATAGAACATATGAGCAAGATCCCTTATGCTTCAGTAATAGGGAGCCTCATGTATGCCATATTATGTACACGAACTGATATAGCCCATGCTGTGAGTATCACGAGCAGATATCAGTTGAATCCAAGCAAAGAACACTAGACTTCTATGAAATATATCCTTAAGTACTTGAGAAAAACTAAGGATATGTTGTTGATTTTTGGTAATGAAGAACTCCAAGTTCAGGGGTATACAAACTCAGATTTTATGTCTGATATAGATGATCGAAAGTCGACATTTGAGAGTCTATTTGTGTGTAATGATGGTGTTGTCAATTGAAAAAGTTTCAAGCAGACAGTGATAGCAGATTCCACCATGGAAACAGAGTACATCACTGCATCAGAAGCTGCAAAGGAGGTATTCTGATATAAGAAATTTACTACAGAAATTAGAGTGATCCCATCAGATGCCATTCCTCTCTACTACGATAATAATGGCGCCATAGCCCTTGCTAAGGAGCCAACGTCTCATCAAAAATCCAAGCACATCGAACAGCAATACCACCTCATTCGTGATTACCTCGAGAAGGGTTATGTCGAGGTAAAGAGAGTCAACTCCGCAGATAATATGACAGACCCACTCACAAAGTCGTTGGACTAGCAAAAGATCGAAATCCATCTTGAGAAGATGGGACTTAGAATTGTAGCCAATTGGCTTTAGGTCAAGTAAAAGTTTATTAGATATATGTACCGTAGAAGGCAGAATTGGCTAACACTTGTAATACACATCTAAGGATAAAATTATAATTTTGATTATAAATAATAAAATGAATTATTTTCTATCACAGTGTGTATTTGAAAGTGTCTGTGATACATTCTTTGAGTTAATGGTAATGATAGTTCATATTTGCAAGAGTTGAAAATTTAAGATATGAATTTTAATTATTAATTCATAAAATGCTTCCGATCGTAGGATCATCATGAGGATGGTGATTGATCCGGAAGGTTGGTGTACGATTACTTCTTTAGAGTAGATGAGTCTTGAGTCTATGGTGTAAAGATATCAGAGTGAGAGTACAGATACTCGTTAGAGAATGAGGGCACTGAGCATGACCACCTCGAGTAGTCATGAGAAAGTCTACCTTCTCATCAATGATTGGCTCGAAGCTGTAGTGGTGCGTCCGGTTCTTTGACCTGAGGTGCATCGGCAGTTCACCTTGAGGGTGTTATAGTTTGACTACACCATAACTTGATCTCCTAGCCATTCAAAACTCTGAGGTGTATATTGGCCATAGCATGTTCATTGTAAGAATTGGATTGCACCAATAGGAGATCTATCTACCTCGGTGATGAGGAGCAGTCCTATGATGATCATGAAAATCAGGTCCATAAGCCCATGGCCATGGCACAGTAAAATGATAGAAAGAGTTTTTATTAGAGTTTTCACATCGGATTTGAATCGAATGATTAATTTATATGATAAAAATTAGGGATTGACGAGATCATCTTAATCCTAATCCGATCGAAGCTCAAGATAGAGGAACTTAATCATACAGATAACTGCATCGAGAGGTTCATTTTCAGTTCTGATGTGTTGCCACCATATGTTGCTAGATGTCATTGATGGATTTTAGAAGCAATTAGAATGATTTGGATAATCGATCATACTAGTTGTCTGAATCAAAAAAAATTTGATTCATCGAAAGATGTTTCAATGATGGCAATGATAGAGATCATGACATATCCCATTACCATACGAAACTGAACCTAATTGGATTATACAAACAAGAGTTTGGATCTGGATATCATCAATTGGACTAACCCAGTTCAATTGATTTGAATAAGATTCAATTAGGTTCAAGGAAATCATGCTAGCACACGATTAAACCTAATATTCTCCTTCAACAATCATTAAAAATTATCTCGACTGAGCCAAATATATTTGGGCTCACTCAAAAATCTTTACTTGGTCTGACTGAAGCTTGTTCAGGTCAGAAAAGGATTGTCTTAATTTATAAGATAAATTTAAGACAACACCTATCATTTTTCGTCGCCTGCTAAATCTTGTTCTTTGACTTTGGTCAAACATTGACCTTTGACACTTAGATAACGTCCATGTGTAATGCACCCATAGGAGAGTAGATAGGGCTTTGTCCTCCTGATAAAAGGAGGAAAGGGAGGAGGCGCACACCTAGGGAGGCATGCGCCCAAAGAGGATAAAGATTGGAGTCCCATACGGATGGGACTCCGGTTGTTTCATGCTCTCTATTTAGGTGGCGCTAAAAACTCTTCTTTGATCAGTCTTGGTGCCACCTAAGGAGGTTTGTGAGGGATTCCAATCTGATTGGATTAGATGATGTCATCCCATCAATCAGATTTAGATCTGATTAAACAAAGAGCCATGATTGATCGGGATGATGTGGCACTGCATGGCACAGCAGGATTTATATAAACCCTATCTGCACCCAAGATTGAAAGCCTCTACCCTTTGCCCATGCCACAAGGCTTCTCTCCCTTCCTCTCCATGCCATCTTTAGATCCTCTCTCTTCTCTCCACATCCAAGAAGCTTTGGGCTCGAGTTTGGTGTGATCCAAGCAAGAGAAATGCGACAAGAAAGCAAGAAGGTAGCACTGCTGTAAGAGACAACACCCGATCTTCCAAAGATGTTTCGAAGATCTTGAAGATCAAATCCAGATCTAATCTTTGGAGTACAGATTGAGAAGAAGAAGATCTTCAGATTCTGTCCAAGTGGATACCGATAGAGGCCAGACACTTACGTGACTACATCCAGAATCTTAGACAAACATCGAGATCATCACAGGATAATAAGATTATCCATAATATGGTATAATTAAATTAGATTTAATTTATTTTTATTTTTATTTTATTTTATTAGATCAATAAAATCAGATCTGGAGAGTCTCAAATCTAATTTGGATCTAAGAGAAAATTTTTGAAATATCCCTCTTGATCTAATCAGATCTGAATGAACCTGATCCGAAAAATAAAATTTTTTTTTCACTGGATAGAGAAACTCTATAATGTTCTGTGGGTGTATCGGACAACTCCTCATATCGCAACTAGAGAGACCCCATTCAACCTTTCCTTTGGGATGGAGGCGGTCATCCTCATAGAGATTGGCATACCTTCGATCAGAATCGAGCTGTACAGCTAACGGGAGAATCCTACCCAGCTTTGAGTGAACTTGGACTTGTTTTAGGAGATGAGAGAAAGAGCCCATATTTGGATGGCATCATACCAGCAATGAGTTGCTTGTTACTACAACTTCCGAGTCAAGTCCAAAGTCTTCCAGTCAGAAGATCTCATTCTGAGGTGAGTCAAGGTGTCCAAGCTTGTGAAGCAGGACAAGTTGGCCTTGAATTGGGAGGGCCCCTACAGGGTTGCAGAAGCCTTGCAATTGAGGGCCTATAAACTGGAGAACCTTGACAGCGCCCCGATTATGAGGTCGTGGAATTTTGATAGTCTTTAGATGTATTATTAGTAAAATGTAACTACTTTACATCGATAATAAAGATTTTATTTGTAAGTTATCCTTTACCAGGTCGTCAAGCGAGAACCTCCATCGAGATCGACCTGCGGAAGGCCATCAGGGCCCACATCTAGAGCTGAAGCCAAAGAAGATGGGGAGATGGGCTAAGCCTCCGAGGACCCCATGTAGGCACCCAATGCATCTCATCTATGGACAAGCCAAGCCCCACTAGGAGGTCCTTGAATACAATCTTAACAAGAACTGCCAGATAGACAAAAAATGAAGACTAGCGAATGGAAACAAAAGAGCGCTTTATTAATGAAAATTTGAATGAACATACTACAAATCAATAAATCATTGGTGGAAGTCCGACTACAAGAAAAGAAAGATACGGACTCAAATCCAACAATGAAATGGAGCAACCCACGGCGCAGGTGCACAGCTCTATTAGATCATCCAAAATGATCCCAGTGATTAGTTGCGGGACTCTGCGTGTGGTGACAATAATGGTGTAGCTTCATGACTACCAGAGGTGCATTGTATAGGCAAATGCACCTCCCAGGATGGCTATAAAGCTTTGCCCTCTTGAGGGTAGAATAGCCCTCTAGAGGGGATAAAGAGCCTTCGGTGGGGCATGATGCTGAAGGGACCTCCAATGCCCCCTCCTATGCCTCTGCCGCCTGCATCTCCCAAGCCGGATTAGGAGAGGCACCTCCCGAGAGAGTGCATTCACCTTTATGATGCATCTCCATAGAAAGCACAAAAAACATGGGACTCCAAGATGTAGAGCAATTCCACAAGAGGTCCATGACCCCTCCATGGAGGCCAGGAGTGTGAGCCACCTCTTTCTCCCATTGCTCCTGACCCATCTTGAGTCCCATGGTATTTCCCAATACCTTCCAAGCCAATGAAGGCCCCTCAGCACAAGCAGACCACTCGAAAAAGGGTGAAGGCCTCCTAGGCCAGAGGAAAACATCGATGATTTCATGATGGTGAGCTAGTCGACACCACCATGACATTTGAAAAACAGCAATGGATGGCGATTCTCGGCACTCAAGGCTCCCTTTTTATAGGGACCTCGAAATAGGCACCGCTTACCGCACCCTCTTACAACACGACAAGTGTCACCAAATGAGAGGTGTAACAGATCGAAACCCTGATAATTAGAGGGATTGACCTCTTTCCTAATAAGCCAGCACCATCGAGACATGCCAAGCATTAAATGGTCTTGGGGACATGATCAGTTGACTACTGACTTTCCAAAGATATTTTGACCCCAACCTCGACCTCAACCAGCATAGTCGGAGATGGGCCGATGACTATTTTAGGATACTCGAACGAAAGTGTGAACCTCGATGACTGGATTGGTGGAATAATTTCTTAAAGATATCATGGTTATGGCTGAGACCTTCGAATAATGGTTGACGGGATGTCAACTAGGAGTTTTCTAGACCTAAGTCTAGGGCTCCCATGCTTTCGAAGACATCTCAACCATGGGTAAGATCTTCGAAAATTATTGATTGGCATGATGTCGAGTGCTTGGAGATATCCTAACCCATGTTCGGATCTCCAATAATTACAACTCATAGGATAACATCTTCGGATGATAACCTCAGGCGGAATCTGATGACAAATATTGAAGATAAACTTGGTCAGAGCCTGCCGCATAAGGTTAGGAAGCTCATCAATGAGACCCTGAGGACTTTTGTTGGAAAACCTTGTGATGGCAAGTAGTGTTCGAATTTTGTCTGAAGCTACAAGTCTAGCCAAATTCTAATGTCTATGGTGTGACAACGTCAAATGGTATTCGGTTTTACCCCAAAGCCAAAAAAAAAAACCTCTATGGCATGATCATAAACCAAACCAGTAAACTATCATAGGGCCTTCGAATGTAAGGTAAATATAAGTCAATTTTATTTATTTAATATTTATAGGTAAGCACCGGCTACAAAAGACAAATGAATAAGAAGCTAATCCTCATCCAATGAAAAGGCCCCTACTTCCTTATCACTGTTGTCTGGGCGGAGGTGATGAAGGTCCAGCTATGGCATTAAGCATCCCAGATAGGCTTTACAATTCTAAAAGCCTTGGACGTAAGTAGAGGCCATTGAATCGACAACCTCCTCTTTGAATGCTATCGAGGACTTGAAATCCTCGATGCAGCGCTATCGAACCTCATTGGGAATCCACAAGGAAGATCCCCCCCATTGCTTCCAAAAAAGGAAGGAGTCGGACTAAGATCGGTAGGAGCCATCGGACCCCAACTTGCTTGAGGCGGTAACATTTGGGGAGGCTCTAGCATGCGAACGAACAACTCCGGTAGAAGGCCCCTAGCTCGCTTCAACTCCTTGCGACTAGCGACTGCCTTCTCTTTCGTGATGTGCTTCACGATCTTTAGGGAAGGCTTCATGGCTACTGGCTGATGGGAAGAGATGGCACACAATGATAGTGGAACCCTCTCCCATGGGCAGCCTATTTATAGACATCCCGTGGGATTCATCCACTGGATCGAGCCAATCTTGAAATGATGCCCGCCATTAATTTTTTGGCTTTTCAGGTTTGGGAAATGATTCATGAAGGATGCTTTGGAACCCATCATAGACTGCCACATGATGAGTCTGCATGGGACTGTGAGTTAACTCCCAAATTTATTCACTTGGAAGAATCGTCTCATGACTTTTCGGGCCCTATTCCTAATAAAAGCAATCCAGATCATGAAACGGTGCGGTGTAGCATGAATTTCCAAGGAGATCACCTCACTCCTAGTCCAAGGTGTCTTGAGTGCCATGCCTAATAGGCTCCATAGCCAAACATCCTTGGACTCCTCCCGACATGTCTCCAATGGTGGGCTACCCCTTAACTCTAATCGGAGGTCCAGGACTACATCCTCAGCGTATGACTGAGGACATATCCGACTGACTTGATTTAGAAAGCTACGCCCGATAGTTGAGCATCCGAAAACCCATGTTAGGGAATCGCATCCTCGGGCGAGAAATGGCCTAGGCACTCCGAAGGTCGCAACTCGGCAAGGACAATAGTCAGCCAAGGCACTCAAACAAGAGATAATGCATAAAAGGTGTGCAAAATTTTTATTTCATTATCAACTTTCAGTTATAGAAATGCCGAAGATGAAAACATGGGAGTACAAAATTTAGAAGTCATTAGAAAGCCTCTCGACTTCCACATCAATGATTGGGTCAAGGATCAAAGCTGAGGCATTGGTTGGCTCACCAACTACTGGCTCAGCGATGAGTGGAACGAGCTTCGATCGTGCCTTCATAGGTGGTTGATCACCTCCTCCATTCCTCAAATAAGGATCGAGTCAGCTAACATCGACCTCTAGGAAGAAGTGCACCACTTGAGCCTTGCAGACATTGAAGCTGAACCCTTAAGCCATCATGGAGCCATCGATGACCTCAGCCTCGAAGTTGTCCAACATCTTGAACTCCTCGATGGCCTTCACTCTGACCTTGATGATTGCCCACATGTTGTTCGCTATGGCTTCGACTGCCAACTACAGGTTCTCTTCGGTCTCCCTCAGTGCCACCTTCTTCGCCTAAAGCTTCGTCTCGAGCTTGGTGATCCTTCATTGGTGCATCTCCATGAGACCACGCTTGAGAGCATGGGTGCCCTCTAGCTAGGTGACCCGCTCCCATGTAGTCGTGAACTCAGACCGAGCCTGGGTGGTAGCCTCCCTCATTGCTTGAAGGTCGCTCTCAAGTTTATTCCTCACTTGGATGAAACCAACGACCATCTCAAAGAGGTAAGCTACATCATGAACCAGCTGCAAGGAAGAGCCAAGGTTAGAGCACCTAAAGACCAGGTAGATAATCGATCCAAAGCAAAAAAGCCTACCCTCAAGAGGTCCCTAAATGATGATTGGATGGCCCTATCCAGTGGTCGGGCCTTGGTCTCCACCTAATCATCCGATAGCAATGACATTTTGAGGAGTTCCTGAGCAAGCTATAGGTTGTGGAAGGCCAAACCTTTCATCTGCACTCTTGCCATAGTGGCAGGAGGCTCCCCCATGGCTGATGAGGATGGCCCAGCTCCTCCGTTTGCTGTCAGGGTTGAAGCCATTGATGGGGCTAGAGCTAGGTCTACCCACACCGACAACTGTGAAGGTGATGGCATCACTTCTCGAGCTGACTCAGTGGCAATGTAAGTTCCTACCCTAGGGTAGCACAATGATGACCCTACCACTGCTAGAGCCGGTTCCTATGCTGGAAGTTCTAGTTGATCCATAAGAAGCTCCCATAGGAGAACTTGGGGGCATATGCTTTTGCAAAGGCCCCCCTTTCGAAGCAAAACTCGGTCTCTTCTATAGGAAGGAGAGTGTCATCTCTTTGGACATGATCGTCATCTCTACAAAAATTAGCACGAAAATTGAAATCCGACCACTAAACCAATGGGACAAAGGAACCCGGACATAAACCAAGAAGGAGTCTACTGAGGCTAATGTCATAAAGGTTCTGTTCCATTATCAATTCTGTTAGCTTCGGAATCTTAATGTCGCACAGCTTTTAATAATCCTCCTTATCCTCAGGGAGGATCGACTTATCCTTGTTGGGGAAAAGCTACAGATCACCCCAGGCCCAATTAAAGCTCCAAGAAATGTCCGTGAAAACAAAAAAAAATCTTATCCTTGTAGTCGGGCATGGAGGAAGAAAGACCATCAATGAACTTGCTTTCCTGGCACAGACTGAAGTACCACCACCCATTTCGTGGGGATGCTTCTTCAAGGTGAACAATGCCTTAAACAAAGAAGCCCTTAGATGGATGTGAAGCCCCAGGCAAAGGATAATAAATACAATGATCACTTAGATCGAGTTCGAAGTGACCTGGGTCAGGAGTACTTTATAGAAATCGAGAATATTAGAGGCAAAGGAGTGAAAAGGCAACTGAAAATCTACCTGGAGAGTCTCCTTGCATAAGGCGACTCGACCGTTTGGGGTCGAGGACATTTGCTCCTCCTGACTTGGCACTTCAAGCTAGAAGACCGAGGGGATGGAGTACCGAGACCTAAAATGATGGAGATCCTCTTTGGAGATTGTAGATGTCACAACCCTGGGGCCAAAAAAGTCTCCAAATCCTTTAAATCCTCTCACTGAACTCTTGGCCCTAGGCAACTCAGGCTCCCGATGACTAGAATAAGGGACCCCCATGATAGGAGCCTGAGGATCCTCCCAAGATCAGGAGTAGAAGTGTCGAAGGTCCTGGCCAGATTGACTATTCTCACCTTGACCCCTCTCTCCGGAAGACATCAGTACGAAGCTAACTAAAACTAGAAGAGAAAAAAGCGAGCGAAAGGATCAACCAAGAGTGAGCTCGAAGGAGATTCGGAAGGAGCAGTACCTCCCAATAAGGACCATGCCCACTATAGCTAGAAAGAGAGATGCAAACAGTCGCTAGCCCTTCCAAAAGCCAAGCAAAGTGGGTGCAAGAAAGAAGAAAGAATAAGAAAGCAATTGCGACGAAGGTAGACCCCTCTTATATTCCATACCTACGATCTAAGTAGGTCCCATGGCGATCAAACCCTGGCAATGCGGCAAGAATTAGGGCGGGCAAGGCCCACTGCTCCCCAATGCACTGTCGCTCAGATTCGGCTATTTGGACTGATCCATGCGAGGACCTCGAGACCAATCACCTTTCGATAGATGGCGCTTCATGATTGGAAATGATGCAACTGCCAAGGGATGCCTTTTTGGAATAGAATGATGATCCACCTCAAGCTGCCCATTCCTCATTAATGCTCCACGATCTGCGATCCATCAAATCCTCTATAATGATTGAAGCACAACCTGCAAAGTGCTATGTCTCACCAGAAATGATGTGATGGTGCGTCTGAAGACTGGTGGACTCGCAATCATTAGGTCAGGCATGTTCCAAGGATCCCCTGGCAAAAGTGCTACTTCCTCCACCCAAGCTTGATGACCTGGACTTGAGAGTGGGAGACAAGTATTGTGGGGTCGATCCACCTGAACCGTGATCCTTGAGGCCTGCACTCCAAAGCACGTCCGACAGCAACCACGATGACGACAAACAAATAGCTACTCCACAGGAGGGGAGAAAGAATCATCATCGACTTTCGTCCGACCTCTTGATCGAGCATCCATCGACCTCATGGGTAGTCATCCATCAGCCTCTTTGTTGGTACTCCACCGACGACATAGGCTAGTCCCTACAGTGGGGTTTAAGACCAGCATAACATGGCAACCCCTCTGACCTCTGGGATAGAGCCCAACTAGCCTCCAAGTCGAAAACCCACTGACGACATGAAAAGATCCTATAGCGGGATTCGGAGCAGACACGACTATGATGATTACTTGGTTAAACTCGATGCTGCCTCTCTGGCCATATGGGTCACCGCCGAATCTTCTGACACTCTGTAGAGACGTGGGTTGGTAGATGCCCA
Source organism: Cocos nucifera (assembly GCA_006176705.1). Classification (NCBI taxonomy): domain Eukaryota; kingdom Viridiplantae; phylum Streptophyta; class Magnoliopsida; order Arecales; family Arecaceae; genus Cocos; species Cocos nucifera. Next base: position 193,819 of record QRFJ01002582.1, on the reverse strand, counting down.
CGATTAACAAACTTGCCAGGCGCCCATTTGATGGATGTTCACGACTAACAAATCTGGCATGCGCTCATCTAATAGATGCCCACGATCAAAAAATCATGTCGTCTATTCTGACAATCTATGGGTTAGAGTGCAACAAACTTTGATTTTCTTCTATATAAAGAGATAATTAAGGAGACCCTCAAGAGATAATGAACATATGCAATTTCACACTATTCAGCTCATTTTTTTCTTTTTTTTTATTATGATTAAAGCTTTGACTAATTTAGACATCAGAGAGTCTCTCATCAAAAAATCTTGGGCATCTTGCATGTCTTTGATGCCGTATGTCTCATTATCTTTGGATGTCTGCTCAGCAATCACATCAGCTCCTGAGTCTTGACGCAATAATTGCAATATTTACTTGCTTAGACATTTTGTTCATCAGTCCAATATGATCCCTCGAACAGCATAGCCAATTCAAATTAAAAAGTAAGCGAGCACGAGTTGTCTCATCCCAGGTTGACTTGCTTCGAGTGCTGCTAGTAGGAATAACGTCACCCGAGCTCCACTCCGGTGCACCCTTGGAGACGGGGGGTTACGAGGGCAGAATTATTACCTCCCAGTTCCAATAAATCTATTAACCCCTCCGACGCGATGTGCCACCGCGCTGCGAAAATGGCTGCAGTCATCCGTAAATCTCCCCTCCCCTTTCAAACGCTCCCTCTGCCCCCTAAACCCATCTCTCGCCTCCCCAATCCGGCCCCAATCTCTTCGATTTTGGGCCGGAGAAGCCTGCTGGGCGTGCGATTCCCGTGCTACTCCCTCCAGTCTTTGCCCGATTCTACTTCTAGTGGTGGCTTTCCGGGTATTGGTCGGCTTGGGTTTGGATTTGGGCCGAAAGGTTTGGATTTTGTTCGGTTCCGAGCGGTTTCGGATGGTGGCTCCGGTTCCGGCGGTGATGGTGGTGGCTATGGGCGGCGGGGTGATGGGGGAGCCGGTGACGGAGGTGGTGATGAGAGCGGTGGGGATGATTGGTTCTTCTTATCATGGTGGAAAAAGCCTTATCTTTTTGTTTCGTTTTCTCCCTCTGTCTGCACATTTCTTCAGCCAGTACTTTTTTATGCTGTATGGGATTCAGTTTTGTTTGTTTTTTGCTGGTCAATCTGTGGTATATGTTTATATATTGTTAGAGTGCTTATTCTGTTCACCTGAAAAATAAAAACATTTTTTTAGAAAAATCGACACTATAGAAATATTAATACCTTCCGATGTTTATGGCGAACTTTGATATTTTTTATAAATGCTGTTTCACAATCTGTTCAAGGATGACTAAGATGTTACTGTCTAGATACATGTGTAGCTTCAAAAAATTTTTTTTGGATGTAAAGGGTGCGTAAGCCACCCAATTTATTAAAAAATGTAAATGGGTGACATAGAATCAATGGCATACGGTTACTTCAGTTTTTTAAAGTGCTTTGGTGGCCCAGGAGGTCTATCTAATGGATATGAAGGTAACTTTATGGAATTATACTCTTCGGAGCTTTCTATGCTGCAAAGAAATTATTAATTTTAACTGTTAAAGAAAGAGTTTGAAAGCCTTGACAAGTTGTAATGCCCTCAAGAAGTGAGATTTATATCTGTGGCATATTTGTGAATTTTATGTCAAGTCATCTCTCTGAAGCTCTATGAGTTGATACCAAGATTCCTATGATATTGCTTTTTTCTTCTATGCCATTGATTCTTCTCTATATATGTTTGTGGACTCGATAATTCATTTACAACTTGACATCCTCTATCCTATTAACCTTGGGTTAGAATTGCCCATCAATATAGAAGTTATAAATGATCCTCATCAATTTTATAATTATAGTGGTTAGTGTTTAATGGTTAATGGCTATTATTACTCCTAGAAACTCCAGCGGGAGACTCAAGCTGAATCTGTAGCAGTCCCATCTTTTCTTATACATGAACATACATGTGTGTGTGTGTGTGTGTGTCTGAGAGAGAGAGGGAGAGATGGGAAGGATTTAGGTGCACCATGTCATTCTATAGACTATAGGTGAAGGGGGCATATAGTTATTGATTCTGATGATGGTTCCAATTCATTAACATAAAAAATCTTTTAGCATATAAATTTACTAAGGCCAAGTCCATTCAATTTCTACATTTCAAGCTGTTTCCTTTTGGTGAAAATCATTAGTCATTCAATTATAAACAGAGGGAAAAAGAGCAGGTTATAATAGCCTTATTTATGTTTATTCAGGTACATGATGGCACTTGATAAGTACCCAGTGACAACAAAAGCAATAACATCTGCGTTTCTGACTCTTATTGGAGATTTAATTTGTCAGGTACGTTATGTTAATGTTTATAAATTGTTTAATAAATTGTCCTTCAATCATTTCTTGGATATTAGTGATTCATGTGCTCCTGCATTGCCTCAATAATTTTTCTTAACATTGTACCAATGTTAATTCATTGGCATAATGTTAATCCAATGTCAATCCATCCATAATGGTTTCTGATTGTGATAATTCAGTGGGACATGCATGACAACCATCAAACTATTATTCAGACTTCTAAACAATTTCAAGAACTAACATTTTGCATCTATTAACTTATATATGATTTTCAAGTGACTAAATTTTGACATACTTTTTTGTTTCATACATTTTGTCTTTCAGAAACATCAACATCTTTCATTCGATTGAAAGACTTCTTTTTCAAATTTTGAACAGATATTATCCAGTCAGAGTTTGTCATTTAATGTTAAAATATGAAACAATTGTTGGTTATATTGTTGTTTACTTTTTATTAAGACTATGAATACATCCACGTTGGGAAAATTAAGTTGCTATTATTGTACCATTCCATTTATCTTCTAGAATCCATCCTCTATGTTTTCAGATCTGAGCAAGATGTTGTATTTTAATATCATACCAAGCCAAACGGAATTTGATTACCACATTTATCATGATAAGCTTTGTTATTAAATCAAATAATGTTTCTTGTGAATGATGGTCCAGTGTGACGGGTTATTGCACTGCTGATAATACAATAAGCCTTCAGGTGCTAACGATTGAGTTCTTTTTAACTATCCTTCACTGAAAAGAACAGAGAAAAGATACAGGTGACAGTTACCATTATCTGTGTTTTAAACTATTTTAAAACTTCACTGTAAAGATAAACTATAGTTGATGCACCTATACATCCTTTATTTAGTCATGGAGTAATTATATTTTAATAGTGACCAGGTATTGTTTTTAGGATTAGTGACACCAATAGACCATTATCTTTTTATTTGTTTATTTAACGTTTTGTGGGTGGGTGATTTGCTACATCTTGATATTGTTGAACACAAAAGATGCTTATGCAAGTAGTCACATTTGGCCCTTTTTTCTTATTAATTTCTCTTCATGATCTGGTTTACCACTTAAAATGAGTTAAATTAATTCTGCGGTCACAAATACATAAACTGTCAACAAATCCATAGATATAGAAAGAAACGGATGAATTTAAGTCAACTTAAATTAACGTATAGGTTTTTGTCTAGATCAAATATATTTTAAAAGTTTCAATAAAGCCCAAATAATTTCAGATATTCATATGTCTTATGGTTTAGCTCTGTTGATTTATACTATACATTCACTTGTTTACTTTCATATTAGAAATACTTTTGACAAACAAAAGGTTAAAGTAAGTCATATTTGATATGCGTATTACTTGTTTGCACAAGGTCTGAGCATGTAATACTATCATATGAGAGAAAATCTAATCAATATTATTTCATAGATAGGAAGATTTGAGTTTTCAAGCATTTTAGGATTGAAGGTGTAATGGGTTTAAGTAATGCATTAATGCTAGAAACCATAATAATTCATCTAAAGATGTTCTTTTGGATATACATGTAGCCATGATATCAAAAGGCAAGAGGAGCAAGAAATGGTCTCATTGAATTATAAAAGTGGCTAGCTTAATATTTTCTCAACAAAATATTTTTGGTAAACTTTCTTGTCAAATCATTAATATCTAAAATCATATAGGAAAAACAGCAAAACAGAATTTATTTATTTTTAATTTATAACATATATAATTCTCAGACAATTAAGCTAGGTATCCATGAAGGAAGCAGGAAGGGAGGAGGCTAAACAAAGGAACAAGCATGGTCTAGAAAAGTGCAGGTGCTTAAGCTGCAACGTAGTGCAAATCAGATAGTAGAATGTACTTGAAATAAACAGAGAATTACAGGCAATCAGCAGTACTCTTGTTTGCTAACGTTCAATAATAATCTACAACTATCAAAATTCTTTGATTAGAGAAATTCTAGCATCTAGCATGATAGGCTTCTGCAACTCTGTATAATTTTGCATTCCTTAGAGTGAGGAACTTGATGGAAGTAGATATCACATAAGAAATACTAAAATCAAACGATCAAAATTATTTGAGAAATGCTAACATTGTGTATGTGACATTTCTGAGAGTCAGTGTATAATTTTAGGTTTGCAAAGGTGATGGAAGTTGGTGACATATAGAAACTGGTCACTTTAATGGAGCCATCAGTCCTTGATCTGGTCCTTATGTTTAAAGGATATTGAATTTCTTTAAATTTATGGTTTCTTTTACATTTATTTAAGGGGACTGTATCTGAGCTATAATTTCTTGGAATATTCTAATAAGTTGTTCCGTCATCTTATAATTTGTGCTCTCAGTGGATATGTTCTGGCTTTTCCTGCATCTTGTGTGGATTTATACCGCATGGAACCAGGGGAAAATTTCTTTCACCAAATTCTGTCTAGAATTAACAGTAGACCCTTCTGTTGCCCAGCTTTTTTCAAGGAAAATGATCAATAGCACCACAGTTTCATCATTAAGTAAATGACATAATAGCAAGGAGGTGCATGGAGATCCTCAGAAGGGAAGAACACAAAAAGTTCATAATGATGAAAATAAGAAGGAAACAAATAAAAATACAAAAAATAAAAATAAGGAAAACAAATAGAAAATCACAAAAAGGGGGGGGGGGAATCCAAGGAGACTACCAACAAAGTTGGCCATCATTCCCACTCTCCATCAGTCAGATCCAATGGAACTTGCTGGATGAGGCCCACCACAGCTGGCTCACCGTCCTTGCAGTCTGGTATGGGATCTGATCAAAGGGGATCCTGGCACAACTGGCCAAATGCTCCTGGTCTGTTTCCCAAAATTGTCTTAAAACCTAGAATTTTGCACCAGGTTATAGTAGATTTGAGTTTTGTTTAAGGGCCAGTCAATGAAAATTCTTGAACATCAGAGGATCGTGCTTTGACCCATGAACATAACTCTGCAGGAATGGATGAAGGCCTTCATAACTAAATGCATTTATTCATTGTAATGCATCCAACTAGGTAGATGAACTTTGGATGAAACTAAACATGATGGAACACAATGATATTGGAGGGTGCCAAAGGGCCTTGGTAAAGCCTAAAACAAACATTTTGTTGCTATTATATTTCTTTGATGATTTTATAAATGAGAATGTTAGTTTTGACTTTTGACTGCATCTTGATACCTCCTACTCTATAACTTACATCCATTGTTTCATTTTGCCAGCTTTTAATTGATCAAGTGTCAAAATTGGATTTTAGGCGAACATTTGTGTTCACTCTTTTGGGACTTGTTTTGGTGGGTCCCACATTGCATTTTTGGTACTCATCTGCAACTATGACTTTCTTGAATTTTGGAATATTCAGATTTATCTTGTAGCCTTTGTGCTATTGGTCTTAATACAAAGTACTGTTGTATTTTCCTGCCTTGCTTATATAACTGTTGTTTTAAGGTTTCCGATTGTTGATCCTCTTCGAAAGCTGGTATATTTAATTTGATCATTGATTTGCAGGTACCTGTACCTAAGTAAATTGGTGACATTGCCTGGAGCATCAGGTGCATTCTTACGCCTTTTGCTTGATCAGGTAGGTGCTTATCTCTCATTCCAATAAGGTGTGTTGGGTTTCTACCTGCCATGCCTGGAGTGTTAGGTCCATTCTTGCAGCTTTTGTTTGATCCGTTATGTGTTGTTTCCATCCCTACAAGTTGTTTGAAATTTTTACTGTGCCATTTGCCTGATAATTTAACTTTTTTTTGCTTATCGCCTGGATCTTATACATCAACCCTCTGGTGCAGTTTGTATTCTCTCCCGTCTTCATTGGAGTTTTCTTAACTTCACTTGTCACCTTAGAGGGAAGGCCTTCTCATATTAAGCCAAAGCTTCAGCAGGTGAAATATTATCTATTTTAGTCTTCCAAGCAATTTTATCATTAGAAATTGATTCCTCTATATTTCTTTCTGTGATGTTCTCTGTAGGAGTGGTTTTCTTCAGTTGTAGCGAATTGGCAGTTATGGATCCCATTCCAATTTCTCAACTTTCGATTTGTTCCACAGAAGTTTCAGGTTTGTTAGCTGACTATGTCACAGCAATATAATCTTTAGTTTTCTTTTCTCCTTTTTCTTAATAGGTAGAAACCTTTCTAGACAGTCATAAATCCAACTTTAGTCATGGATATCCCCTGAAATTGTTCCAAACTTTCAGTTCAAACAAAGATTAGTTCACGTTGATTTGGGAACCATCTAAATATAATATTTCTTTATTTTCATAATCATGCAATTCCCCTTTTGAATCTTCCCCTGTGCTCTTCATTTTGTTGCTTATATACTTCTATGATTTCATTGCCAGGTTCTTGCTGCAAATTTTGTGGCTCTTGCGTGGAATGTGATTCTGTCATTTAAAGCTCACAAAGAAGTTGTGTTGAAATAGGTATCTTTCCTCTGTCATTTAAAGCTCACAAAGAAGTTGTATTTAATTTGGTATCTTTTCTTACATCATTTCTAGTAACTCAAGTATGGTTTGCGAAAAATAATAAATAATAAATAAAATTTCAGATGCAATTTATGTTAACACTAGAGTCCATATTAACAGTAAATAATGTGTTAGCATAAATTTATGCTAACACTAGAGTTTTTCCAAACCGCTCCGTATCGGTGCTGTTTCGACCCGTACCGGCCCGAACCGGTCGGTACACCCCGTACCGTACCGTACTAGCGGAAAACTGGAATGGTTTAGGCCGATTTTTCGGAAAATGGCCCGAACCAAATCGGTCGATATGGTACGGTATGGGCTGGTACTGGACGGTTTGGTTCGGTACGGGATAGTTTTTTCTTTTCTTTTTTTTTTTTTAGACCATTGGGTGGGATTTTTTTGAGTTTTTTATTGGCGGTACGGGGCGGTATGGTATGGTATCGTGCCATACCAGTCGGCAATCGGCACGGTTGTCGGTATTGAGTCCGTGAATCTTGATTAGAGCAACATGTCAATCTGACAAATGGACTTGTTAACCAAATGAGATCCTCAGTTTTACAAAAATTAGTGAAGTTGGTTTCTAGAGTAGTAGATAGAGCTGTCAAAAACTTGATAAGAACGCGATATTGTCGTTAAGACACCGTGTTTATCAGTTTAATCCGACTTCTTAAAATAATTAAAAATTTGTAGATAGCAGTGAGTTGGGTCGAATCCATAGGGAATGTAGTGTTTTTAGATTTGAAATCTTTGATTTTACAAAAGAAAAAGAAAAGAGAAGAGTTTTGGGATCAAAAGTGAAGTTGGAAAATAAAAAAAAATGAAAATTAAAAGGTGCAGAAATTTAAGCTTGGTACTAAGATCTACTAGTTAGATCTTAGCATCTACTTGCAATAAAATAAAAAGTAATAATTAAAATATAAAAATTAAATTGCAATAAAAATAAAGAGCATGAAATTAAAGAGCATAAAAATAAATATTGCATTAAAAAGTTCATAATTTTAATACATAAAATAAAAAAAATAAAACAGGTTGATCTCTGATTAAGGTGAAGCTTTGGTACAGGGTGAAGCCAGGCTATGGGTTAATGGCTGCTTCAAAGCAACGGGGGCAGCCCATCCCAACCCGCCTCGACTCACCTCTAAATAGGGTGGAGAAAGCTGACCTGTTTAATTGGCTGGTTGGAAAAACTCCAATTCGACCCGACCTGTCGTGGGTTACGGGTTAATCGGGCCAACCCGTCAAAATTCAAAAAAAGAAAAAAAAGACCAAGTGGGGAGGGGTGAGCGGGGAGGGGTGGGGTACCAAGAGGGAGAGCGGGGGGGTGTTGTGGTGGGGATTGGGGGGCGAGCGGGGAGGGGTGGGGGGTTGTGGTGGGGGATGGGGGTCGAGAGGGTAGGGGCAGGGTGGTGGTGGGGCGTTGTGGCCGGGCAGGGAGGGAGGAGGGGGGTCCAAAAAAAAAAAAAAAAAAAAAAGAGACGGGGATCAAAAAAAAAGGTGGGCTCGCCCGACTTGCCTTGAATCTGCAATCCAAATGAGGCGAGTTATTTAACCCGCTTTTAAATGGGTTGCTAAAACATGAATCTAACCCATCCCATTTATATGGCGGGGTGGGCCAACCCGACAGGCCTAACCCAAATTGACAGCTCTAGTAGTAGACCAGTATCCACTCTATTTATCATAAAATTAATTATATTCTATCATGGGACTTGTTCTAGAACTAGGTATTTAGGATTTTATGTTTAGAATGCTAAATGATGAAGACAAGGAGATTAAACTTGTGGTCGAAGCATATGAAATCTGCTTAGAATAACAAGGACATTGACCTCTGGTATTTTTTCATCCTCTTCAGCACTTAAATTTCTTCAATCTCATAACTAAATAATTACAAAAGAAAATCCCATAAGTGAATTATGTAATTCTTGGTTTCTAATAGAACAAACTTTGTTCACGACTTGGATATCAAAAGTGTCAAAAGGTACATTCTGGCTTTAAAAAAAAAAAAAAAAAGAATTTTGTGAGCACAACTACCTTTCTCTAGGGCTCCTGTGCCCAAATATAGTTGGATGTCTTTTGGAGTTCGCCGAAGGTTGAGGTGTGATAGTGGTCCAGAAAATATTTGGGGAAATGTAGTCAATTAGCTCGACCGTCTTTATTCCAAACAGCTACACTTCTCTGAAATCAGCCCTAAGAGAGTTAGAAATAGGTTGTTGGTATATATGTCATTTTGGTGAATATATAGGGATCAAATATTTCAAGCAGAGCATATACATAGCACTAAATTTTGGACAGAAATTAAGTCTGAGATTTTGTTTACCAACATAGATGGAATAACAAAGGTTTCTTGCAAAGTGGGGAGATTAAAATATTACCACTGGAAAAGATCTTCATTTAATCAGAGAAACAGGTATTGTTGAATGAATTATGATCAGACCTGACACCTTGTATGGGTGTTTAGTTTGGATAATGCTTTTGGCTGTCTTTATTTGTCCAAACCATCTATTAATTATGTGGTTGACTGTGAGTACAACAATGATTTAAAGAATGTTCCAGGGAGGATTGGGCAGAAATTTGCCTTTGGTTGTTGTTCTAAGACCATACCTCTTAAAATTGTTGCCAAATTTCTGCCAAATGGGACCTACCATGAAAACCATGAGGCTGGGTGGCTTCCGTTTGGCTTATACAACCAAGGAGCAACCTTCTGGGATTCCCGTAGTCTTAGAAAGAGTCGAAGTTAGGCGATGATGATAACTATAGGCAGATGGAGTGTTTTCATCTTGAAGGCACATAGGAAGAGCCAAAGAATCAAATCCATTTTTTTTCACATATAGGCCACACTTTCAAAGAAAACTTGGGGAACATCTCCCAGTGTGTTCGTTGTGCTTTGGGGCCTATTGGTTGCAAGTTAGAAGTGAGTTTGGCAGATGTGACTTAAAGAAATGGAGCTCCAGTATCAAACTTTTTGGCATGATAGAAGTTGGCATCTATGTGACAACCTATATAATCGAATGTTGTCAGAGAGATCTGGTTAAGTTTCATGGGTGATTATTATCACACACACATTGTGGCTGAAAAATGTGATGATAAAATCTAAAAAAAAAAGGGTTCCTTCGTACTGTTCAGTAATCAATTTGGACTGGGAAGAAAATACAAAAACAGTGTTGTTTCCTAACACTTGGAGGCATATGCGAGTCATGAGCAGCTATTTTTTCATGTATGCAGATTAGACGTAGATTAGTAGTCACATGACTTGTCTTTTCCTCGTAGATATCATCGATCTTGCATGAATTGGATTACTGTAATTCTGTAAACTGTAAAAAATATGTAAAGGAGTAATCAAAGAGATTAAAAATAATGGACATGTAGATTTTTTGTATACTGCATGGAATTTGGAGGTACTGTTGCTAAATCATCATCTTGGACTTTCTAGACGTGAAACCATGCCATTATGAGGATTATTTACCAATACATAAAATGCACAGATATTGATGGAGCATCAGAGAGTGTTCAATGGGGCATCAGATTGGAGGCCAGACAAGAATTTGATATCGGCCTTTTTTTTTTTTCCCTTTTTTTTTTTCAAACTGCTTTCATATCTTTCCACCCTGAGAATTTTCTTCTTCCAGCAAAGGCAAATTACTGCTTAATATTTATTGCTGGGCTGCCGAATCCTTGCAATTCACCCCACACAAACTGTACCCAACCAAAGGAGGCCAAGAAAAGAGGAGAGAATTTTGTGATTTCAAGCATGCCGGAATCTACATTGTCTGTCCTTTCCTCGTGTCCCTGATTCCATTTTTATTTGCACCAAATTGCTTTCGGAAAGGAAATTATGTAACATTTCCCTACTTTTGAGAAAATTTCTCATGTGAAAAACATGTATAAGGCTTTCCATATACAGAAGCTTGTCTCAAGACAAATTGGAATCCAGTCAGAGGATGTAACGAGTAAGATCATCAACTAAATGGTATGCACGATTTTGTTGTGGGGAGCTAACTTGGGAGTACTTCCAGCCCTTTTATTTGGACTTATTTTGCCCCGGCTGATATATGCTAATTGGATAAAAAGTTCGACATCTCCCAGTATGTACAAAATAGTTGTTTGGTAGAATAAAAGTATTACTCAGAAAATAATCATCAGGACTAAGATACTTGCAATTGTGATGGATCACGTGACACTGGATTGGACCATAACGATCCAGATCCAATGTCCCTCATATACAAACTCATGGGAAGATCAGGATATATGAGAAAATTTAGGTTACTTCTTGTTGGCATGGAATCTTACAGGATTGACGCTGAGAGAGAGAGAGAGAGAGAGTGCGCAATATTAGATGCATCATGTCGGTGGTGTGCCATAAAAAATAATTGAAAAATTGGAGACCAAGGACGGTGGTCCAAAGATGAGCCACATGATGAATAGGATCTATATGAATAAGACATCTATGGTGCATATGATCATGGGTATAATTGAAAGAGCCACAAAAGAGAGGAAGCATGGGATTGCAATTCAGTTTCTGTCATTAAAAATAAGATCTTTTAAGATTCTTTTCATTTGCTTTTTCTAACATATCTCATCCTAAGTTTGTACGCAAATCTTTGCTAAACTATAATTGCAATATATTACAATTAAGGGCTAATAGGATGGGATTATATTTTTTTATAGAATCATAAATTATATGATCTATTTAAGTAAGGTTCATATTAGTTCAATGCTTGTCCGATCCAAATTTTATGAGGAAAAAAAATCTTTCGAGATTTTTTTTTTTTTTTTTTCTATTTTTCTTCTTTGGCCCAACATATTTGTAGATGGGATTTAAGTAGGCTGATAGGTTCCATTCCCATAGGAAACCTAATGGGGTCTTCCAAAAAAATTATAAACTCATATATTTAGAATTTTGTTAAGAAGGGCACTCGTTAAGAAGTATTTAATATTTTTTAAAAATAATAAAATATTTTGATGATATTAAAAATAAAAACTATCATAAAAAATTTAATATATATAATTATTTTTATAAAAAAATAATTTTTATTTTTAATATTATATGAATTTCGTTATTTTCAAAAAATCTTAACGCATATCCTAGTAAGGCCCATTTATTTATTATCTAAAATTTAAAATTAAAAATATTATAATATTACGTAAGAATGATGCAATGATGAGGTGGCGACGACGGTTTTTGCTCCGGCGTACACGTGAACGTGGATAAGCATACATGGAGATGGGGCAGTGCAGCAGTCAACTGGCACGTCACCCCACGGCGCTTGTCCTCTGACCGCGCAACACCATTATATTGGCCGTCAACTGCCCCTCTTGGCAGCCGGCCTTTATTCTCGGCATCCCCCCCCATCACATGAGAACCGGCGATACCACAATATTCGGATTAATTTATCACGAGCCCTTGGTGTTACTGTTACCATCGAGTTGTGGTCTCTCTCTCTCTCTCTCTCTATTTTGTAGGTGCTATCTCTCAAAGCAAGCGTACAGCCTTTTTGTTTGACTTTTGACATTAGTAATCTCTCCTAACGTCACGTCAAAGTACTATGCAGCCAAGCTAAGATACCAGGCTGCCTTCCTGGCTAGTAGATAAAGAGTTTTCTAAGCCTCATTCCATATCTAGGGTCGAAAAGCTAGAGATTTGAGTTTGGCACAATTTAAAATATTTAGTCTTAAAATTAGATCCAAGATTCATTGAATTTTAAAAATTTAGCTTAAATTTGATTTGATAAAAAAATAATATTTAAAATTAATTCTATTTGATTTAAATATCAAATAATCTATGTTCGAGCTTAAGTTTGAATTTGAATTCAAATTATGATCATAATTTAAAAAAATTAAAATAAAATATAATATATTATATATTTAAAAATATTAAATTAATAATATATATTATTAAAAAAATATTATTAAAAAAATATATATACTCGATGGGGTTTGTGAATTTTTGAATTCAGTATTTTGATACTTAAGTTTAGCTCGAAAGTTTGTTTGTGCTATTCAAGTTTAACTCAAGCTCTATAATAATCAAATTAAGTTGAAGCCGGTTGCAAGTTGTTCAGCTTATTTACATCCTTAATTTAAAGTAGATTGATATTTTTTTTTTGTCAAAGACATAACATCAATCACCTTTTAATAATGATGCTCTTCCCGAATGTGGCAACTTGCATTGGTGCCAACATGGGAGGATTCATGATATTGGTGCAGTCCCTCCTGCACTTAGTTTAAGTATTGACCACTAGTGGATGATCCATGACTTTCACCCGTCTACGAGTATTATCCCTAATGATTCTTTGCTCTAGTTTGCTTTATGTTGCAAGTGGGGAATGAAATAGATGAAACCATGCGTCGCATTTTATGTCATTGTTGTCCAATGTACAATTCATTTGATATTTGATATGTATTGAACCCACTTAAAAATGGCATCATGACTTGATGCCCCATCTGTTGTTGTGCAATAGAAATTTGTATAATTCATCTCAGTTACACTATCAACGATAAGAAACTATTTCATGATCAAAGAGAACAGAGGGAATAGCCATGTAGTGCAACCTACGCATATATGATTCAACAGAAAAGGGATATGCGGTACCATGTTCTCCAATTCTTCCTAAAAGAATATTTGGCTCATATATTGCCATACGAGTGTCTCTCGACTTGAGCAAGCACATGATTCTTATAGCCTCCATGAATGCACGCTATGTCATGGTTGAATCGGGTGGTAATACATTTGTCAATCATGAATCAAGAGAGATTTTAGAAAGGGAACTGCTATGTTTATCAGATAATCTCCCCCAAATTAGTAATGGTTCACGAGAAAACTATGAGTTACCCAAATTTCCTGATGGTTTTGGAGAGATATGAAGCATTTTCCTTTGAAAATCTTTTACGCTTTCACCAACATGCCCATGCATTGCATGAGGGCTTTTGCTAATAGGCACCAACCATTTGTATTCGAGGATCTAATCAAGGGTGGGCCCTGATGGCTTTTCAAAGCATACGATAGAACATATCCGTGCAAGATCGGTAATGAATTTAAATTTTAAAAGGGTTTGATATGTCATTTCCTCTTCTTTTACTTTTGTTATGCAAGACCAAAGCTCATTAGGTGATCACCCAAACCTCCATGCTATCCTCAAGAAAGGAACACCTCCCTAAATATATGTATTCCTAGAAAAACAAGCCAGATGCATGGTTCATACAGGTAAACATGATAGCTAGATGCATGACTCATATGGGGCTTGTCTAGCTAAAATCTTGACCAGAAGTAGTCCACTTGGACCCATCTATCTCTCTCTCTCTCTCATATTTTATGCCGATATAGAGTCGTTAAAGTCCTGAAAAAAAAAACTTTCACAAATATTTGTAGGAAATATAAACACATAATCCCTTCATATTTCTGGAAGCAATAATCTTCTACAGTGCACAGATCATATCACAAGACCATATGTGTTTAGATCGCTTTGTCAGAAGATGAATGGATGAACAGTCATCAAACAAAAAATTCCATAAATATATGCAGAGCACATATTATTTGACAGCTATCCATCTTGTATAAAACACATCGTCTAGTCCTCAAGTTAAAACCATGACTAACATTGCTGTGAGTTGAACCTTCTCTCTTTCTCCCTCATTTTGGTTTAGCGTAAAGAATAAAAACGGTTTTATGGAGAATGCAATTGGAACGAAGATGCGGTGGAAAGTGCGATATTATCTGCAGCTAAAAGGCTACTGTACTATTCATAGTAAAAAAGCCAACAAAAAGCAGAAGTCTAACCCCCGCTCCTCTGCATGATGCATGTACACCAAAGAAGAAGAAAAAAAACTCTCTAAGAACCCAAAACTAAACCGTCCCATAAATAAAATACAAGAAAAACGGGGGAAAACGATTTATTGGCTACATGACGCCCCAAGACTCCAGAGTCGGGAAGATCGGAAACGGTTCGAACTCAAACCCGGCTTGCACGTCCAGCACCGGTCCGGTCGAACACAGCGCCGCCGGCTGCGGTACGTCAATCCCGGCCCGGTCCAACAAAAAAGCCGAGGTGTCCAGCGTCGGAAGGCAACTCTGAGACAGGATCCCGGTCCGGCTCCCCGCGGCCCGCTGCGGCTCGGGCTTCAACACCGGCTCGACCGGGAGCTTGGCGTCGCCGAGCCGGACTCCGGTGACCTGCTGGACCATCTGGCGGAAGTTGGCCGGGTCCGCGTTGATGTACGTAGTCGGGCACCGCTTTGACGCCCGCGACTTCTTCTTCGAGATCCGCCCCGTCGCCAGCGGCGTCGTCACCGCCGGTCGCTTCGAGCCCGAGTGGGGATTGGAGGGAGACACGGTAGGCTCGGGCTTGATAAGATCTATAAGGAGGGAGGAGGGGGATGAGGCGAGGGCATCGGCGGACACTGGGGAGGAGGTGGAGAAGGTGGAGTCGACGCCGGAAAGGGAGATCTGGAGGGCTTTCGTGAGGGCTTCGGTTTCTTTTGCGACGGTGTCCGAGAACCAGGACCACGGATCGGCGGCGGCGGCGCAGTCCTCCGACATCGTCTCTTTCTTTCTCCCTCTCTCTATCTCCGATCTGAGAGAAACTTGGAGGAGTATGGCTTCGTATGGCTTCGAAGGAGGGTTCGTATCACCACATTTCGAGGCCAAACGAAGGGATTTCGATCGAATTAGGGAGAGAATAGATGGCGATGGTTCGAGCAAGGAGAGAAGGAAGGGGGGTATGGAAAAAGCAGGGGGTTTGGGGGATTTAATGAGGCGGTGCCGCGGGGAGGAAAAGCGCGTGGAAAGGGCCACGTGTCCCTAGGCTCTCCGTACTGCGATAACCGCGGATTGTGTCGGAGGTGACGGTGATAAGGGTTTTTGCTAACTGGGGTTGTGGGGTTGGATTTTGGGTTAAGGTTTAGTTAACGGTGTTGTTATGCGATTTTGCATGCAAGTCCCTAACAAAGATGAATTTTTGATTTTCGGTCTCTTGTGAGGGTGCTCCTAATGATTCCAAAATAATTTATGATATGTACCGATTCAGATGTATGGAAAGCTAATAATGCCATTTGAATGTGGTGAAACGTATTCAAATCAATGCTTGTATTTGTTAAGAAGCTAATTATAGATCTACAATTTTCCATGGTATATTATTATTACATCATTAATATAGTATTTAAGTAGTTTACCTTAAAAAAACTTAACTAATGGTTGAGCTGCATGTTATCGGGTTAAATTCAACAATTTAATCCTAAACTATGCTATAGTCAAGCATTTCAGAAGATAAAACGGGTAAGCTGGCCCACCCAAAACAACTGTTTTGTGGAACGAGATCCAGAAGTTTAGCTTTCCGAAGCCGGTGTAATCATGATTCACTTGGTTATAATAATAATTTTCTCAAGGGACTATTTAGAAAGAAACCTTAGCCCAGGTTTTAGGCGCCATCTTTGACGGTCAAGACGCGTCGTCGGCCCGATCCACTATTTCTCTCACTCTTTCCTGTGTGTTGTGTCGGGGTGATATCGGTCCGTTTCTTTCTCTATTTTTTGATCATGGCGTCTTTTCTCTAGAGTGCCGCCTCTTTTTGGACCCCAGTACCTGACCAGTTTCCAAGTTAACCTCCGACATCAAACTATTTACTCGGATGCCACTGTACTTACTGAACCCTCGCTCCAAATCCGTGCCCCATCAAATGGACGGCTACAGAGTGATGATGTGTCACAGCCACGAGCGAGAAGTCATCCATTCCCAGCCATCGTATATATTGGGGATAAATCTTACTCCAACCAAAATCTAACTCGATACCCAACTTAATACAATCGGCAGCCACAGAAGAGCTACGACAGATGGGCTTCAGCCGAACTCCCAGCAGCCGAGCTTCTTTCAGTAGGCCAAACTAGGTAGCTGCCGAGCTTCTTCCGGACTCCCAGCATCGAGACCGAACTTCTTGGGCGGCCGAACTCCTTCGAACTCCCCACGGCCGAACTCCTTCAGACCAACTCCAACGGCCGAGCTTCAACGAAGTCCTCCAGCGGCCGAACTCCTCAGCGGACGAGCCTTAACCGAACTACTTAGCAACCGAAGTCCTTCAACCGGGCCTCAGTCGAGCTTCTTCGGGCCTCTCAGCTGTCGAACTCCTCGGCAATCGACCCTTCAGCCAGCCGAACTCTACAGATGGCCGACCCTTCAGCCAGCCGAACTCCCCCAGCCTTCCCTTCTACCGGACTCTCCTACGAGATGAATTGTCGCCATCAGTCTGCGACAGGCGACGAAACCAGACGACATGGCTACCACCTCTGGCAACGCCACTCCCTGACGATGCCTTCCTCTTCGTACCGAACTCCATGCGGCCCACGACTTGCCAGTATGGCCGTCACCGACCGCCTGACGACGCCATCCTCTCCGTACCGAACTCCATGCGACGGTATGACTGTCGCCATCAACTAAGCTCCGCCTACAAAGGACCCTCCAGATACGCCAAGGCTAAGCTCTCTGACCTCTAAGCTCTCTGAGCTCTCCTCTTCTTCTTCTTTAAGCTCCGGAACTCATCCCGAGCACTCCATTCCTGTTGGCCGAAAACTGACTTAACCGTCGGAGGGTCCTGCCAGAGCAACCCCCACCGACTCCGGACGGGATTTCATTTTGCAGGTCCCCGGCGGCGACCTCAGCCGCCTCCACTCCGGCGACCTCCGACGACGATGAGTTTCTGCACCAACAGATTGGCGCTAGAGGAAGGGCTGAACCTTCGAGGTTCCCTTATTCTTAAAGGAGTGCTCGACGATGATTTCTCTCTCTCTGGAGATCCGTTCTTCCTCACTAAAGTTCTCTCCCGAAGAGAAAGTGCCTCGAGAGCTTCGACTCGGCGATCGGCTCCCGTTGCAGCCCTGGCAGTCCAGGCTCCACCCGAAGCCACCACAGATGCAGAGCAGTTCTGGATGGGTTCGCGGCCCCGCCGAGGTGATACAGGCCGTGCGACAATCTTTGGCGGAGACTTTGCCAGAAAAACTCGAGGAATCGGCCTTAAAGAAGAGCATTCGGGCATGCCAATCGCCCTTAGGAGAGAAACGGAGAGCAGAAGCTCTTCCGCATAAGCGGAATGAAGTTCGGCGTGAAAAAGCCGAGCTCCCTAAATCAGAATGAAGTTCGGCGTGAAAAAGCCGATCTCTCCAAAGCCGAATGAAGTTCGGCGGGAGGAAAGCCGATCTCTCCAAAGCGGAATGAAGTTCGGCGTGAAAAAGCCGAGCTCCCCAAAGCGGAATGAAGTTCGGCACAAACGAAGGCGGAGGAAAGTTCTCCCGCGGAATGAAGTTCGGCGGAAGGCCAAACTCTTCAGGTCATCATCGAAATGAAGTTCGGCAAGGCCGAACTCTCCTTTTGAAGCTCGTCAATGAAGTTCGGCGCAAGTGAGGCCGAACCCCACCATCATAGTAAAGTTCGGTGCAAGCAGTGGCGGGACAAAGTTCTCCCATGAATGAAGTTCGGCATAAGTGAGGCCGAACTCCGCAGCAGATCACCCAAATGAAGTTCGGCCGCACTCGAGACCGCCCCAGGACGATCGAGGCCGAACTCCCCTCCCTGCAAGCAAAGCCAAACTCACCCAAATACGTCGCTACAACGAATTCATGGGAGGTGCAATAAAGTTCGGGCAAGCAAAGCCGACCCCCTCCCTGCAAGCAAGGAAGTCCGGACAAAGAAGCATGAAGTTCTCCCACGGAAAGTTTCGCGGAAAAGCGGAATGAAGTTCCGCGCAAGCGAAGCCCGAACTTCTCGAGCTCACTACAAAGGAAGCCCCGATAGAAGGGTGCGAAGAAATCCTTCTTCCGAAAGGTTCCGCAACTATGACCCGCTCCTCTAACTCGGATTCTCGGCGAAGTTAAGAGCCAGCCGCCAAGACCTGAAGGACTACGACCTCCCCAAACGTGCGCGATCGAAGCAAGTAAAGTCCCTACCATCGCGACCACGGTCACGACACTGAGGAATACGTTCAACTTCAGGACGAGATTGAAGAGCTCGGCAAAAAGGGACGGGATAAATTCCTCCGACGTCAGTCTGAAGCAGGAGAAGATCGGCTAAAAGCGCCACCGCAACTAGAAAAGATAAGAAGGTTGGCCGCCTCGCGGCGTTATCAACGCCACCTCGGGGAGGAGCTAGGAGCTAGCTACATCGGCGATCCGCCATCTCCCAGCGACAAAGTCAAGAGAAGCATGCTCCAAGTTAAGGAGGCCAGCATGTAATAGAGGAGGCCGTCTGGATGGGACTCGCTGCCCGAGGGAACTCGAGGAACAATACCCCGACGACCCTCAAACGAAAATGTGCTGCGAGTGGCTTCCCCTCGGTAAAATTCTCCCCTCTCAATAATATTATTTCTGGATGCGAAAACTATGCAATGACAGGGAAGAAGCAGTCAACCGCGTTAGAAACAGGAGGAGAACCTCGGCTAGAGATAAGATCTCTCCCGAGCGACCGTTGACAACCTCGGTTAGGAACAGGAGGAGAACCTCGTCCTAACGCGAGCAACAACCTCGGCTAGAGATAAGATCTCTTCGAGCGATCGAGACAACCTCGGCTAAGATGAGATCTCTCCCGAACGAAGGCCTCGTCACAAAGGACGAGATGGGGGGAGAGGCTTCTGACAGCGGCCCTTATGTGCCCCCACAGCCCGTTAGGAACAGGAGGAGAACCTCGTCCTAACGCGAGCAACAACCTCGGCTAGAGATAAGATCTCTCCCGAGCGACCGTTGACAACCTCGGCTAGAGATAAGATCTCTCCCGAGCGACCGAGTCAACCTCGGCTAGAGATAAGATCTCTCTCGAGTGATCGTGAACAACCTCGGTTAGGAACAGGAGGAGAACCTCGTCCTAACGTGAGCAACAACCTCAGCTAGAGATAAAATCTCTCCCGAGCGATCGAGTCAACCTCGGCTAGAGATAAGATCTCTCCCGAGCGACCGTGAACAACCTCGGTTAGGAATAGAAGGAGAACCTCGTCCTAACGCAAGCAACAACCTCGGCTAGAGATAAGATCTCTTCTGAGCGACCGAGTCAACCTCGGCTAGAGATAAGATTCTCTCCGAGCGACCGTGAACAACCCCGGTTAGGAACAGGAGGAGAATCTCGTCCTAATGCGAGCAACAACCTCGGCTAGAGATAAGATCTCTCCTGAGCGACCATCGACAACCTCGGCTAGAGATAAGATCTCTCCCGAGCGACCGAGACAACCTCGGCTAGAGATAAGATCTCTCCCGAGCGAAGGCTTCATTCGCAAAGGACGAGATGGGGGGAGAGGCTCGGACAGCGGCCCTTATGTGCCCTCACAGCCCGTTAGGAACAGGAGGAGAACCTCGTCCTAACGCGAGCAACAACCTCGGCTAGAGATAAGATCTCTCCCAAGCGTCCGTAGACAACCTAGACAACCTCGGCCGCAGGAGATAAGATCTCCCCCGAGGAAAGCTCGGCTGTAGGAGATAAGATCTCCCCCGAGGAAAGCTCGGCCGTAGGAGATAAGATCTTCCCCGAGCGCGCACTTCGACCTTGACTGCAGGAGATAAGATCTCCTCCGAGGAAAGCTCGACTGCAGGAGATAAGATCTCCCCCGAGCGTGTACTTCGACCTCGGCTGTAGGAGATAAGATCTCCCCCGAGGAAAGCTCGACCGTAGGAGATAAGATCTCTCCCGAGGGAAGCTCGACCGCAGGAGATAAGATCTCCCCGAGCGCGCACTTTGACCTCAGCTGCAGAAGATAAGATCTCCCCCGAGGGAAGCTTAGCCGCAGGAGATAAGATCTCTCCCGAGGGAAGCTCGGCTGCAGGAGATAAGATCTCCCCCAAGCGCGCACTTCGACCTTGGCTGCAGGAGATAAGATCTCCTCCGAGGGAAGCTCGACTGCAGGAGATAAGATCTCCCCCGAGCGCGCACTTCGACCTCCCCCGAGCGCGCACTCCGACCTCGGCTGCTCGAGATAAGATTTGTCCCAAGCGTTCGTGGACAACTTCGGCTATGGATCAGATCTCCCCCGAGGGATTGGGCCAACTTCGGTGGTAGGAGATGAGATCTCCCCCGAGCGCCCGCGTCAACCTCGGTTGGAGCGCCTGAGTAACCTCGGATAGAGGTAAGGCCCGCGACGACCTCGGTCAGAGAGCTTCAACATCGACCTCGGCCAGAGAAAGCTATCATGTCGATCTCGGCTAGAGATAAGACCGTTGACAACCTCGAGCGATCGAGCCAGCCTCGGTTATGAACAGAAGGGTAACCTCATCCTAACGCAAGCATCGACCTTGGCTAGATAAAGCAACTGTATCAACCTCAAGCTGGAGATGGGATCTCCCCCGAGCTTCGACCCAGACCAGCACAGAGCTCAAAGAAAGACTTCGGCAGTCGCCTTTCCTGCACTCCCTTCCTTCGATTTTCGAACTCGAAAGTGGGGGGGCTAGTATTGGGGATAAATCCCGCTCCAGCCGAAGTCTAGCTCGATACTCGGCCTAATACAACCGACAGTCGCAGAAGAGCTACGGCAGACGGGCTTCAGCCGAACTCCCAGCAGGCCGAACTAGGTAGCTGCCGAGCTTCTTTCGGACTCCCAGCGTCGAGACCGAACTTCTTGGGCGGCCAAACTCCTTCGGACTCCCCACGGCCGAACTCCTTCGGACCAACTCCAACGGCCGAGCTTCAACGAAGTCCTCCAGCGGCCGAACTCCTCAGTGGACGAGCCTTAGCCGAACTACTTAGCAACCGAAGTCCTTCAACTGGGCCTCAGCCGAGCTTCTTCGGGCCTCTCAGTTGTCGAACTCTTCGGCAATCGACCCTTCAACCAGCCGAACTCTACAGATGGCCGACCCTTCAGCCAGCCGAACTCTATAGATGGCCGACCCTTCAGCCAGCCGAACTCTCCCAGCCTTTCCTTCTGTCGGACTCTCCTACGAGATGAATTGTCGCCATCAGTCTGCGACAGGCGACGAAACCAGACGACATGGCTACCACCTCTGACAACGCCACTCCCTGACGACGCCTTCCTCTCCGTACCGAACTCCATGCGGCCCACGACTTGCCAGTATGGCCGTCACCGACCGCCTAACAACGCCATCCTCTCCATACCGAACTCCATGCGACGGTATGGCTGTCGCCATCAACTAAGCTCCGCCTACAAAGGACCCTCCAGATATGCCAAGGCTAAGCTCTCTGACCTCTAAGCTCTCTGAGCTCTCCTCTTCTTCTTCTTTAAGCTCCGGAACTCATCCCGAGCACTCCATTCTTATTGGCCGAAAACTGACTTGATCGTTGGAGGGTCCTGTCGGAGCCACCTCTCACCGGCTCCGGACGGAACTTCGTTTTATAGGTCCCCGACGGTGATCTCAGCCGCCTTCACTCTGATGACCTTCGATGATGATGAATTTCTGCATCAATAGTATGATTTTCATCACATGGTCGTGATTGAAGCGTCTCCTTCACCCTAATCACGTGGCAATGTAGCCACTGGTCACTCTGTCCCCAACGCTCCTCACGAGTTTTCCTGCGAACCAAAGCGGCCTATCTCGAGGGGTGTCCTCCGTAAATCCTCGCAAGGGGCAGTGGTATAATTGTAATGAGGAGCGAATAAAGTAAGGAATATCCTCCTATTTAGCCATCGTTGACGTCACCAACATCGCGGAACCGCGTCAAGCGGACGTGTCAGTGGATGCCAGAAAAGCTGAGCTCCAGAATGCGCGAACCGAAATATTTATGCGGGTGTCGGATGTGCTCTCTTGGACGGCGTTTTGGACGCTCGCATAACAAATCCTATGCGCTCTTTCGGAAGATGGAAGAGCATATACGTGGGCGGTAAGCTTCCGGATGGCTTCGAGATGGTTGACTGCTCCGGTGCGAGTCTCGCACACGGGTAAGGTGGAGGTGGTACAGGAGGCGATCACCGTCCAAATGAGAAACGACTATCACCGTCCATCTAACGGGGGCTTGTCTTATTAGAAGATCACGGACGTCGAGGACGTGGTCCCCAGATGACGTATTGTCCTTGGACTAGAAACATGGACCGAGTGCGTCTCTGTTGGGGTTATTTTTATGCATTCTTATTATTTCGTTGACGTGTTCCAGTCGTCCGCATGAAGATGACCCCGGTGGTGGTGCTATCTTCGCCTCTTTTGCAACTAATCCACTCATACTAAAGTTTGGATTCTGTTTACACTTGAAAAAAATCTTGTGCATGGAGTATAAAAGTAGTTAAACTAATCTAATCAGTTGTATAAAATCTCTCCCTACTTCTATGAGATCTTTAACAAGAAAAATATGTGAATGGATTTTTAAATTTTATCTCACAACAATTTTGGATGAGAAATTAATCAATACATATTGATTAGTAGGTAATTTATATGAAGATATTTTAGTTTTGACTTTGGTAACTCCATTCCGATAGTGAGGTAAAGAACATTACACACATCTCCTACCTATGATATGATATATACTATGTGTGACAACAAATAAGTAATCAGAAAATTCAAAATCTTTAATAATTCAAGCCTATTAACATAGGTGGCATGTTTAGCAGATACTTTTGGTGGAAGGAACATATTAAATAATCTCAGTAAGGATTTGAAAATTTTTGAACCTAGACAGCTGGGTCTATTACTCTTTGTTTATACCTGTAATCGCATTATTACATGTCGATTTCACATGTCAAGTGTGGCTAATAATGTAATTCTCCAATCAGCTAGTTGGAGCCTTGCCATAGACTTTGGTCAATTACAACATAGGTGATGAGTTTATGATAATAACAAGTCTTTATCTCCTGCTGCATTTAGACTTGTGTGAGTAAACGCACATAATAACAACCACTTGGCATTAAAATAATGGATAAGCGTCAGACTTCCTTCTTTTCTCCTTTACCAAACCCGTCTTATCTTTAATAAGATCTTATGTGGGGCATACTCCATGAGAAGCACTACTAGATCTCATGAAAAATGCCCTGAGATCTCCTTCTCTCTTTAGCTGGCACCTTTATATCTGGCAATCCACTACTCACTTTATTTAAGCATTACACGTTGGTTTTGAAGGAGTTGATACCTTCATGGAAGAAAAAAATTGCACTGGAATTATTTTTAATTAGTTTAGACAATTGGAAGCATGATCATGGCGAACATGCTGCGAGAGGAACTCAGTCAAGAATATTCAAAATTAAAACAAGTTAGTTTAAGTCCATTGGTTTTGAATAGTCCACTTGATTATAGTTATTAAATCATTATGAGATCTAGAAGGACTCCCCACCTGCAAATCAGGTAGCCCACCAGAGAAACTCAGACTAATTATTGAGTCAACTAAACTATCTTAAACTTGAGTCGACTCGAGTGGCTCGGGGCTTGAAGAGAGCGTATATTTCTTTTTTTTTTTTTTAAGCCCCCTGATTATGTACAAATAATCTGTAGATTTGTATTTTAAGCTCTCACATAGGGTGAATTACAGAGGCTTCTAATGTAATTGTAAGGCCCATGTTCTTTATATTTGTCAATCACATATTGGGGAATGTTAAGTTCCTAATAATTATGTTAGTTGAACACTTGTCTAAACGCCTGATAAAGATTTGAACAAAAATCTTTTCATAAATAGAGGATTTGTTCAATTTCTAGACTATAGTGCCATTCAGAACCTCTAATATCATATACTTCGTTCAAACATATTCAAACTATCGTGGAGGTAATTCACTGACTGAAACAACCTTCCTCTCCTTAGGACACAACCAAGATAATGGCAAGAGTACCCCGGACATCGGGGAGAGATGAGGAACCAAGGTGGACCAACTCTTCATCATTGGCCTCTTTTTGCCCTCCAATTTGAGCATCGATCGGCCCTATAGTCAAAATCTGATTGACCCTATAACTAGATCTTATCTAGGATAAAAAATGAAACCCCACGATTGATAAAAAGAGAGACGATATCCTAAAACGTCGGATACAAACGTCGATATAAGACCTCTACTCTATACCGACCTTAGATTGCCAGCTCATCTATCCATATAGACGAAATCTACAAAGTGACTTTGATTCGTAGGATAGTGGAAAAATTTCCTAGCCCAATGGCCTATAAAAATGTGGCCTAATAGCCTGTTAGATTCTAGCTAACAGTTATGGCTCTACCTCTATACAAAGAGGTATCAGAAAGATCCTTGAATAAGGTCTAACTGAAGGGAAGAATAGCACACATTTATGTCTTTTGTCTACTATTCTCAACCTCTGACTGATTTAGGCATCAGAGGATCTCCCACAAAATAAACTACGATAAAAACGAACTTCTCTTGTAGTTCCCTCTTTGGCATCTCAATCCCCGGATGGCACCCAACGTCAACCACATCCACTTCGAGTCGGAGGCTTGAAGCAATAGATTGGCACTAGAAGAAAGACTACAAAGCCTATTCAAGAAGGAAAGAGAGTATAGTGCAGACTAGAGTACACAATTCCATTGCTTTTTATCGACAATCTTTTCATCGCAGTTAGAGTAGTACCGCCTGAGCGTTCGTCGCCATGCAATCCATTGTTATGATGGACCCACTACCATTCAATGCCCTGGTACATCAGATTTAGGCATTGATTGGTGCCTTGCAATGGCTACAGTAATGGTGGAGCAGCAGCAATGCCTAGAGTTGATTCCTCAAATAGCTTCCACTATAAAAAAATTTTACTATTAATAACGGCATTAGCCATCGCTAATAATAGTTTTGCCATCGATAATAGTATTAGCGATGAAATACCATTGCTAATTAGTGGTCGAAACAATCCTAGTCGAATAACCTCTATTAGTGATGGCATTTGTTACGGCTAAATTTTATCGCTATTTATTTTTTATTTTTAAAATTAAAATTTTAAAAAATTAGCACCTCTATTTTGTCGCTAATGCCATCACTAATAAGTATTATCGATGGCTATAGCCATCGATAATAATTAATTTTTTAAAAAAATTATAATAATATTTTTAAAATCTATTTTAATTAATCACAATCAATTATAATTTTAACATCTATTATAATTAAAATTCAAAGATAATATAACAATCATAAATAAAAAACTAATTATATTATATTAAAAATATAAATTTTATAATTTTACAAGCAGTATCAAAAAAATTACAATACATCAAAATAAAAAAAAATTAGGTTAGATCCTCCTCCTCATCCTCCTGTTCCTCTCCAGTAACTGGTGGATAAGAGCTGGATATTCTAGCATCCTAAAACATACACACACACAGATATATATATATATATATATATATATATATATATATATATATATATATATATATATATATATATATATATATATAAAAGTTTTGATACGAAGGCATATCTTTTGATACACTTCTTCCATTCTCAAACAAATTATTCCTATATATTTCATTCGATGATGCGGAGCTATAAACACCCCCTGCCCATTAATTGGATGGTTAGATTGAAGTTTTAGCCCCTACATCTTCTTTTTCGACTCAAGTCTAAATATGTGAAACTTTTAAATATGAAAATTTTAAAAGAATAAAAGAATTTATTAATAGAATTATTTGATATGATAGCTGGAACAACGAGTCCAGCTGGTTGCACAGCTACAGGTTCTAGAGAATCTCCATGATCATATCGAGGACGGCATCCCGAAAGTTTTAAGATCGCTGGCTCAGAAGTCTCTGCATGACCTCCTCCACATACGTATCGCTCTAAGTCTAGGACGTCGAGGCCTATGAGGACACCAAAGAGTATCGAGCTACTGAAGGATCGAAGCTATGGTCGAATCCTATGACCTAGCTCCTACTCACCCCTTCGGTGATCCTGAGCCATCCCTCAAGATCAAGGAGGGATTGAGTGGACGAGTCATTGCCATGCTACACAATGATGAACATAATCCATCTACACAGTTTAGAAATACATTAGTTTTAATATGTATATTAGATCCTATAATAACTTAATAAATATAGTTTAAAATTTTTACTGTGATCTATCATGATCTAAAATCTAAGTAATTACCAGTCCTCTTAGATTGGTGTGTGGCCTTCCACAACTACAACTAGCCTAGTAGATAACCCAGCTACTATGTCTATAATAAATAAATAATAAAATATAATTAATTAAAGTATTTATATAAGAGTATTTATAGTTTTAGTGAAGAGTTTTGTTATGGATTTCTTACCAGTCTGTCGGTCATAACATGTATACCGACGGAGCCGCTCGTATACCTGATCGGATTCTGCTGAATGATCCGATTCTATCGAACCCTCTGCCACTTACTGGAGTACTTCTCGCTACTCCACTAATTATAGAGGGCCTTCCATACGTCCATCCACATCCAGTGATTCCTGTAGGACCTTCAGTCCGATGGTGATTGAAAATTGGAATGCTCGATGATGGACTACCTAAGGCTATGTGGCCCATCTCGGAACCTACGTGTGGCCATCTGCTCAAAGATCTGGTGGCCAACCTTCTCATTCTAAGGAGTCTCAAATCAATAACATCCCTATAAGTAGAAGCAATCGTGTATTAATAAATAGAATACAAACCTACAGTGAATTTAAAACTTAAACATTTCTAACTTACCAAAAATATCTTTCAGGCTGCATCACGAGCTTTAGATGACCAGTTAGAGAACTTGTTCATCGACCCTGGCATCAAGTATCAAATACTAGTAACCACATGAGATACTCCAAACTCTCTGAATGTATTGTAAAATTGATTTTGAAAAATAAATATTAACTCTAGAATAGCCAAATTCTAAATATATTAATTAAAGTTGTAGTACTTACGAGTGGCTCTGAATGTGGATGAGCTCTATATCCTCTAGCTGAGTCAGAGGTGCCATGAGCTAGACGAGTCCTCGACCATGGCTCTATATCTGGGAGCCGATCGCCGCTATATGTGACTATGGGATCATTGGTGACCCTTTGTCGTCCAAACCTGAGCATAAAAAATCTAATATAAAAAATATTATATTAGTTAGCAAAAGATAAAATAACATAATGAGAATATCTAAAGTGTTAGAGTTTACCCTCTGATGTGAGAAGTGCAGAACCATACGAGTTGGCTGTATGATTGTTTTCTCCTCGAGAGCTCTGTCCTTAGCTGACACAGCTCTGGCCTCTAGAAGACATGATGTATAATCTCTGAAAATTAAAATAAATAGATTCATCAAATTAATTATACAATTATGGATGGCAATGTAAGATTTAAAATGATGTAAGATAAATAATTAAAATGATTCAAAGATTATATACTTAACACTATTCATTGACGTCTTTAGATGTTTGGTACCCTTCGGATTCTTCTTCCAATTCTTCATCTTTTTCCACTTCCTCCTGTTCTTCCACCTCTTCCTCTTCTTCCATCTCTTCCTTTTCCTCTTCTTCTCCTTGTTGGATGGGATTGTCCTTTAAAATAAAATCAATTGGGTCTACCTCCTCATATTAGCCATCATGTACAAGAATTCTTGGAGCATCCAACTCGGCATCTACTGAAGATAGATGAAACCCTAATGTTTCATTCTCCTAAAAGCATTATGGTAATTGGAGCTCTTCTTTTTCTTTGGCTTGAGACTTAACTAGACATACAGCCTATACCAATCTTTCCTTTCTCTCTTCCTTAATGAAAAAAGAGTATAATACAGTTGAGTAGCTTGTTGAGCTAGCATAAATGGCTCATTTACATATGTTTTTGATTCATGTTTGATTTCAATAAGCCATGCCATGGATCAACCTTCATATCATTGTTGTTATCGAACTATTAGCACTTGAATAGAATGATACTATTACCTCTAATGTAGGTCATCTTGATCACTTCTTCAAGGGTTCCATAGTAGTCACTCTCCATCTCTTTGCACCAGCTACTTTTTACACACATTGCTGTTTATTGTGCTTTTATGATTTTCATCTTACTAGATGTAAAATTTGAAACCATTTACGTTACAGCCACTATAGCATCTCACATATTTTATTAGCCCGTAACCTAATGATCTTAGCTTCTTTGATATGGATTCGCTCCCTTGCATGACCTCCATATTATAAAAAGATAATAAACACTTAATAATTGATGGAACCAATATGTAAAGTCCTATAAGCACCGTATGAATTTTTCTTCATCACTTATCCTCGAGTTGTCTTATCTTAGCATCTCATCATATTGCTTAAATATGCATAAGATAAGTATATTGAAATAAATGATTGAAGAGTTGGGATTGTGATGGACACTTATAGAACATATTGATCGATCTTTTTATAGTTTAGTAAAATATATATCTCTATCTGTCGAAGTTCAGTATCAGAGAAAATTTGATAACCTCATACATATCCAAATTCACGAGCAGGATAGACAAATATTGAGATCTCCTACTCTAATCTCTCACCACCACCATCATCATTTCGGTCCACTTGAGTTAGCTTTATCTGCATACTGAGATTTAAGTAATATCGACTGAAATTTAAAATTTCTTCTATTATATAAGACTCTACAATAGAACCTTCAACTCGAGCCTTATTTTTCATTTTCTTCTTGAGACTGTATATGTATCTTTCAAATAGATACATCTACGTGTACTACACTAGTCCTCCTACCCAAGCCTCAGATGAATCATGAGGTGCTTTATGGAGTCGAAAAAGCTAGAAGGAATATCTTTTCCAATTTGCATATGGTTTCTACACTGCTACCCTCAAGACTGGAGATGTGGTCAGTGGATAGTTCAGTAGCATAAATATCGCTGAAGAAAAGACTAACCTCGATCAAAGAACTCTATATAAAGTTAGGAAAGAGATTACGCCAAGCTAATGGGAGTAATCGTTGCATGAAGATATAGCAGTCATGACTTTTTAGCCTATAGAACCTGCAATCTTTGATATTAATGCATCGAGCCAGATTACTTGCATAACTATTTGAGAATTTAAGACTTTTATACCATTCACCAATGTCCTTCAACTGCTCCCTTGCTAAGGTATAAGATGCTTTCAACTTTCAAAATTTTTTAGGTGACATCTCAACCAGCTCTAATAGAAAACATTATCAAATACATTCTTTTCAATATGCATGACGTCAAGATTATGATGGATCAAATTAATGAACCAATACGGTAATTCCTAGAAGATGCTTTACTTTATATGGTTATGAGTTCAACTAAACCTCCAAGGCTTTTGCTTATCAAATAGCATGCCAAACTAAACTTCATCTAGTTGGGATACCCTCTGAAACACTTCCATACGACTAAGGCATAGGGGTGCATGGTCCTTCTCTGTCTTATTCCTTTTGAAATTATCCTGTTGCTTTCGAAAAGAATGATGCTTAGAGAGGAATTGATGATGACGATCAAACCAGCAAGGCTTACGACCATGCTCAAGCTAAAATGATTTTAAATTGTTCATGCAATAGGGACATGCTGTAAGCCCACCAACTAGCATTACTTCGCTCTGATACCAATTGAAGGAACCATGGTATTGCTCGAATGCCAATCATCCTTGGCATTACAATCTCCGATACCATATTGTAGAAGCCTCTAATCTTTAGCATGGATCTGAAGAAACTTATGACGTTCTCTATGGGCAGCAAACCACTGATCCTCCACTTGAATCTATGATGGGGCGCCTCCCTCTTTGGACTTGAGGGAGATGCCCCCCTCTCTAGGACTTCTTCAAGAACCCTGGGATAGTAACTCTAGAGAGAAGAGAAGAAGAGGGAGTTGAGAAAAAAAAGATCCATATTCCATAGCATTATGAAATCCTAATACAACCTATGTATTTATACATAGCCATTAGGTTCGACCAAAAAACTCTTCAGCTAACCCAATACATGAAAGTACTCACTGAGCCCATGTACATCCATGTTTTTCATGCTCTCATCCTCTGGATCTAGACCCGACCCATACATGCGTTAGCCCCCTTAAGACCTCTTGAATTGGATCTTAAGATCCCTAGAATAAGTTTCTATCCTAGTCTAAATAGAACCCATGCATAACTCTGCCCGCAAACTGAGCCGACTCAGTCTTAGCACTGAACCGACTAACCTGAGACTGGGTTGGCTCAGTTTCAGACTGAGCCAGTCCAGTTTCTGTGTCATGCTTGTAGTTTCAAATGCGACCTTTTGTCTGTCCTATGCTCTAAGACTTAGCCAACCCAATCTGAGACTGAGCCAGCCAACCTGTAGAAAGCTCCTTTTCTGTAGTCTTCAATCTTCTGGCTTTGGTTCCTTGCTCCATCTTATGTCCCAGATTTTCGAAGCTCCAACCAAACCTCTCAAGGTTTTGAATATTTGAACCTCGACCTTGTGGAGGGCTATGCACCACCTGCATCCTAGGATCACTCCTGTCCTAGCCTTAGGACTGCACCTATCCTAGTCTCCACCTGTGGCCTTCCAAGGCTTAGGAGCACCATAAATCCTCATAATCTCCACCTTGGTGCTTCCAAGCCTTGGCAAACCCTTGGCAATTCCTTCCTGCACAATCTCGCTATCGATGCGCACCCTGATAGCATCTGTGCAAACATCATCTCCATCAATCTTCTTCAGCTGTTGTGTACTTTTGAGGTCTTTGGGATGACCTCCTCCACCGTTGAAGACTTGTGCTTACTTCTTGAAATTATAGGATTCCTTCTGCTTAGCAGCTGCATTACATTCTCTGGACTTTCTTAGAGAACCTACAACATTTTTGCATCAGCATATGCTGTACCATCTGACATGATCTTCTCAGAGCTATGCCTGTCCACTTGCACATGCCGCTCCATCCGAAATTGTGCATCATCTTCTCTGACCCTCAGCTCTAAATTCATGCCAAATTTTTTCTCCACTTGTGAAGCCACCACTATAGAGCTCCACCTATATTTGAAGTCCATTTGATGCTACAAAAGCCGACTCTATGCCCAAGTCACCCAAGGCCAACCACTCAACACTGCACTGCTGAGCTTGCTGCTACATCTTGAATACCTTCGCTACCCTTTCGAACCCTCCATGCTTCGCAGACCCCTTTGAAGCCATCTCAGATACCTCTGCAACCCACGGACACCTTTGAAACCCAAGAGCTCATCCAACTCTTCTGAATTCAGTGATTGAATCCTAAAAAATTCCATCATAATCCTTCTCTTCTGCCCCTACACCAGCCATCACTTCAGTTGCACTTGGAGAACCATCCTCCATCTAAATTGCAACTCTCCCTGATGCTCCTATAGAAGAAATCTAATCCATGATACTTCTGGCTGCTTGATGCCCCGGATGCTCCCTGAGACCTTCTGATTCTCCCTAAGACCTGCATCCAATTTTCTTGAGATGCTCTTGACACCATCTGCTAAGATACCTCCCTCGGCTACTGCCCCATCGAGCCTCTCTCTGTCCCATGCCTCTGGGAAAGTACTACTGTAGCACTCCAGCGCTCCCTAGCCTTTTCTTTACGCCGCTCTATAGCCACCCAGCCCTAACCTACTGGACCTCCATAGATCATCCATCTCTATCATCTCCAAGGCTTCGCAAATCCATGCTCTGGTCAAACTACTGAATGCACCCCTGACTACTTTCCCATCTTTCTGACACCAAAGAACGTATAGTCGCTTCTTTAGTTTTCTTTCGATCGTTATCCTTTGAAAAATCTTTCTTCAATAGCCTCACACTGCCAATCTTTCTAGAGAACCCTGATGCTCTCTACTGAGATACCTTCCTCGGCTGCTGCATCATCGAGCCTCTCTCATCCCCATATCTTTAGAAAAATGCTACTGCAGCACTCCAGTACTTTTTGCCTATGACATAACCATCATTTACCTCGATCTTTCCACCAAGATCGATCAGCAAATCATGCACCCAATTCTTTCACTCTAAAAAAATTTCTTTTCGTTAATCCTTTCAACCTCCATCTTCAATCTGCTGCTCTCGATTGGCCAAACCATGGCAACAACAAAAATAGAGTTGAGACTTACCGTGAAATTCTTGTGCAGATTTTTGATTTTACTTTGTACGACTTCTCCTTCTCTTTCATGCACAACCTGACTCTGATACTAAATGTAAGCCCACCTATTGGCATCATCTCGCTCTGATACCAATTAAAGAAACCATGATATCGCTCGAACGTCAATCATCCTTGGCATCACAAGCCCCGATACCATGTTACAGAAGCTCATGATCTTTAGCACGGACCTGAAGGAACCTGTGATGTTCTTTATGGGCAACAAATCATCGATCCTCCATCTAAATCTGTGATGGGGTGCCTCCCTCCTTAGGCTTGAGGGAGACACCCCCCTCTCTAGGGCTTCTTCAAGAATCCTGAGGTGGCAACTCTAGAGAAAAGAGAAGAAGAAAGAGTTGAGGGAGAAAAGATCTATATTCTACAGCATTATGAAACCTTAATACAACCTATGTATTTATACATAGCCATTAGGCTCGACCAAAACTTTTCGACTAATCCAATATATGAAAGCACTCACCGAGCTCATGTACACCCATGTCTCCCATGCTCTCATCTCCTGGATCTAGATCCGATCCATACATGAGTTAGCCTCCTTAAGATCTCTTGAACTAAGCCTTAAGACCCCTAGGATAAGTTTCTATCCTAGTCCAAACAGAACTCATGTATAACTCTAGCCGTAGACTGAGCCGTCTCAGTCTGTTCAAGGCCTTAAGACCCCTAGGATAAGTTTTTATCCTAGCCCAAACATAACCCATGCGTAACTCTGCCCACAGATTGAGCCAGCTCAGTCTTAGCACTAAGTCGGCTAACTTGAAACTGGGTCAGCTCAGTTTCAGACTAAGCCAGTCTAGTTTCTATGTTGTGCCTGTAGTTCCAAATGTGACCTTTTGTCTGTTCGATACTCTGAGACTTAGCCGATCCAGTTTGAGACTGAGCCGGCTAACCTATAGAAAGCTTCTTTTCTGTAGTCTTCAATCTTTCGGGTTTGGTTCCTCGCTCCACCTTGTGTTCCAGATTTTTGAAGCTCCAATCAAGTCCCTCAAGATCCTGAATACCTGAACCTCGAGCCTGTAGAGGGCTATGCACCACCTCCACCATAGGACCACTTCTCTCCTAGCCCTAGGACTGCACCTATCCTAGTCTCCACCTGTGGCCTTCTAAGGCTTGGGAGCACCATAAATCCTCACAATCTCCACCTTGGTGCTCCTAAGCCTTGGCAAATCCTTGGCAATGCCTTCTTGCATAATCCTGCTGTCGATGCGCACCTTGATAGCACCTGTGCAAACATCATCTCCAATAATTTTCTTCAGCTGTTGTGTACCTTTGAGGCCTTTGGAATGATCGTCTCTACTGCTGAAGACCTGTGCTTGCTTCTTGGCACCATCTTGAAATTATAGAATCCCTTCTGCTTAGCAACTACATCACTTTCTTTGAACTTTTCTGAAGAACCTATAGTATTTTTGCACCAGCACATGCTGTACCACGTGACACAATCTTCTCAGAGCTATGCCTGTTCACTTGTACATGCCGCTCCATCCAAAATTGTGCATCACCGACTCTGATCCTCAGCTCTGAACTCATGCCAATTTTTTTCTCCACTTATGAAACCACCGCTATGGAGCTCCACCTATATCAAAAGTTCATTTGATGCTGCAGAAGTCGACTCTATGCCCGAGTCATCCGAGGCCAATCACTCAACACTGCACTGCTGAGCCTACCACTTTACTTCGAATACCGTTGCTGCCCCTTCGAACTCTCTATGCTCTGTGGACCCCTTCGAAGCCATCTTAGATACCCCCACAACCTACGGGCACCTCCAAAACCCGGGAGCTCATCCAACTCTTCTGAATCTAGCAATTGAATCCTAAAAAATTCCACCATAGTTCTTCTCTTCTACTCATACACCAACCATTGCTTTAGTTGCACCCGAAGAACTATCCCCCACCTGAACCGTGACTCTCCCTAGTGCCCCTATAGAAAAAATTTGATCCATGATACTTTTGGCTACTTGATGCCTCTGACGCTCTCTGAGACCTCCTAGCTCTTTCTAAGATCTACATCCGATCTTCCTGAGATGCCCCTGATACCATCTATTCAAATATCTCCCTCAATTGCTACACCACCAAGCCTCTCTCAGTCCCGTGCCTCTAGAAAAGTGCTACTGTAGTACTTCAGTTTTCTCTAGCCTTGTCTCTACGCTGCTCTACAGCCATCCAATCCTAACCTACTGTACCTCCATGGATCATCCATCTCCATCATCCCTAAGGCTTCGTAAGTTCATACTCTGATCGAACTACTGAATACACCTCCGACTACTTTCCCACCTTTCTGACACCGAAGGACGTATAGTCACTTCTTCGGCCTTTCTTTAATCATTATCCCTTGAAAAATTTCTCTTCAATAGCCTCACACTGTCCATCTTTCTAGAGAATTCTGATGCTCTCTACTGAGATACCTCCCTTGGTTGCTGCACCGTTGAGCCTCTCTCAGCCCCACATCTTTAGAAAAATGCTACTGCAGCACTCCAGTGCTCCCTGCCTGTCACATAACCATCATACATCCCAACCTTTCCACCAAGATCGATCAGCAAATCATGCACCCAATCCTTCCATCTTGAAAAAATTTCTTCCCATTAATCCTCTCAACCTCCACCTTCAACCCGCTCTTTCGGTTGGTTAAATCATGGCAACAACAAAAATAGAACTGAGACATATCGTGGAATCCTTATGCAGATTTCTGATTTCACCTTGTATGACTTCTTCTTTCCTTTCATGCACAACCTGGCTCTGATACCAAATGTAAGCCTACCAACTGGCATCATCTTGCTTTGATACCAATTGAAGGAATCATGGTATCGCTCGAACGCCAATCATCCTTGGCATCACAAGCCCCGATATCATATTATGGAAGCCCCCGATCTTTAGCATGGACCTGAAGGAACCTATGACATTCTCTATGGGCAATAAATAATCGATCCTCCACCTTGATCTATGATGGGGCGCCTTCCTCCTTGAGCTTGAGGAAGATGCCCCCCTCTCTAGGACTTCTTCAATAATCTTGGGGCGGCAACTCTAAAAAGAAGAGAAGAAGAGAGAGTTGAGAAAGAAAAGATCTATATTTCACAGCATTATGAAATCCTAATACAACCTATGTATTTATACGTAGTCATTAGGCCCGACCAAAAAACTTTTCAGCTAACCCAATACATGAAAGCACTCACCAAGCCCATATACACCCATGTCTCCCATGCTCTCATCCCTTGGATGTAGATTCGATCCATACATAAGTTAGCCCCCTTAAGATCTTTTGAACCAGACCTTAAGACCCCTAGGATAAGTTCCTATCCTAGCTCAAATAGAATCCACACATAACTATGCTCGTAGACTGAGTCAGCTCAGTCTCAGCACTGAGCCGACTAACATGAGACTGGGTCGGCCTAGTTTCAGACTAAGTCGACTCAATTTCTATGCCGTGCTTGTAGTCTCGAATGCGATCTTCTATCTATCCTGTGCTCTGAGACTTAGCCAACCTAGTTTGAGATTGAGTCGGCTAATCCATAGAAAGCTCATTTTCTGTAGTCTTTAATCTTTCAACTTTGGTTCCTCGCTTTATCTTGTATCCTAGATTTTTGAAGCTCCAACCAAGCCCCTCAAGGTCCCAAATATCTGAACCTCGAGCCTGTGGAGGGCTATGCACCACCTCCACCCTAGGACCACTCTTGTCCTAGGCCTAGGAGTGCATCTATCCTAGTCTCCACCTATGGCCTCCCAAGACTTGGGAGCACTATAAATTCTTACACATGCAAGCTTTCCATGAGTGCTCCATCATGACAGCATCTTATAAGCAGAAAAATCGCTAATGATCCACATCAATACAACCTTCCTTATGAATTTAGCTTTTTTGATGCATTAAAAGTACGTATGCCATCAGACCATAAAAATTTCAGCTCATCAACAAGAGACTTTAGATATACATCAATTCTTCTACCAGGATGTTATGATTTAGGAATGACCAATGTAAAAAAGATGCTATGTTTTTTCATACACATCCTAGGCAGGAGACTCTATGGAGTAATAAAGACTGACCAATATGAATAAGAAGCCGCTGCATAACTGAACAGTGCAAAGCCATTCGTAGATAGTCTCAATCGGACATTGCATGATTCCTGAGCAAATAAAAGGTGGTAATAATCAAATTGCTTCCATGCCATACTGTTTGATGGATGACTCATCATATTAGAGTACTTGCGAATTTCTTCTTCATGCCATCTCATCTATCCAGCAGTACTCTTGGATAAGTGGAGCCTCCAAAGTCTAGAAGTGAGAGAAAGGTATCGAAAAACCTTGTATGGTATATCCTTCTAATTTCTACCCTCTTGCCTCGACATAAATTGGCTTTTACCGCATACGTCACATAAACTCTTCAGTTGGTCCAGCTTATAGCAAAGCATGCAATTATTACAGCATGCATCTATCTTCTTATATCCTATGCTCCACCCTTTCACCATTTTTTCAAAGTATAGAAGCTCCAAATAAGCTTCTCATCCTTTGGTAGTATTTTCTTTATTATTGCTACCATTCTATTATAATAATTAACCATCATATTAAACTCGGCCTTCAAGTTCAACAACTCTAACATAGCTGATAATACAGTATGTGTTTTACATCCCAACCATAGTGGTTCATCAGCATCTTTTAGCATACGGTAAAAATCATTGCTACCAGCTTTTGGATCCTCTTTCACATCTCAATTAAATTCAGGACCAGCCGAATTCATAACCATATTTATCATTCTATCTATGTCCCTATCCTGCTCACATCTAACCCTTGCAACTTTCTTCCATATCTTTCCATGCAGGTACCAATGCTTATAGTTGAAAATAAATTTATTTTTATATAAATAGATAGTAATTATATTTCTATCAAATATTTTTTTATTATCGTATCTATTATAAGGGAAATGAGTCCATCCTTGATATAAGAGTGCTACATTTCTAAAAGCAAAATTATAAAAGTACTCTACATCCTTCTTATATTTAGTAGAAATCACCATGTTGATTACTCGATGGTCTATCCAACTATGATTCATGGCACACTATCTAAGAATTCTACATATATATAAATACAATACAACTACTAATTAATTTATTTATAATTCAAAATGGCTTACATAGTAAATGCATCCTATTATCAACTAATAAATATAGAAGGTCCTATCCCATTCAAAAAATGTATTAATTCTATCGATCATTTACCATAATCAAACGATATACAATAAGGATCGAAAAAAATTTTGATAGTATTTTTACTTAGTTCTCTCCACACGCCTAAAGATGTATAGGAAGAACTAAAAAAAAATACTATCCAAATTTTTTTTTGAATTCTTAGCATACCATTTGATTACTGTAATATGTATAAAATTATTTTTATTTCCTAAACTATCTATATTGAATAATCAATTGACCAATATACATAATTCTTCCTTCTATACAAAAATATATAAATATACAGATATGGTAGAATATATACATTAATCAAAAGATAGGTCTATGGTTCCATGCAATGCAAATTTTTTTAAAAATTAACACCATTGGCTTAAGCATGCAGAGCACATGAAGATTAGATGCCTTGGATGGTAGGTGGGACTCGAGGCTTGAGCACATCGGGCATGCTCCAGCTCTATGTTCGTAATGCTAATCGACACCTTCCTTTAGCCTGAGCATGCAGGGCATGCAAGAGCTGAATGTCTTGGACGCCAGCTGGAACCCAAGGCTCGAGCATGCAAGGCATACCCCAGCCTGATGTTTGCAATCCTACTGATACCTATCCTCGGTTCGAGCGCTCTGCATGCTAAGACCCAAGTCCTATACTTTTAATTAATTAATTAATTAATTATCTAATTAATTAATTAAATTAATATTTAATTAATTAATTTTTATTATTTAATTATACTTAATTAATATAATTTAAATAAAAAATTAATGTATAGTATGGCATTAGCCGTCGCTAATGCCGCCGCTAATACTCATAATAGAAGGTGAGCTATTATACAGAACTGAGGTGCGGGCTGGCGTGTAGGGACTGAGGTGTGAGGGGATGGCTCGAGGATGCAGCCACGGAGATGATGGTGCGGGGACAGGGCCATGGGGTCAGACTGAGGGGGCAAGAGCCATAGGGTCGAGGCTGCAGACTGAGGGTGGTGGGGCAAGGGCCGTGGAAATGAGGGCATGGGGATGGGGCCACAAGAAGGTGATGCTAGTCGAGCCGATGGGGTAGGGCCGAGGTTGCAGGGTTGGGGCTGCAGGCTAGGGGCGATGGAGCAGAGGCCGTAGGGTTGGGCCGACGAGGAGAGGCAGGAGGCAGCCAGGGGCTTGTGGCCCAGAGCTCAGGGAGGCAAGAGGTGACCAGGGGCTCGAGGAGGCGAGAGGTGGTCGAGGTTTTGGGAGGTGGCTCGGAGAGGTGGTTGGGGGCTTGCAGAGGTGGGAGGCAGCTAAAGGCTCATGGTCGGGGGCTCGAGGAGGTGGTCGGGTGCTCAGGGATGCTATATTTGATGGCATGAAGGGAGAAAATGATAACCAGAGGAGGATCAAAGGTGAGGGAAGGAGGGGGTTGGCTAGGGGACTGGTGGCAAGGTAGGGGAAAGTGGGGATTGAAGGACTGAAGGTGGGGGAAAGAAGGGGGCAGCAGGGGAAAGAGGAAAAGTAAAAAATTGAAAAATTTGATAGGAGATAGATGTAGGATAAGTATTAGCAACGATAAAGTTACCATCGCTAATACCATCACTAATAAAATATTAGGGATGGCTAAACTTCTATCGCTAGCTTCGCCATCGCTAATACCTACCATTAGTGATGGCTAACCTTCCATCGCCAAAGCTATTGGTAAAAATCATTATTAGAGATGGTAATTATGTTCTCTCTAATTTTGTCGCTAATACCAATTATTAGCGATGATGAAAAAGTTATTGCAAATATCTGTTACTAATACTCTATTTTCTTGTAGTATACCTTCCAACATAGCCAATGGGCTTGCTCCAAGAGTTTGAAGTTCTCCCCCTAATAGCATATCCACTCTGCTCCTACTTCTGCCCTTCAGTCATCCTCCCACTAGAGCTTGAGGGATGAGGATTAGTAATGGCAGTCTTCCTTCGATGGAGATTCAACTCTAGGCTACCCCCTAGATCTGAAAAATCACATCGAAAGGAAGAGTTTGAGAAAAGGGTCCAAGATATCAAGCATTACCTCAATGAGGTCCAAAGTAGGGCTCACCGAAGCAATGATGGCCTCGACTTCAATTCTCGACCCCCCTTCTTCCAAGTTATTCTAAGGAAACCAATTTCGAGTTGATTCAAAATGCCTCAGGTGGAGCTGTACAATTGCTTCTTGGACCTCCTTGATCACTTGAAGGATTACAGGATCAAGTATCTTAGATGCCTTGATCTATGTCACCTTCCCGGCTACCCTCAAGAAGTCGGTGCGAGCATGGTACTCAGGACTCCAACCAGAGTTCATTTGTTTATTTGAATAGCTTGGATGGTTGTTCGTTATTCACTTCAATAGAAACCAAGCTCAGTTAAAAATATTGATAGCCTCCTCTCCATCTAGTAAGAAGAGGGTGAGTCACTATGTAGCTATATTACGCATTTCAATACCGCCACACTAGAAGTGCGCAACCTTGACAAATCATGGCCATGTCAGTGTTCAAGTGAAGATAATGAAATGAGTGCCTTATCTTCTCCATTGAGAAAATTTTTTTGAGGGATTATGCCACCTGCTAGTCCAAAACCAAAAATATGCAAGTGGAAGAAGCTTGGACAGCACGAAAGCAAGCAAAATGAAAGAAGACCCCTAGTAAGAAGCGAGGTTGGGAGAATCCTCAGATGGCCTGAACAGCCTCTCCTCTCTACTCCTCGGGCTCAGATCCTAATGGAGATCGAAAGCCAGGAGTACCTTCAATGACCTAAACTAATGAAAGTGTTAAGAAAAATATCTCAAATTTGATCCACAATAAGCTCAGAACATGATCCAGGATGATAAGCAGAGTCCAACGAGACTAAGAACAATCCAAACAAAATTTGGATGAAAAAGATACGTGCGAGAAAGCCAACAGAGCAGATGGTATGGCCTACGAACCATTGAGGGAGGCCCATAGGTTGGTGGTAGTGTGGGCCAATAGTGCTGATGCGGGACAATCTAAAAATAAGAAAAGATCAAGCTTTCTTCCATTCATCAACAACAAATCATATCCGACCATGGCACATTATTCCTAAGACAGATAGTATAGTTGTCTATACTCTACTCAGGAGGTGTGATTGGTTAACACGGAACTAAAGTAAGATCAATCTAAATAATGTAGATGAGTGCTATTTTAGATATCAATAAATAATTAGCGATAATAAAATAAATAAATAGATAGTAGAAATTAAATATGCTCACGAATAAATGCAAAAATAAATATGAATGGAATGAAAGATAGCAAGAAATTAAGCCCACAAGAAAATTTGAAAAGATAAGAAGAATTTGGATCATGATAGTTAAGAAACTATCCTAATTAGGGCTCTTAATCTTTTAACCAAGTAGATCTATCGATAAAGAACTAGGTCTTTATAACATCAGATCTAAAAAAATAAGTAAAAATCAAAGATCAGTTAAGAAGGAGCAAAGGTCCTTGTCAATGTTTGACCTATAGAATAATGAATCCCTCTTCCTCTCTCAGCATGATAGATAAAAATCTTGGAGGAGATAGATCTTCTCTTGGTGGAATAGGCTTGTGCAGGTAGATGATAAAGATGATTTGAGATTGTAGGAATACTAGACCTCAAGTAGATGAAGGATAAAGGAATAGAACGAAAGTGGGCCTCACATCCTTCCCTCGTGGGACGATTTTAGATCTCACATCCTCTCCCTCTCGAAGTGATTGACATAAGTATTTATGGATAAAATTATTCATGCATTCATTGTCTCATTCATGAAAGATACATGGATTTATATAGGACCCTAGGGGTCCTATTTCTTTAGAAATCCTCTTCTCTTTATAGAAAAGAAATCAACCTTTCCAACAAAAAAGTAAAATATCATGTCTGATTTTTAAATATAATAATATATTAAATCTATCTTTTATAGAATCATGGGGAAGAAATCAGCCTTTCAACAAAATAAGTAAAAAATCAAGAATTTTTAAGAAATCCTAGAAAAGAAAGAAACTCCATATGGATGCTTGATGCTTGGCACAACTTGACATAAGGATCCTTGGGCATGGCACATGCTAGCATGTGTATTTCCTCCCTGGGCATGTGGAGAGTGGTGGCTCCAAAAATAACATGCATGATCCAAGCTTGCTTCTTTATGATGGTCTCTTTTCGAATAAGGCTTTAATCCAATATAAACCTAAGTATGATCTTATGGATCCAAAACTAAATGCATCGAAAGAACTAATTGACTAAATCAAAAGAACTAAAACCAAATAACTAAAGTAGAGTTAATTTGATGTGGCTTCTTCAATCTAAATTGAATCTAAATTATGTCGCTAGCTTTTGGTGGCTTTGGTGTCCGCACCAATTCTCTTGGAATGGAGAGAACTCGACCCTATCGAGTGGGGGTTGATTTTGCTTTGGTGATGCTTGAGCAAATCAGGATCAATACGTTGTAGCTCTTTTCAAGTGATTCAGGTATCTTTGGAC
This sequence comes from Cocos nucifera, assembly GCA_006176705.1. Lineage (NCBI taxonomy): Eukaryota > Viridiplantae > Streptophyta > Magnoliopsida > Arecales > Arecaceae > Cocos > Cocos nucifera. The sequence continues at coordinate 151,482 of QRFJ01002582.1, read as the reverse complement.
TTCGATCGATCTTGCCATCTAACTAAGTACCACTAATAGCCTCGACTCTGGATGGAGATGATCTACTCGTCCAAAATTCTCTCAATCTGATCATGCTTTGACATTTTGGCTGGTGGGCATTTAGAAATAGGCTCTCTCTTAAAGGTTGGTTCAGACTCAAATGGCTCATTAGTTATCGAAGTTGGATCTTTGTAGGCGATGAGATCTGCAATGTTAAAAGTAGTGCTAATTCCAAAATGAAGATAGGTCCACAACATACGCATTTAGTTTGATCTTCTTTAAAATCTTAAACAAATCTGCTCTTCGAGCATGCAACTTTTTGATGATTTCTGACGAAAATCGTTCAGGCCTCATTCAAACCATCACATAGTCTTCTTCTGCAAACTCTTGGACACATCGATGAGAAACTTATGAGGATTTATGGTGCTCCCAATCATTGGAAGGCCATGGGAGGAGTTAGGGGGTTGGCTTCGGAGATTCCAGAGGGTTGGTTGGTACTTCGGAGATTTGAAACATAAGGTGATGCAAAAAACCAAAGCCAGAGAATCAAGACTGTAAAAAGAAGATTTTCTATAGATTAGTCGACTCAGTCCAAAACTAGGTCGGCTAAGTGATAGAAATATGATGTTGTCGTTAAGACACCATATTTATCAGTTTAAATCCAACTTTTTACTTTTTAAATTAATTAAAAATTATGAAGAGAGAAATGAGTCGGGTCGAATCCACAGAGAGGCAATGATTTATTTCTAAAATCTCTGATTCTTTTATTTTTTTTATTTTTTTTAAAAAAGAAGAGTTTTTAAAAATTAAAGTCAAAAAATAGATTTATAAATAAAAATAAAATTTAAATTATGCAAAAGTAAATTTGGTACTAAGATCTACTATTTAGATCTTAGCAACTACTTGCAATAAAATTAAAAAATAATAAAGAATAATTAATTTAAAGAGCTAGAATTGAAAAGAGCAATAAAGCTTTCTTTATTAAAATTAAAACTCAGATGCAAAATTTAAATATAAAAAATTAAAAAAAAAAATTTAGAATTTTAATACAAAAAATTAAAAAAAAAAGAAAGAAAAAAATAGAAGAAGATCGCAGATCAACGTAGGCGTGGAGATGGCATAGAAGACTGGCCCTTCTTCTCAGTACTATAGCTTTGAAGCAACCTTTAACCCAGAGCTTGGCTTCCACCCTACACCTTGGCTTCCCTTCCACCTGATCTGTTCATTTCTAGAGGCCTGGGGTCCTTTTTATAGAGCTAGGAGGGTTGGATATTTTTTTCTAGAGGCAATGTGGGATAATAGCCTTTGTAATCATCAAAATACAAAGAAATCTAAGTAAAATTTATATCAAAATAGCTTTGATACCAATCTAGTAAGTTTGGTGAAATCTAGCCATTCAATAGAAATCCAATGGTCCAAAAATCATCAAAATCAGATGCGTATCGACCTAGATCAGGTCAGATTAAATTCTGACCGTCCGATCGCATGTTGATGGAGGAAATTTGGCTATAAATCATGCGTCGGGAGTTTTGATCATCATCGAGAGTGTTCTGGATTGTCGGATCATCTTCTGGATCAAGATTTATCTTTGGATGGTGATCCGCATGAAGTCTGAAGCTGAATCAAATCCAAAAATAACCACAGACGTTCGATCTTGACCGCAAGCTACCACAACCGTCCGATGGCGTAATTACTGTTCTTATGGATCGCATGGACCGGCCGCACCACACACTGCAGTCAATCAGCACCTCTGTTGTCGAGTGAAAAGATCAAATTGTCCTGTGAGCCACGATAAATTTCTATGGACCCTTTAAGGATCCAGGTCTGCCACATGTCGCATCGTGATTCATCGATTTCTACTGAGCTATCAGTCCATGCCTGGATCGTGGACCGACTGATAGCTTCAATGGCTGAGTCAGCTTTGATAGCTTGGCTTGGCTTGCGGAGCTGGCTGAGCCATTTTCTTTTTTTTATTTAAATTTTATTTATTTTATTTCTTTAAAAATTCATATCTTCTTCATTTTAGCTCTATTTTGCTTTCAACTTATTTCGTTATGATCAAAAAAATGAGCTCTTTCCATTGATTATAAAATTTTATTTTTTATTTTTTATTATTTTTTAATTAATTTTTTAATTAATAAAAATATCAATTTCTCAAAAATTATATATAAATTGATCATTAATTTTTAAAAATTAATATAAATTAATTAATAAATTAATACCTTTATTGATGAATTTATGATACTTATCATACCTTCCAACTTAAGCTTTGCTCGTCCTCGAGTAAAGAAAGAATTTAATTTAGATCAATTATCATATTTTGTTGAAATCCTCGTTCATAAGAATAAATCTAGGGTTTAAGATCAAAAGTTTAGACAGTATCACTAACTAACTATTGAGTTTCAGAAGTAAATTTCATAGTAGATTAATCAAAAATTTTCTTAGAGTTCATCTAAAGATTTTCAGCACTTTGTTTCGTAAATACTAACTTAGCATTTGGATGTTGATTCAAAGGACAAACGAATCTTCTTTTTATCACCTATTTTGGTTAGTTTTTTATATACTCCCAAGTTAAGTGCATGAATTAAGGTAGCTTTCACACTGCTTTTTTTTTTTTTTTTTGAAAATTATGCTGAGCATCCTGGCCTTTTCTTCACTGTTTGATGTGAACTTCTACATTTGACTTAAGGTGCGGAGTTTTAGTTTAGGGCAATCCACATATACTCTGTGTTTTGCATTTTTTTTTTATTTATGTAGGTAGCTCTTTTCTTAAATTCAAGTTTCTTTAATTGAAGTATATATAAATCATCAATTTTTAGTGATAATTGAATCCTCAATTTAGCCTTATAATCAACACCTACTGTGCTTCATTAGTGTGCATATGCAATTAGAAGTGCTGTTAGCCTTTAAATGACCTAAGTAGGCTACTAATGGTCTGACCAAGTAATCTGCTTCTTAACTCGCTACCATTATTAGTTAATACTTTCTAACTTTATTACTTTTTCTAGTTTATTTTCCTTAAGATTCTCTTTCTGAAATATGATTTATCCAAAAATTTTTAAAATAGTTTTATTATTATTATTATATATATATATATATTATTTATTATTATTATTATTTTTATTATTTTTATTTTTTTTATATTATATAAATATTTTATTTATTTATTTATTTATTTATTTATTTTTATTTTTATTTTTTTTACCCCCAACTGAATTGACATTATCCTTAATGGAGAGGAAAAATAAATAAAAGGGTATAAATTATGTTTATTTATTTAGCATGGGTCTTGAAGCTTATGATCCTTCCCCAGCTTTTTGGTTCTCCAGCTTAGCCTAAAAAAGAAAAACTAAAAAGAATAAATTAGATTCAAGAAGTATTAGGTTGCCTCCCAATAAGTGCTAAGTTTATTGTCTTCAGCCAGACGAAATGCAGTTTAATTCATTATGATTTTATTAATTGTACTTGATCAATGTTTCGATTTAATGATACCCCTTCGATATGGTTTAAGCCTTTGGCCATTTACCTTAAAAAAAATTTTAGTCCTGGGATCATAGAGTTTGATTGCACCATGTGGGAATACATGATTAACTATGTAAGGTCCATCCCATCTGGATTTTAATTTTTCAGGGAATAATCGAAGCCTTGAGTTAAATAACCAAACTTGTTGATTTGGTTTAAAGGTTTTTCTTGAAATATGTTTATCATGGAAGGCTTTCATTTTCTCCTTATAGATTTTTGAATTTTCATAAGCTTCTTGCTTTAATTCTTCTAATTCACTCAATTGTAACATCCGATTGGAACCAGCTTGGTTTAAATTAAAATTTAATTATTTTATTATCCAATATGCTTTATGTTCAAGTTCTACCAGAAAGTGACATGCTTTTTCATAGATTAATCTATAGGGAGACATTCCAATAAGGGTTTTATAAGCTGTCCTATAGGCCCATAATGCATCATCTAATCGATCTGACCAATCTTTTTGATCAGACCTAATAGTCTTTTGTAAGGTATTCTTAATTTTTCTATTAGAGACTTCTACCTAGCCACTTGTTTGCGGATGATATGGTGTAGCTATCTTATGTGTCACCTCATATTTTTGTAATAAAATTTAAAATTGGTGATTTATAAAATGGGTACCTCCGTCACTAATGATAGCACGTGGAAATCCAAACCTAGAAAAGATATTCTTCTGAATAAATTTTAAGAGTACTTTATGATCATTGATTTATGTTGCTATTGCTTCAATCCATTTAGAAACATAATCGATAGCTACCAAAATGTATTCAAATCCATTGGAAGGTGGAAAAGGTCTCATAAAATCAATTCTCCATACATCAAAAATTTTTACTACTAAGATGGGGTTTAAAGGCATCATGTCTTTCTTTGAAATATTCCCTAAGGCTTGACACTTAAAACACTCCTGACTAAAAGTATGGGCATCCTTAAATAATGTTGGCCAATAAAAACCACTCTGCAATACTTTGGCCGCAGTTTTTCATCCAGAAAAATATCCTCCACAAGCAAGGGTATGACAAAATTGTAAGATACTCCATTGTTCAGATTTAGGAACACATCTACGAATGATTTGATCAGCACAAATTCTAAAAAGCTTAGGATCTTCCCAAAAATAATATTTGATTTGAGCAAAGAATCGATCCTTTTCATTCTTAGACCAGCCATCAGGAATTTATCCTATGACTAAGTAATTGACAATATCTGCAAACCAAGGAGTCTTTGTATGTGAAACTGTTAACAATTGTTCATCTGAAAAAGATTCTTTGATTGATATAGGTTCACTATCTTTAACTATAATCCTGGACAGATGGTCTGCTACAATATTTTTAGATCCCTTCTTATCTCGAATTTCAATATCAAATTCTTGTAGCAGTAAGATCCATCTAATTAATCATGGTTTAGCATCTTTCTTTGAGAGCAGGTATCTCAAGGCTGAATGATCCAAGTAAATTATGATTTTTGATCCTAATAGATATGATCTAAACTTTTCTAGGGCAAACACAATGGCTAGCAACTCTTTTTCAGTGGTGGTATAATTCATTTGTGCTTCATTCAGAGTTCTACTGGCATAATAGATCACTACAGGATATTTGTTTACCCTTTGGCCCAGGACAGCTCCTATGGCAAAGTCTGAGGCATCGCACATAATTTCGAAAGATAGTGACTAGTTAGGAGGTTGTATGATTGGAGCTTTGGTCATAGCTTCTCTTAAGATTTCATAAGCTTTAAGATAATTTTCATCAAAGTTAAAAGAAACATCCTTAGCGAGTAGATTACACAAAGGATGAGAAATTTTAGAGAACTCTTTGATGAAGCGACGATAGAATCCTACATGGTCAAGAAAAGATCGAATTTATTTGACAGAAGTGGGAGGAGAAAGTTTAGAAATTAGTTCAACTTTAGCTTTATCTACCTCAATCCCTTTCTTAGATACTATATGTCCTAAAACGATCCCCTCTTGAACCATGAAGTGGCTCTTTTCCCAATTTAACACTAGATTAGCCTCAATACATTGTTTTAATATTTTCTTCAAATTGTTGAGGCAACTCTCAAAAGATTCTCCAAAGATTGAAAAGTCATCCATGAATATTTCTAAGAAATCTCCTATCATGTCTGAAAATATTGACATCATGCACCTTTGAAAAGTCGCAGGTGCATTACATAATCCGAATGGCATTCTACGGAAAGCAAAGGTTCCATAGGGACATGTAAAGGTGGTCTTTTCCTGATCTCCTAGGATAGATTGCTATCTGATTGTATCCTGAGTATCCATCTAAAAAGCAAAAGTATTGTTGGCCTGCTAGTCTTTCTAGGATTTGATCGATAAAGGGTAAGGAAAAGTGATCTTTTCGGATGGTTGTATTGAGTTTTCTATAATCTATGCAGACACACCATCCAGTGGAAAGTCGTGTTGGTACTAAGTTTTCGTATTCAGTGTGGACAATCGTAAGTCCAGATTTCTTTGGAACAACTTGTGTGGGACTCACCCAGTGGCTGTCAGAGATAGGATAAATAATTCCAGCATCTAACCATTTAATTACCACTTTCTTGACTACTTCTTGCATGTTAGGGTTAAGCCGTCTTTGCATCTCTCGAGTTGGTTTGGCATTATCTTCTGTATAAATATGGTGCATGCATATTGACGGACTAATTCCTTTTAAATCAGCGACGGTCCACCCTATGGCCTCCTTATATGTTTTCAGAATATTTACCAATTGGTTTTCCTGTTCAGTACTTAAGTTGGAAGCAATTATTACCGGTAGAATTTTTTTTGATCCTAAAAATACATACTTAAGTGATTCAGGTAAAGATTTTACTTCAAGTTGTGGTGGGGCCTGAATTGAAGGACGTAATGGTTCAATTTTTCGCTTAGGTAAGGGCTCAACTTTCACTGACCAAGGTAATGAATGTGATGGTTGAGGTGAATTAAGCAAGGCATTTACTTCCTGGGTTTGAGTTTCTTCAGTGGGTTCATCATCTTGCAGTAAATCTAAGGAGGAATTAGATTCAACTATTTCATCTACTTGATTGATTACAAAGTAGTCTTCCTCCTTTTGGGTGTACTTGGGGTATTAAAAACATTAATTTTTACCTTTTGATTTCCAAAAGAAATGTCCATAGCTCCCGTCTTACAGTTGATATTGACATTGGCAGTTGCTAAGAATGGACGTCCTAAAATTATGGGATTTTGGTTTAGATCTTGGGATGGTTCCATGTCAAGTATGAGAAAGTCTACAGGAAAATAACATTTGTCTACTCTAACTGGAACATCCTCAATCAAACCACGCGGTGTTTTTATAGATCTATCAGCTAATTGCAAAATAACTGATGTGGGTTTTAATTCTCCAATCCCAAATTTTTCATAAACCGAGGTTGGAAGTAGGTTCACACTAGCTCCTAAGTCTAGTAATGCTCGGTTAAAGGTTATACCTCCTATAACACATGAAATTAAGGGTGCACCAGGATCTTTCATCTTTTGAGGTATTGGATTTAATAGGACCGCACTTACATCCTCAGATAGCATAACTCTTTTGGTGGTTCGTGGCTCACGCTTTTGGATGCAGAGTTCTTTAAGAAATTTAGCATAGGTTGGGACATGCTGAATTGCATCGAGGAGGGATAAATTAATATGAACTTGTTTAAATAGTTCCATTAGCTCCTTGTTGCGTGCTTCTTGCTTTTTATGAGAAGAGCCTGCTTCTAAGGCCGAAGGGAACAATGGGCTTTGGGTTTATATGTCTCGACTAATTCATCTATTCTCTTCTTTCCTTTATCCATCTTATCAGTTCAGTACTGTTAGATATCATATGTCCTAGAAGCCAGAATTGGCTGACACTTGTAAGACACTTCTAGGGGCAAAATTATAATTTTGACTAAAATCAATAAAATGGGTTATTTTCTATCACATATGTGTTTTGATTCTCCATCAAATTTAGATCTAATTTTTGGAGACATGATAGAGAAGAAGAGGATCTCCAGATCCAGCCTGAGTGGATACCGGTAAGGCCAGGCACGGTTTTTCATCTTGGGTAATAGGATTACTAACATAAATTAAATTTAATTTAATTTATCAGTATTTTAATTATTAAAATAATAAAGATCAAATCTGAAATATTCTAGATCTGATTTGGATCAAAGAGAAAAAATTTTGAAATATATCCTCTATCACCTGGTCCGATCTTGGTATGGTTCTTCTATATGTCCTTAAATTTTTCATCTTGAATCAGTATTGGCTACCCTGGTCTTGGTATGGGTCTTCTAAGTTCAGATATTGCTTTGGCATTTTCTAATTGGGGATTCTTAGGTGGGATATTAGATGGATGAGTAAATCCAGGTAGTTGATAGACATTGGATGGATTGTTTTTAGGATTTACAATTGGTTGGCTTGGTAATTGACCTGATTTTCTCCTCAGGCTAGACTCAGCTAATTATTCTATTTGAGCTTCTAGCCTAGCAATTGACTGTTGTTGGCTTAGAATCAATTGTTGAAGTTGATTGAATTTATCATCGGCTAGATTGGTCTGTTGATGAGGAGGTGGGTATGAGGGCTGATTATAATGCAGTGGTTGACAAGACTGACTAGATTGTCCCTTATTATAGGCATAGTTCTGGTACTGGGGCCTATTTTGATAATTTTGAACTGGTGGAATTTGGGTCTGAGCCTGAGTCTGTTGTGGTTTCTAAGAGAAATTAGGATGATTTCTCTAGTCAGGATTATATGAATTTGAATATGGGTCATTAAGTGGTTTTAAGTAACCTTGAGCAGCTTGGACTTGTTCTTGGAATAAGAGGTGGTAATTGTGCAGCTGTAGGACATTCTCTTACATGATGTATTGGACTAGCATAAATAGAGCAAATCTCCTGATAATTAGAAGCTAGTGTGTATTGTGCAGGAGATTGTTGACCTAGATTTAGGAACTGATCTAATTTCCAAGCAATAAGATCGACTTTATCTAATTTTTGTGCTATTATGTTCAAGTTTGTCTTAGAATTAAGTTCTGGAGTTTTGATCTCATAAATTCCTGACTGTTTTTGTTGAGAAATTGATCTTTCATAAGAGGATAATGAAGCATGGTTAATAGAGTTTTCACTTAAGGTTTCAAATAAGGTATAAGCTTCATCCTCACTTTTGCTCATGAATGCACCTCCATAGGATGCATCAACCATCTACTTATATTGATCTCCTAAATCTTCATAGAAAGCTTATACAATTTGCCACTTAGATAGACCATGGTGTGGGCATTTTCTAAGAAGTATCTTAAGTCTTTCTCATGATTCATGAATTTGTTCTCCTGGAAGCTGAGCAAATCCTGTGATGGCTCGCCTCATAGTATTGGTTCATCCTATGGGCTAAAATTTCTTAAGGACTTCATGTTGCATCTCTGCCCATGTTTGAATTGTTCTTCCTAATGTGCCAAGCCAGTACTTGGCTTTATCTTTTAATGAGAAAGGGAACAAGGTCAGTCTAAGGGCATCATCAAAAAAATTCTAAATTTTTACCGTAGAGCAGATATTTAAGAATTCATCCAGATGTTTGTAAGGGTCTTCATTGGCATTCCCATAAAAAGATGGGAGTATCTGGATTGTGGTCGACTTGATCTCATAGTAGCTAGCAAGGATATTAGGTATGTGGATACAAGTCGATGGATTGTAGGTGGAAGAAATAAAGTATTCCTTCATCTGCCTAGGTGGTTCTTCATAATTTTTAGCTATTTGATTATCTGGTCTTAAATAAATTAGTCTTTCAATTTCAGGATTTGGTTTAACTAGGTCAGGTAAAAGCGATCTTCTACCGTGCATGTACTAGTGCAACCTGATATATGGTTCAAGATATATATATTTTTTTATTATTATTTTTTATTTTATTATTATTATTTTTTAAGAAAAGAGGAGAGAAAGAAAGAAGAGGGTTCTAAACAAAGATCCTAAGGAGTCTTAAATCTGGAGATGATAGAGAGAAGAGTTAATTTGTGATTTATGTTTGATGTTATTTAGCAAACAAGTTAGGCAATCAATCCTGACTAAGGGTTGTCTTAGGTCTAGATAGCTCCTAACTACCAAGATCACCTTCGAGCCCTCCAAGTAGAAGATCAGCCAATCAACTGGCCTGGTAAGTGTAAGATCGGTGGGAGTCCCCCCGTTGCTTGCCTTAGACATCAATTATGCTTGGCCAGGTAAGCGAACGAAATTAATTAAGTAACCACCTTCCTTCGGGCCTAGTCATTTCTGAACCACTTTTTTAGATATCAGTCAAATTGATTAACCCTAACTTGGTTCAACTCTTAGGATTTCTTGTCCTATTGAGCTCGAATATCCTTAAGGGTTAATGTCTAATTGATTTTAAGAGTTAAGGCTTGGGTTAATGCAAGATGCTGGTTGGTTTTTTGTGGGCTAAGGAAGGATGATTAAATCTCTCTCTTATCTTATTTAATAGGTTGTACTCTTAATTTGGCTTAATATGAATATGCACAAAAAAATTTTCAATCAAAGAGTTCTATGCAATTTAAACTAGATGCATGCAACTAATTAAATTCTGAAAGGCTTACCTTGCCTCCAGTAATTACTAAAAAATAAGAATAAAAATAAAACTAATATGATGGATGCTCTAAATAATTAGAATTTCTAATCTTATGATGAAATTTTTAATTAAGTTTAAGTAGATAATTTTTAATTAATTTAAAAATAAAGTAAATATTAAAAATAAGGAAAGAGATTTAGGGTTTAGGAATGATCTCACCAAATAGGATTGAGAGTTTTGTTCGTGCTCTAATCTTCCTTGTTCTTTTCTCTATTTTTTTTCCTATAAAATAAATAAAAAAATAATTAGTAGGTAGTAAAAAAAATCAAGAAAATGAGAAAATTTTAATTTTTATGCCTCTCCGACAACGGTGCCAAAAATTTGATAAGAATGCGATGTTGTTGTTAAGACACCATGTTTATCAGTTTAAATCTGACTTTTTATTTTTTAAATTAATTAAAAATTATAAAGAGAGAAGTGAGTCAGGTTGAATCCATAGAGAGGTAATAATTTATTTCTAAAGTCTTTGATTCTTTTTTATTATTATTATTATTTTTTTTTAAAAAAAAAGGTTTTTTGAAAATTAAAATTAAAAAATAAATTTATAATTAAAAGTATAATTTAAATTATGTAAAAATAAATTTGGTACTAAGATCTACTATTTAGATCTTAGCAACTACTTACAATAAAATTAAAAAGTAATAAAAAATAATTAATTTAAGGAGCTAGAATTGAAAAGAGCAATAAAGCTTTCTTTAGTAAAATTAAAACTCAGATGCAGAATTTAAATATAAAAAATTAAAAAAAAAATTAAAATTTTAATACAAGAAATTAAAAAAAAGAAAGAAAAAACTAGAAAGAGATCGCAGATCAGCGTAGGCATGGAGATGACGTAGAAGACTGGCCCTTCTTCTCAGCACTGTAGCTTTGAAGCAACATTTAACCCAGAGCTTGGCTTCCACCCTGTACCTTGGCTTCCCTTCCACCCGATCTGTTCATTTCTAGAGGCCTGGGGTCCTTTTTATAGAGCTAGGAGGGTTGGATATTTTTTTCTGGAGGCAATGTAAGACTAATAGCCTTTGTAATCATCAAAATACAAGAAAATTTAAGTAAAATTTGGATCAAAATAGCTCTGATATGAATCTGGTAGGTCTGGTGAAATCTAGGCATTCAGTAGGAATCCAATGGTCAAAAAATCATCAAAATCGGATGCGTATCAGTCCAGATCAGATCGGATTAAATTCTGACTATCCGATCATGCATTGATGGAGGAAATCTGGTCATAAATCATGCATCGGGAGTTCTGATAATCATCAGGAGTGTTCTGAACCGTCGGATCATCCCCTGGATCGAGCGCTGTCATTGGATGGTGATCCGCATGAAGTCTGAAGCTGAATCAAATCCAAAAATAACCACAACCGTTCGATCTTGATCGCAAGCTACCGCAACCATCCGATGGCACAATTATTGTTCTTATTGACCGTATGGACTGACTGCACCACACACCACAGCCAATCAGCACCTATGTTGCCGAGTGAAAAGATCAGATTGCCCTGTGAGCCATGATAAATTTCTGTGAACCCTTTAAGGGTTCAGGTCCGCCACGTGTCGCACTGTGATTCATCGATTTCTACTGAACGAACGGTCCACGCCTGGATCATAGATCGACTGATGGCTTCAATGGCTGAGTCAGCTTTGATGGCTTGGCTTGCGGAGCCGGCTGAGCCATTTTTTTTAATTTAAATTTTATTTGTTTTATTTTTTTAGAAATTCATATCTTCTTCGTTTTAGCTTCATTTTGCTTCAAACTTATTTTATTATGATAAAAAAATGAGCTCTTTCCATTGATTATAAAATTTTATTTTCTAATTTTTATTATTTTTTAATTAAATTTTTAATTAACAAAAATATTAATTTCTCAAAAATTATATATAAATTGATCATTAATTTTTAAAAATTAATATAAATTAATTAATAAATTAATATTTTTATTGATGAATTTATGATACTTATTACTAAGTCTCAGAGCACAGGCAAAATAGAAAGGTCGAGTTTCAGGACTATTGGCATGGCATAGAACTGGGTCGGCTTAGTTTCAGACTGAGCCGACCTAGTGAAACTTAGTCGGCTCAGTGCTAAGACTGAGCCGACTCAGTGTGCGGACAGAGTTACGTGAGAATCTATTTTGGACTAGGGTCTGAGTTGATCCTAAGGATCTTAAGGACCGAGTCGGCTCAGTGCGCGGGCAGAGTTACGCAAGGGTCTATTTTGGACTAGGGTCTGAGTTAATCCTAGGGGTCTTAAGGTCTGATTTGAAAGGTCTTAAGGGGGCTAATTCATGTATGTGCCGGGTCTAAAATTAGAGGATGAGAGCATGGGAAACATGGGTGTACATGGGCTTGGTGAGTGCTTTCATGTATTTGGTTAACCTAAAAGTTTTTTGGTCGGGCCTAATGGCTATGTATAAATACATAGGTCATATTAGGATTTCATTATACCGTAGAATACAGACATTTTCTCCCTCAATTCTCTCTTCTTCTCTTCTCTCTAGTGTAGTTACCCTAGGTTCTTGAAGAAGCCCTAGAGAGAGCGGGTGCCTCCCTCAAGCCCAAGGAGGGAGGTGCCTCAGCATAGATTCAGGTGTTGGATCTATGGTTTGCTGCCTATAGAGAATGTCATAGGTTTCTTTAAATCCATGCTAAAGATCAGGGGCTTCCGCAACATGGTATTGGTGCTTGTGATGTCAAGGATGATTGACGTTCGAGCGATATCATGAAATATCAATTGGTATTAGTGAGAGGTGATGCTGGTTGTTGCGCTTACATCTGGTATTAGAGCCTGATGGTGTATGAAAGGGAAGAAAAAGTCATGCAAGGTGAAATCAAAAATCTGCATAAGGATTCCATGGTATGTCTCAAATCTATCTTATTATTGCTATGGTTTGGTCAATCAGGAGAAGCGAGTTAAAGGTGGAGGTTGAGAGGATTAACGAAAAAAGATTTTCTTGAGATAGAAGGATTTGGTGCATGATTTGCTGATCGATCCTGATGGAAAGGTTGGGGTGTATGATGTGATAGGTAGCGAGCGCTGGAGTGCTGCAGTAGCTTCCCTGAAGATGCAGGACTAAGAGAGGCTCGACGATGCAGCAACCGAAGAAGGTATCTCAATAGAGTGCATTAGGGTCCTCTAGAAAGATGGGCAGTGTAGGGCTGTTGAAGAGAGATTTCTCAAGGGGTAATGCTCAAAAGAAGGCTGAAGAAGTGACTATACGTCCTTTGATGTCAGAAAGGCGGAAAAGTAATCAGAGATGTATTCAGTGGTTCGATCAGAGCATGAATTTATGGAGTCTTGGGAGTGGTGGAGATGGATGACTCATGGAGGTCCAATAGGTTAGGGCTGGATGGCTGTAGAGCGGTGTAGAGACGAGTCAGAGAGCGTTGGAGTGCTGCAGGAGTGCTACCCTGAAGGCACAGGGGCTAAGAGAGGCTCGATGGTGCAGCAGTCGAGGAGTGTATCTTTGCATAGAGTGTCAGTGGTATCTCAAGAAGATCGGGTGCAGATCTCAGGAAGAGCCAGGGGATCTCAGAGAGTGCCAAAGGCATCTCAAGCAGCCGAGAGTATCATGGATCAGGTTTCTTCTGTAGGAGCACTAGGGAGAGCGTGGTTCAGATGGAGGATGGTTCTCTGGGCGCAACTAAAGCGATGGCTGGTGTAAGGGCAGAAGAGAAGGACTAGGGTGAAATTCTCTAGGGTTCAGTTGCTGGATTCAAAAGAGTTGGATGAGCTCTTGGGTTTTGGAGGTGCCCACGGGTTGCGAAGGTATTCGAGATGGCTTCGAAAGGGTCTACGGAGTGTAGAGGGTTCGAAGGGGCAGCGACGGTGTTCGAGGTGCAGCGGCAGGCTCAGCAGTGCAGCATTAAGTGGTTGGTCTCGAGGGACTCGATGATAGAGTCGACTTCTATGGCATCAGGTGGACTTCGGATATAGGTGGAGCTCCGGAGAGGTGGCTTCACAATTGGAGAGAAATTTAACATGAGTTGAAAGCAGAGGGATGTCGGAGGACCTATATCCCAGCACCAGTGCTGGGGCTGTATAGATCTAGGTAGAGAGGATTATGTAGGAGGATAGGCGTAGTTCTAAGAAGACCATGTCAGGGTCTGCAACGAGTGTCAGTACAGGAATGTTGCAGGTTCTCCAGAAAATTCTAGAAAAAGTGATGTAGCTGCTAAGTAGAAGAGATCCTACAATTTCAGGATGGTGCAGAGGTGCAAGCCAAGATTTTCAGTGGTTGAGGTAGTCATCCAAAAGGCCTCAAGGATGCACAATAGCTGAAGAGAATTGATGGAAGTGATAATTGCACAAGGGGCTGTCGAGTATGTAGGAACAGCGAGATCGTACAGGAGGTCATTGCCGAGAGGTTTGCCAAGGCTTGGGAGCACCAAGATGGAGATTATGAGGATTTGTGGTGCTCCCAATCCTTGGAAGGCCATGGGAGGAGTCAAGGGGTTGGCTCTGGGGATTTCAGAGGCTTGGTTGGTGCTTCGAAGACCTGGAACACAAGGTGAAGCAAGAAATCAAAGTCGAAGAATTAAGACTGCAGAAAGAAGATTTTTTGCAGGTTAGCCGGCTTAGTCCAAAACTGGATCGGCTAAGTCTCAGAGCACAGGCAAAGCAGAAAGGTTGAGTTTTGGAGCTACTGGCATGGCACAGAACTCAAGTGGAACTTAGCCGGCTCTGTGCTGAGACTAAGCCGATTTAGTGCATGGGCAGAGTTACGAAAGGGTCTATTTTGGACTAGACTTTGGATTGATCCTAGGGATCTTAAGGTTTGATTTGAGTGGTCTTAAGGGGGCTAATTCATGTATGGATCGGATCTAGATCTAGAGGTTGAGAGCATGAGAGACATGGGTATACATGGGCTCGGTGAGTGCTTTCATGTATTTGGTTAGCCAGAAAGTTTTTTGGTCGGGCTTAATGGCTATGTATAAATACATAGGTTGTATTAGAGTTTCATTACGCTGTGAAATATAGACCTTTTCTCTCTCAATTCTCTCTTCTTCTCTTCTCTCTAGTGTAGTTGCCCTAGGTTCTTGAAGAAGCCCTAGAGAGAGGGGGCGCCTCCCTCAAGCCTAAGGAGGGAGGTGCCCCAGCTAGATCTAGGTGTTGGATCTATGATTTGCTGCCCACAGAGAATGTCATGGATTTTTTCAGATCCGTGCTAAAGATCAGAGGCTTCCGCAATATGGTATCGGTGCTTATGATATCAAGGATGATTGGCATTTGAGCGATATCATGGAACATCAATTGGTATCAGGGAGAGGTGATGTCGGTTGGTGCACTTACAAATCTACATTCTATTTATAAACTTTATTACTAATATTAATTTTTTTTATTGATCTCTTTATGTAGACTTTTGACATGCTGTGCAAATAATTCTATAGATTCAAAAATTTTAGTATGCATGGGCAGTGAGATGAGATCTATTAATTTTCTAGGTTGATATCCATGAACTACTTTCTTAGGATGATCTATCTTAGGATCCTCACGAACTTCTCTTGCAACAAGCATCCAAACTGGTGATCCATTACTCATGGTCATTTCTAATTTTTTAGCACCTATCAGATAGAGGCTTTTTTTTTGATATTTTTTTTAGTCCATCGTCTATCTTTCTATTGGTAGCCTTAGGTGGGGAAGGATTAATCGTGATTTTCTTACCCTTATGAGTGAAACTATAGGAGTTGGTTCGATTATAAATCGTAACATCATTGTCAAACAGCCAAGGTTGACCTAATGTGATACTTCCGACTTCCATGGGTAAAACATCACACCAAACATGATTCTGGTAAGAATGGAGCTGGATGAAAATACGGTATCTAAGTTTGATAAAATAGAGGAGGAATTTATCCAAGACACATGATATGGACTGGGATGATCTACAGGAGCTAATCCTAATTGCTTAACTATATTGGTGGAGATGGCATTGATACAGCTACCGCTATCAATGATCATCTTACAAATTTTATTGCTAAATTTTATGAAGGTATGAAAAATAGAGCTCCTACACCAGTCTTCACTTTTCTTAGTCTGTGCGAGAACATACCTAATGACTCTCAGCCTAAGGTCTGACTCTGGTGCAACAAAATCTAGGATGTCCTCAGTACTCTCAAACTGCTTGGCTAAGTCTGGATCAGCTTTATAAACTTCTTCCTCAATATTTTCTAAAATTTTCTCTTCTAATTCTTCCATAAATAAAGATTGGTTAGGACATTGTGCAGTAAAATGATCATAATCATGGTACTTGAAATAATGGGATCGAGAACTACTTTTCTTAGATAACTCTCCTACAACTTTTTTTTCTTTATCTTCTTTTCTTACAATAGGATTTGTAGGTAGAGGTCCATTACTAAGAGCCTGGTTAGTATTGGGTCTCGATCCAGAAGGGGTTACTTGGCTAGGTTCAAGACGATGGATGGTCGAATACCTAAAAAATCTTTCAAAGTTCAGGGCAAGTTGATAAGCTTATTCTAACGTGGTTTCCTCTCACAAAAATAGCTCACACTGGATATCCTCTCATAATCCAATTTTAAATCAAGATAAGATAACAACACTATCTTCGATTACTCCACATCTCATGAGGTACTCATCAAATCTCGTAATGTACTCTGTGATTGATCTATTTCCTTGAGTAAGTCTCTGTCACTGATCTAAAAGTTTTTGTTGGTAGAAGGTTGGAAGGTATTTTTCTCTAAGTTTCTCTTTCATTTCATTCCAGGCTTCTATTAGATCTTGTCTTCTATGATTGAGAAGATGCTCAACATTTTTTCAATAAAGTCGGACTTGCCTAACCAACTTCATCCTAGCAAACCTAACTCTCCTTGCTTCAAACATTTCGTACCATCCAAAATAGTGGTCAATGCCCAATTTTTAATCTAGGCTCTCTCTCGAATCTAGACAACCATCAAAACTTGGAGCTTTAATATTCACATTCTTAAAGATATGCTCATCCTAGTCAAACTGGTTATGGTGTGAGCGTGCTGCTATAGGTCGATCTAGGTCTAGATTTCTTCTTCACTATCCTATAGGCAGTTGGAGAGACTCAGGTTCAGGTTATCTTTGCCTAGCTTTTTTTAGTACTGGTATTCTTTCACTCATGATTTTCATAAAATCTTTCATATCATCAAACTTCTCAGTTAGGGTATTAATGATGGTTGCTGTATTAGGATCCATATTGGTACTGGATGGAAAAGTAGGCCATTGATATTGGGTACCTAATCTATATTGAAAAATATATCCTAAAACCAATTACTAGATTGTAGATGGTTGAGCTAAATATAATTTATACTTAAATTTTAATTGAATAAAATTATTATTTTGATAATTTCATCACTTTGTGCATCTTCCTGTAATGAACTCTCTATGATGAAGTCCTTAGGACTATTTAGACTCGACAAAGAAGAATTTATTGTTTAATTCTTAAACTGATCGCGATCAAATGATTCATTATTACCTAGGACGATAATGTTAATCAAGTGTAGGTCGTTGTATGCCATAAGTATTGGTTATCCTCTTAACCAAGAAGCATGATGATACTGTTATGACATGCAGATAAAATATAGGGATACAATTCATTGATCGTGACCCAACTGCGGAGCTCTCTTCTATCAAGATTGCTTGTGAAGGATATGGATATATGTGTTCCTTAGATCTGAGATCACCATGGTGACTTACAAGCAACTCACTATACTTAGGTACCGAACTATCTAAATTTCTAATTCAGTGATGAAAGACTACTAGGTGCAGTCAAGTACTTGACTTATCAGTGTGTGAGTCAAGATGAAATTGACCCCTCCAAGTGTTGGAGCAAGTGCATCGCTGTATTTTAATTTAGCAAATCCTTGGCCAGGATAGTTCATATGATGGATGCTGAATTTTGAAATATAATGTGGATAAATTTTTAGGATTGATAGTTAATCCTAGATTATCCTATAAGCATCGTGGTCAAGAGGATGAATTATACGATAACTATATGCCACAAGTTCATCGATGTTGCATTATGACTATTCAATCTATCTGAACGTTGGGTATCATTACTAGATGGTCACATTGATTGGTATAAAAAAATTAGTTCTTGTGCTACCAGCTTAGGATTCGAACCTATGGGGTCACACACAACAGGAGTTTCCTACCTGATCTGAAGGCTGATCATGATTGGATGTCTTATTAGATTGGGACTTAATTATTTTAGAGAATTAATTAGTAATTAGACTGCTGATTAGCTCAATTTGATTAAGCGATAAGGATTTGATCAAGTCCAATTAAATTTGATTCAATTGGGTTTGATCTGATCAGATCATAGGATGACCAAATTGCTAAGGGAGATTTGATCCTGATTTGGGTTAAGCCTAATTTGATTAGATTTGACCTAATCTAATTGGATCTATAATTATTGATTTAGTTGAAACTAATTTGACTTGTTCGAAAAAAAGTTTGAATTTTGAACTCCCTAAACTCCATGCGCCATCCTGCTTTGACCCATTCCTTTTCTCCATGCACATTGGGAATGTGGGTGGAAATTCTCATGCCAAGAAGCCTTCTGTGCCCCTTCTCTTAATTTTTTTTTGACTTTGTCCAAGGGTTGGATCAATTCAAAGTAAGTTGAATTTTGAATTCAACTTGATTTGTTAGTGCTTGAAACCAATCCTTCCTCTCATCCTTATCTCCACGCCTCCTTTTGTTTTGAGAAATAAAATGTGTGCACGCAGGAGTGTCCTTCTGCATGTTAAACACTTCGAAAGGGGCGAGAATAAGGATAAGAGCTCACTTGATTTTTGAAATCAAGTAAACGGTTCAAACAATCTAACCTCCAATACTTATCTCTGCTAGTCGCCCATTTTAAAAAGGTTCCGGAGCGGGTGTGCGCACGTGGGTGAGAACTTAGAGAGGCGTGTGGAAGAGTTTCTAAGAGAAATTTGTGTGAGGAGTCTGCGAGGGGGCGTGCATGGGTTAGAGAGAAAATTTTGAGTGGGAAGCATGAGATTTTTCAATCAGAATTTCAAGTGAGTGCAGAATCCTAGAGTTGGGATTTTAGGTTTTGGGTAGCAAGATTGAGCGCTGTGAGTGCCACATCTCTATCAATTTTTTATTACCACCTCGTCAACCTCTACAGATCATTTTTTGGCCTTCTGGAGCATCTGGGAAATCTAGAAGCAATTCGTCGATTGGATCGATGAAGGTCAGCTATTAATGGCCCCAGAGAGGAGCTAGCACTCCCAAGGGCTGATCAAGACCAAGGGCTCCATGTGGACTCCCCATAGAAACTGGATATGTGTGTGGCTATAGCACGACATGAAAGTGATTTTCTGGTGGATCCAGATTGCAGTGATCATCTACCCAGGCACAAGTACTATGTTCTGAACATAGATCGATCAGCAAATATGATTTGCTGATCGAAAGTATTTTATTTTTCTAGTTCATATTAACATATCAAAGATTTTGAGTAGAATTTTATGATTAGATCATAGCATGTATAGAATTAATGTAGATTAATTTTGCTTTCACTACTATATATTTCAAAAAAAATTTCAAAAGCATGCTCAGAATCCTGCTAGATTTTCTTTAGATGGTATCAGAGCAATAGATTGTTTGACATGTTTTTATGTAAATTAGAAAGATTTAATATGTAACACAATGATCGCACAAACTGTAGGTTGTCCTATTGTAAGGTTTATCCCTTACAGTGGAGAGATTATTCTGCTACGTTGTAATCTATAACATTGATCATAAAAATTTTAGATATGATCTCATAAACTTTTATGATATATTTTGAATTGGTTTTAATCTAAATTTCATCATGAATTAGTATTTAGATTAGATCTAAATATTTCATAATTTTTATGTAATGTACATAGGTTTGGATTAAACCTAAATAGAATTTTATGAAGGTTCTGTTCACTGGTCGAGCCAGCTATCTCAGGAATCAAGTTAGCTTGACCAGCATGCCAGCTTGAAATGGTCTCTGGACTGCTACTCGAGCTGGCTCGGTCAAGAACCGAGCTAGCTCAACTTTTGTTTGGGTCGGCTTGGATGGAATCCATGCCAGCTCGATGGAATGAAAGCTTGCAGGCTTTTGCTCGAGCCGATGGGCCGACCGACGTCTGCTCGGGCCGACTCGGATGAAATCCGAGCCAGCTCGACTAAGAAGCTGGCTAAAGCTATTCAATGGTTGTTTTTAAGTGTTCTAACCTACGACTAATACTTGTTTGTAAAATAAGCCATCCCATTTTTGAAATGAGTTGACCTATTTAGTGAAACAGTGCTAGGTTATAAAGAATCTTTTAGAAACTAAAAATTATTTTCAAAATATCGAATCCCAATCCATCAGTCCAAAACTGAATTAAAAGAATTAAGTATTGTCCAGTAGGATCTAAAATTATGAATTAAAGATCCTAAGATAAATTCATAATTCTATGAGTTAAAGGGTTAGATGAATTAGGTCCATTAATTGGGTTAGATTTAAGGTTAGTTAAAGAATAGATTAATTTAGAGTAGTTGATCAAATCTAACCAAGTGTTGACTTAGATTAAATCAAGGACACTCTAGTCTCAACTTCAATAGTTATAGTTGAGTGAGTCCATGTCTTTAACGAGACCAAGATGGACTTAATTCATAGCTAAGTGGCTTAGCCCATAATTACTAGGTTGATCTAATTAAACCTAATTAATCAATTAGTGTCTAAGGTAAGTCTGACAGTTTAGATCAATAATTTTTAATTGGGAGCTACTTGCACTGATTCGATCTTTGATAAGTTAATGGCATATCCCTTCCATTGATCTCACTTACTTGGCTGATATGATCAATTAGAATTTAATTAGATCACTTAGTGATTCGAGCTGACCCATGTCACTAGAAATTAGTTTGATTGATTTTAATTTAGTAAGACTGAATTAGGTACCCATGGACCAAAATTAATCCTAGACCTCATCAATTGACTTGGTGAAATCAGTGGAAGAATTTGACTTGGTGAAGTCAGTGGAAGAAATATGGTCCGTGTTCTTTCTATCTTAAATCATAAGTAAATTAAATTTTTTAAATTATTAGGTCCTTAAAATAACTAAGTTATGGGGATAATCGAGTCATAGCCTCCCATTAAGGTGAATAGTAATGAGTCTAATTTTTTGGATGGATATTAGAGGTGCCTTACACCTGATGTTCATTTGGATATTGAAACTACTGTCCATCATATAATGATTAGGTCATACTCTCTAAACGGCAATCAGGTTAACCAAAGCTTTTCTCGGGCTTGATTTTCGTTCGCTTGATGCATCGAAGTCGATCATGTTAATGGTTGGACCTAACCAGATCTTTTCAGTAGAGGCCATAGCCTACTGAATTGACTTCTGGGGCATAACCTAATTACTAAAATTTATTTGAAGAAATAATTGATTGTGAACCTACCTGTAGATGCATATGGGTTAGCCAGAGCTTTTCTCGAGCCCGTCTGTAGTCCATGTGGGTTCCAGTATCCATTAAGGAATTAGTGTAATTTTTCGAATTATAGGTAGAGGCTATCAATTCATTTAAAAATAGTGGAAGAACTTTTAGACTAAAGTCCAAGTCTTTAGAATTAATTAATTCAAGTACTAATAAGATTTCATATTTTTCTTTCAGATAAATAAAATGGCTAGTGTAAGTTCGCTCCATTTACTGTTGGACAGTGACAAGCATTTAGGATCTGAATACGAGGAGCCTAATATTGACCCTAATTAGGCAGACCCAAAGAGGAATGGTCCTCTTGACACGAATAGACTTAATAGGAGAAATCAGTAAGTGATTGCTGGTCGAGGCTATTATATGATAACACCTTATAATTTTTCTGTTTGTGATATATCTACCTGGGTATTGGATACTGAAAGTCTGTTTCACATATACAATTCATTGCATGGACTTTAAATTAGTAAAAAGTTTGAGAATGGAGATAAATTTATTAATATTAGGGATGAAAGTAAAGTTTTAGTCCTAGCATTAAAAACTCTTGAGCTATTTTTAAAAAATAATAATATTATTTTAAGCGATTGTCACTATTGTCCATCTTTTATAATGAATATAATATCTGTTGGACTTTTGGTTTAGGATGGTTACTGGTTATCAATAAAAAAAAATTATTGTTATATCATTATGAATGGTATTACAGTAATGTAAGGATAATTAGGAAATAGCATTTATATTTTATCACGATCTATTAGTGCAATGTACACGTCTAATAAATGTCCAAAACTAGATTATGTCTCCAAGGCCTATCTTTGGCACTGTAGGCTCGGTCATATAAATAAGAATGGAATTAACAGGTTAGCCAAGAGCATATCCTTGACATCGATGATTATGAATCATTGACTACCTATGAGTTCTGCCTTCTTGGTAAGATGATCAAATCATCTTTTACTGAAAAAGGTGAATGGGCCACTGATCTTCTAGGTCTAGTACATATTGATGTATATGGACCTATGAGCACATGTGCTAGAGATGGGTTTTACTATTTCATTATGTTTACTAATGACCTATCTAGATATGAATACGTCTATTTTATGAAGAGTAAATTCGATTCATTTGAAATATTCAAATGATATCAAAATGAGGTAGAAAAATAACTTGAAAAAAATATTAAAATTCTTCAATCTGATCGAAAAGATGAATATCTTTCCAACGAATTTTTGATATATGTAGAAGAGAATAAGATTCTCTCACAATGGACACCTCCTGGAACACCACAGCATATGGTGTACCCAAAAGAAGGAATCAACCTTGTTGGACATGGTTTGGTCGATGATGGGATTTGTGAGTTTGTCGATTTCTTTCTAGGATTATGCACCCTAGACTGCTTGTTTTATTTTGAACAACATTCTGAGCAAGTCTGTTGTAAAGACTCCATATGAGATATGGATAGGTCGTAAGTCGACACTTGCTCATCTTAGGATTTGGAGATGTTCGGCTTATGTAAAATATTTACAACCAGAAAAGCTTGGATCTAGGTTCGATAAATGCTTGTTCATAGGGTACCCTAAAAAAATTAGGGGATATTACTTCTATTTTGCTGAAGAGCAAAAGATGCTCATTAGCAATAGAGCAGACTTTTTGGAAAAGAAGTTTCTTATGGAAGGAACAGTTGTCTCTAATGTTGAGCTTGGTGAAGTTCGATAGATAGAAGAACCGATATATTCTAGTAAACCTACAGAACTAGATTTGATAAAATCAAATCCAGAGCCCATTGTAGAGACAATCTTGAGAAGATCCGGTAGAGTACCACATCAGCTAGATAGATATTATAATTTCTTAATCCAGGATGGTGATCTTATTGAACTCGATGAGAACAACGAGAATCTGATCTCCTATATGGATGCCATGCAGAGATCCGACTCTGATAAGTGGCTAGAAGCCATGAAACTCAAAATAAAATCCATGAAAGTCAACAATATATGGACACTAGTTGATCCACCTGAAGGGATAAAATTCATTGGGTGTAAGTAGATTTTTTAAAAAAAATAGGGCATAGACGAGTCCAAGGTGTGCAGGCTTCAGAGATCCATCTATAGATTGAAGCAGGCATCTCAGAGTTGGAACATGTGTTTTGATAAGATGATCAGAACGTATGGCTTTATTAAGAATGGTAAGGAATCCTGCATGTGTAAATAGGCTAATGATTCTATAATTATATTTTTTGTACTATATATGGATGATATTCTCTTAATCAAGAATGACATCCCTGCTGTACAGGAAATAAAGGTTTGGTTGTTGTCGTAATTTTTCATAAAGAACTTGGGAGAAGCTTCCTACATCTTAGGGATGAAGATCTATAGGGATAGATCTAAAAAGTTTCTTAGATTATTTCAGTCCATGTATATTGATATCGTGCTGAAGAGGTTCAGCATGGAGAATTTCAAGAAGGGCTGTCTCCCGATAGGCCATAAAATTTCTCTTTCGAAGAGAGATTGTTCAACAACTCCTCAAGAGAAAGAGAGTATGAGTAGAATACCATATACTTCAATAGTGGATTCTATTATGTACGTCATGACATATACGAGACCAAATATAGCAAACTCACTAGGGATAGTGAGCAAATACCAATCTGATCCAGGTGAGAATCACTAAAAGGTTGTAAAGACAATCCTGAAGTATTTAAGAAATACTAAGAACCAGTGGCTCATCTATGGAGATACTAACTTGAAACTTATGGGATATATTGATTCTAGATTCCAGTCAGATCATGATGATAGTAAGAGTATATCAGGTTATGTGTTTATCCTGAATGGTAGAATGGTCTACTAGAAGAGTTTTAAGTAGTACACTATGGTCGATTCTGTATGCGAGATGAAGTATGTCGTAGCATCTGATGCTGTGAAGAAAGCTATGTGGCTATGAAAGTTCATCGATGAGCTAAGAGTGGCACCTTCCTTGGATGGTCTGGTTTTGCTTTACTGTGACAGCACTGGAGCCATAGCTTAAGCAAAGGAATCGAAGGCACATCAATGCACCAAACATATTCTGCATCGTTATCATCTTATACAAGAAATTGTATAGCAAGATGACATCGAGCTTCAAAAGATCGATGGAAAGAAGAACGTGGCCGATCCATTTACTAAAGCTCTCAGAATCAAAGAGTTTGATAGTCACAAATAAAAGATGGGTATTTGATACTGTTTTGAGTGGCTTTAGTCTAAGTGAGAGTTTTTGAAAAATATATCCTAAAACCAATCATCTAGATTATCGATGGTTGAGCTAAATATAATTTATACTTAAATTTTAATTAAATAAAATTATTATTTTGATAATTTCATCACTTTGTGCATCTTTCTGTAATGAACTCTCTGTGATGAAGTCCTTAGAACTATTTAGATTCGATAAAGAATAATTTATCATTTAGTCCTTGAACTGATTGTGACCAAATCATTCGTTGTTATCTAGGATGACAACATTAATCAAGTGTAGGTTGTTGTGTGCCATAAGTATTGGTTATTCTTTTAACCAAGAAGCATGGTGATGCTGTTATGGTATGCAGGTGAAATGTAGGGATACATTTTACTGATCGTGATCCAACTGTGGAACTCTCTTCTGTCAAGATTGCTCATGAAGGATATGGGTATATATGTTCCTTAGATCTGAGATTACCATGATGACTTGCAAGAAACTCACTATACTTAGGTATCGAACTACCTAAATTTCTAATTCAGTGATGAAAGGCTACTGAGTACAGTCAAGTACTTGGCTTATCAATGCGTGAGTCAAGATGGGATTGATTCCTCCAAGTGTTGGAGCAAGTGCATCAGTATATTTTAATTTAGCAAATCCTTGGTCGGGATAGTCCATATGATGGATGCTGAATTTTAAAATACCATATGGATGAATTTTTAGGGTTGGCAATAACCCCTAGATCATCCTATGAGCATCGTGGTCAAGGGGATGAATTATACGATAACCATATACCATAGGTTCATCGATGTTGTGTTGCGACTATTTGACCTATCTGAATCTCAGATATCATTACTAGATGGTCACATTGATTGATACAAAGAAATTAGTTCTTATGCGATTGACTTAGGATTTGAACCTGTGGGGTCACACATAATAGGAGTTTTTTATCTGATCTGATGGTCAATCATGATTGAATGTTCCACTAGATTGAAACTCAGATATTTTGGAGGATTAATTAGCAATTAGATTATTGATTAGCTTAATTTGATTAAGCGATGAGGATTTGATCAAGTCCAATTGAATTTGATTCAATTGGATTTGATCTGATCAGGTCATAGGATGATCTAATCGCTAAGGGAGATTTGATCCTGATTTGATCAGGATCTGTACCTAATTAATTTTTAATTTAATTACAAATTAATTGATTTGGATTAAGACTAATTTGATTAGGTTTGATCTAATCTAATTGGGTCTAGAATTATTGGTTTAGTTGAAACCAATTTGACTTATTCAAAGAAAGTTTGAATTTTGAACTCCCCAAACTCCCTACGCCATCCTACTTTGACCCATTCCTTTTCTCCATGCACATTGGGAATGTGCATGGGAATTCTCATGCCAAGAAGCCTTCCGCGCTCCTTCTCTTATCTCTTTTTGACTTGGTCTAGGGGTTGGATCAATTCAAAGCATGTTGAATTTTGAATTCAACTTGATTTGTTAATGTTTGAAACCAATCCTTCCTCTTATCCTTATCTCCATGCCTTCTTTTGTTTCGAGAAACAAAAGGTGCGCATGCAGATGGAGTGTCCTTCTGCATGTTAAACACTTGGGAGGAGGCAAGAATAAGAATAAGAGCTCACTTGATTTTTGAAATCAAGTGAACGGTTCAAACAATCTAACCTCCAACCCTTATCTCTGTTGGTCGCCCATTTTAAAAAGGTTTTGGAGTTGGCATGCGCATGTGGGTCAGAACTTGGAGAGGCACGTGGAAGAGTTTTTGAGAGAACTCTATGTGAGGAGTCTTGGAGGGGCGTGCATGGGTTAGAGAGAAAATTCTGAGTGGGAAGCATGAGATTTTTCAATCAGGGTTTCAGGTGAGTATAGAATCCTAGAGTTGAGATTCCAGATTTTAGGTGGTGAGATTGAGTGCTAAGTGCCACATCTCCACCAATTTTTCATCACCACCTCGTCAATCTCTATAGATCATTTTCTGGCCTTCTGGAGTGTCTGGAAGATCTAGAAGCAGTTCATCGATTGGATTAATGAAGATCGATTGTCAAAAGCCCCGAAGAGGAGCTAGCACTCCCAAGGGCTGATCAAGACCAGGGCCTGCATGTGGACTCACCGTAAAGATCGGACATATGTGCAGCTGCAGTGCAACATGGGAGCAATTTTTTAGTGGATCCAGATTATGGTGATCATCTACCCACACATAGGTACTATGTTCTAAAAATAGATCGATCAGCAAATATGATTTGCTGATCGAAAGTATTTTATTTTTCTAATTTATATTAATACGTCAAAGATCCTGAGTAGAATTTTATGATTAGATCATAGCATGCATAGAATTAATGTAGATTAATTTTGCTTTCGCTGCTATATATTTCAAAAAATTTTTGAAAAGCATGCTCAGAACCCTGCTAGGTTTCCTTCAATCTAGTGGTCATGCAAGTTCAAGATGCAGGAATAAGATATAATAAAAAATAATAAATAATAAAATACTAAAAAGTGAATTATAAAATTTAAATATAAAAATTTAACTTGTAGGAATTTAAATTGCAAAATTTAAACTAAAGTCCTAACCAATCCAGCTCTGATATTAGATTGATGCGAGACAACCTAAGAAAAAAAGAAAAGACCAAGCTTCCTTCGATTCATTAACAACAAATCACGTCCAGCCATGGTACATTATTTTTAGGATAGACAATATAGTTGCCTATACTCTGCTTAGGAGGTGTGATTCACTGACACGAGATTAAAGCAAGATCAATCTAAATAATGTAGATGAGTACTACTTTAACAGATCAGTAAATAATTAGTCAATAATGTAAGCACTAATGAGATAGCAAAAATTAAATATGCTCATGAATATATACAAAAAGAAATATGAATGAAACAAAAAATAGCAAAAAATTAAGCCTGCAAGAAAATCGAAAAAGATAAGAAGAATTTGAATCATGGTAATTAAAAAACTATCTTGATTAGGGCTCTTAATCTTTTAACCAAGTAGATCTATTGATAAAGAACTGGATCTTTACTAATCAAGATCTAAAAAAAATATAAGTAAAACATCAAAGATCAATTGAGAAGGAAAAAGGTCTTCTATCACGTGTGATCTATAGAATAAAACAGATCACTCTTTCTCTCTCAAAATACTAGATGAAATCTTGAAGGAGATGATCTTTTCTGATGGATAGGTTGTATCGAGACGGCTAAAGATGATTTAGAATTGTAGGAACACTACACCAAGTAGAGTGAAGATAAAGTGATAAAAAAGTGGCCTCACACCCTCACCCTGTTGGATGATTTGGATCTTACCACCCTCGTTCTTTCGAGCAATTGACACAAGTATTATGGGTAAAATCATTCATGTTTCATTATCTCATCATGAAAGGTATATGATTATAGGACCCTAAGGTCCTATTTCTTTTTAGAAATCCTCTTCTCTTTATAGGGTCAAGGAAAAATCAACCCTTCCAACAAAAAAGTAAAAATATATATCTAATTTTCAAATACAATAATATATCAATCTACTCTTCTTATGAAACTCAATGGGAAAGAATTCAGGTTTCAACAAAAAATAAATAGGAAATCAAGAACTCTTAAAGAATCCTAGGGAAGAAAAGAAACTCTATATGGGTACTTGATGCTTGGCATAACTTGGCATGAGGATTCTTAGGCATGGCACATGCTGGTATGTATATTTCCTCCCTGGGCATATGAAGAGTAGTGGCTCCAAAGATGACATGGTCCAAGCTTGCTTTTTTATAATGGTCTCTTTCCAAATAAGGTTTTAATCCAATATAAACCCAAGTATGATCCTATGGATCCAAAACTAAATGCATCAAAAAAACTACTTGACTAAATAAAAAAAACTAGAATCAAATAATTGAAGTAGAGTTAATCTGATATGGCTTCTTCAATCCAAATTGAATCTAAATTATGTTGCCAGCTTCTTGGGATTACTTTGAGAGCATTGTATGGGTGAGTGCTTCTAGGTTGAGAGAGAGGATTGAGAATTGAGAGCATATCTCCTCTTGTTTTTTATTCTTTCTCATAAGTGAAGCCTTGCATGTTCCTTAGAGGTAGACTTTGGTCTAATCCATGTACTTAATTATGTATC
The DNA here is from genome assembly GCA_006176705.1 of Cocos nucifera. Taxonomy (NCBI): domain Eukaryota; kingdom Viridiplantae; phylum Streptophyta; class Magnoliopsida; order Arecales; family Arecaceae; genus Cocos; species Cocos nucifera. Next base: position 122,644 of record QRFJ01002582.1, on the reverse strand, counting down.
TATTTTTCTTCTTCTTTCTTTCTACTGCAACAAGATGGTACCAGATCCCCAACAGAAGGCCCCTCTGGAAAGGAGCAAGAGAAACTACTGCCACTTTCACAATGACCATGATTATGATATTGAGTAGTTCCTCAAGCTTAAAGATGAGATCGAGATCCTAATTCAAAGAGGCTACCTTGGCAAGTATGTCTGGGAGTAATGGAATAGAGCATCAAAAGAGCCATAATTATTAGATATATATGCCCTAGAAGCCAAAATTGGCTGACACTTGTAATACACTTCTAGAGGCAAAATTATAATTTTGACTAAAATCAATAAAATGGGTTATTTTCTATCACATATGTGTATTTAGTATCTGTGATACATCCTTTGAGTTAATGGTAATGATAATTCATATTTTCAAGAGTTGAAAATTTAAGACATGAATAATCATTATTAACTCATAAAATGCTTCCGACCATAGGATCATCACGAGGATGGTGATTGATCCAAAAGGTTGGTGTACAATCATTTCTCTTTAGTAGATGAGTCTTGAGTCTACGGTTGGAGGCACCAGAGTGAGAGTTACAGGTACTCGTTTAGAGAATGAGGGCACTGAGCGTGACCACCTCGAGTAGTCATTAGGAAGTCTACTTCTCATCAATGACTGACTCGATGCTGTAGTGGTGTATTTGGTTCTTTGATCTGAGGTTGCATCGGCAGTTCACCTTGAGGTGTTATAGTTGACTACACCATACACCCGATCTCCTAGCCATTTCGGAATCCTGAGGTGTATGTTGGCTATAGCATGTTCATTATATGGAATTGGATTATATCAAAATTAAATCTACCTACCGTCAGTGTAGAGGAGCAGCCCTATGATGATCATATGAGAATCAATCCCAGAAGCCATGCCATGGTAGAGTGAAATAATAGAAAGAGTTTCTATTTAGATTTCACATGGACTTGAATCGAATGATTACATCATATGATTAGAAACTAGGGTTTGACGAGTTCACCTTAACCCTAATCTGATCGAAGCTCAAGATAGAAGTAATAATCACATTCAGATAGCTGCACCAAGAGGTCACATTCAGTCTCTGATGGATTGCCACCATATACTGCTAGGTGTCACTGGTGGATTTTTGGAGCAATTAGAATGATTTAGATGATCGAATTATTCTAGCTGTTCGAATCAGAAAAGTTTTGATCCATCGAAAGGAGTTTCGATGATGTCAGTGATAGAGATCATGACATATCCCATTACCATACAAAATTGAACCTAACTGGGTCACACAAATAAGGGTTTGAATTTGGTGATCATCAATTGAACTGATTCAGTTCAATTGATCTGAATGAGGTTCAATTAGATTCAAGAAAATTATGCTAGCACTCGATTGAACCTAACGTTCTTCTTTTGCTATCATAAATAGTTATCCTGACTGAGTTAAAGGAGTTTGTGCTTGATCAGAGGCCTTCACCTGATTTGACTGGAGCCTATCCAGGTCAGAAAAGGGTTGTCTTATTTTGTAAGATAATACCTGCCATTTTTGGTCACCTATCATTTCTCATCTTTTGACTTTGGTCAAAAGTTGACCTTCAACTGGTCAAATGTTGACCATTGATACTTTGACTTCTGTCCATGTATCACGCACCTATTGGAGAGCTGGTGGGGGCTTGTCCCCATACTAGAAGCTGGAAAGGAGGAGGGCGCACGCCCCTGGAGGCGCTCAGGAGTCCCTGTTGGACAGGGACTCCATCTTCTTTTTGGATTTCGATTAGACTCCTCCTAAGAACCAACTTTGACTGGTCCTAGGCACCATCTAAGGAGAAATCCAAGGGACTCTATTTCCACCAATCAGATTTAGATCTGATTTCATAAAGGGTTGTGATTGGTTGGGAAGAAGAGGAGTTGGATCATGCATAGTCTATAAATAAGACCCTATGCCCAACTCAAAATACATCTAAAAATTTTGATGCCCCAAGGCTGCCTCTCTCCTCCTCCTCTATACCAAGTCTATCTTCTCCCTCTCCTCTCCATGCCCAAAGTGGTTTGGGATCTAAGTTGGTGCAATCTAGCGAGAGAAAGGCGATAGAAAGCTAGAAGGCTGCACTGCTGCAAAGGACAACGGCTGATCTTCGAAAGTTATTTAGAAGATTCTCCAAATCAGATTTAGATCTAATTTTTGAAGATGTGATAGAGAAGAAGAGGATCTCTAGATCCAACCTAAGTAGATACCGATAGAGGTCAAACACTTGCGTGGCTAGATCCAGAACCTTTCGCTGCTTACAGGATCATCAAATGGATAATAGGATTACCCTACATCAAGATAAATTAAATTTGATTTAATTTATTTAAATTTTATTTTTATTATTAGAATAATAAAAATTAGATCTGAAATATCTCAAATCTAATTTAGATCAAAGAAAAAAATTTTCAAAATATATCTCTTGATCCGATCAGATCTGAATGAATCTAGTCCAAAAAATCAGGATTTTCCTTCAATCAGTATCAAAGCCAAGGTTCTAAAGTATTTAGATCTAATTTTAAATTTATTTTAATCAAAAAATAAGTGATTTTAGATATCACATGAGATATGATCAGATCTAAAATTAGAAAAATTAAAATTAAATGATTTGGATCTAAGATTAGAAAATATGCATAACTAGTTCTAAAATAGAATAGTTCTATAGAATAGTCTTGCATGTTTTCAATTTAATTTGATTAAATCATATTTTAGATCTATTTATTTAATATTTTTAAATATTATAATTATTATAATAATATATGAAAAATAGTAAATAAAAACTATTTAATTTTAACATCATATGAGATATGATTAATGCATGTCTAGACTAGTTGTAGAATAGTTCTACATAGTTGTCTAGATTAGAGTTTATTTTGATAAGATTAATTTAAATCTAATTTTTTAAATTATTATGAGATAATTTAGATATGAAAACATGCATAATTAGATACATGAGATGTATGCAAAATATGCCATGATTAGATCTAATTTGTATATGAAATATATGATATACATCTAAAACTATTTTGTAGTATTACATGTTCTTGATTAAGACGTTCCTCTTGACTGTCCGGTCATAAGAATGAAGAAGGATTTAAAGGCCCTCTCTTTCCATCCGATGGGGTGTTCTTATGACGTGTAGGGGTGTTGCGCGTTCGTCCTTAATCAGAAATCCAAAACTTACTTTCTGCAAAATCCTAGATCCTGAAATCCTAAGATTTATTGTACATATTTTATTTATGAACCCTATTTAATTAAGAATTAAGATTATGAAATATTAATTAGATCTAAAATTAAGAATTTCAGATCTAAGACATATTCATAATACTGGATTTGGGCTTAGGTAGCTCAATTAGGTCTAAGCGGTTGATCAAACTGAATTAAGAGTTGGTTAGATGGGATCAACAAAGCTTAAATTGACCAGCTTAATAGGATTAAGTCTGGGTCAAGATCGAATCACGATCAAGCAAGACCTAATTAGGCTCAGAGGTTAGAGTCTGGATTGTAGGCTAACCCAATTGGTTCTGACTCAACAATTTGGTGTCTAAGGTAAGTTTGGCACATACGACCGACTGGTTTGTAATTGGGAGCTACTCGATCTGAATGCATTCTTGTACAAGTTAATGGCATATTCCTTCCACCGATCTCACTTATCTGACCATATTTGTTAGTCATAATTATTATGACTATGATAAGTCTAGTTTAATGAGACCTGAATCAATTCTTCCTAAGAAAAGATTAAGTCTGAGGTCTTCCACCATTGTAGATGTGCGAGCCCTTCTCGAAGTTGATTGTTCTCGGCTGGATACAGTGGCTCAGTTGCACCGAAAAGATGCTACCATATCTATTAGGCATTGGATGCTATGGGCTGGAGGATGAGTTGGGCTCAATATTTCAGATATGGTGAGAGACTCAATTAGGAATCCAGTCTATGCAAATGGTGGGTCTGACTTAACTAAGGAGTGGATCAATATTCTAGATATGGTGAGATTCATGAATTAGAGACCAAGTTTGGGTGCACCATGATTAAAGAATCATTGAACAAGAGTTGTTTACTCATTGGCTAACCCATCACCAATAACTGTTAGGTGAGGTGATGAGTCAGTTGGTGAGACCGCACCATCCACTAGAAATCATTAATCATGGAGATTTTTGCATCTCTATAGAGGGAGTATAGAGATCCAAAAAAATAGTGGAAGCTAATTTGTTTAAAAATAAAATCTCTAAATAAATTGATCAAGTCATAATTACAGTATGTAACTAGAATCTTTGACTCTCTATAGAAAAATGTCTGCATCCAATCCATTAGCACGTATCCTGGACACACATAGACTAACTGGATCCAACTATAAAGATTGGCTCAGAAACTATAAAATCATTTTAGGTTCTGAGAAGTTAACTCATGTATTGGATCAGAACCCTCCTACCTTACTAGCCCATCCACCCACTGAACAGAGAGCGTCTCTAGAAAAATGGATAGACGAAGATAATAAGACCAGATATTAAATGTTAGGCTCAATGTCTGATGAGCTCCAGCGCCAACATGAAAATATCGAGACTGCTCGCCAAATGTTGGCTCACCTGCAAGAGATGTTTGGTGAACAGAGTCGCGCAGCCAAGTATCAAGTCACGAAATGACTTTTTAAGGCTAAGATGCGTGATGGACAGTCAGTCCAAGATCACTATCTAATGATGATCAAGGACTTGAAAGTGCTTGAGAAGCTCGGTGTGAAGTTAGACTTGGATTTGTAGAATGATGTTATTCTACAATCCTTGACTGATGCATGTGGGCAATTCATCATGAATTATCACATGCATAAACTTCAAAATTCCTTGGCCGAATTAATGAACATGCTGGTCACCGCTGAGCTTTCTATGAAAGATTCTAAAGGCTCAGTTTTTGCTATGGAATGGACTTCTTCCAAAAAAAAGTCTTCTGAAAAGAAAAAAAACTCTGCGAAAAAGTAGAAGAAGAAGACAGAGCCGAAGAAGAAGACTGCTATCAAAAAAAAGTGTTTCCATTGCAACAGCGACGGCCACTAGAAGCAGAACTGTCCTACTTACCTGGCCACCCTGAAGAATAAGAAGGAAGATCCTTCTGGAGGTATGCTCATTATTGAGTCTAATCTTACGATTTTTTCTGCATCCAGTTGGATGCTTGACTCTGATTCTAGTGCTCATTTGTGTACTTTCATACAGAGTCTTAAGGATAGGAAGAGGTTGAGGAATGGAGACATGATCCTATGCATCAAAAATGGAGCAAGAGTTGCTGCAGTGGCAGTGGAAACATACCCTCTTCGATTACCATCTGGTTTAGACTTAATTTTGAAAGACTGTTATTATGTGCCTGCAGCTAGCAGAAATTTGATTTCTATTTCATACTTAGCACTAGAAGGCTATGTGATTACCTTCTTTAAAGACCATTGTAACATTCTTTATGAAAGAAATAAAATTGCAAATAATTTTTTTATTAACGGTCTTTATCAGCTACATATTGATGTATCTGTTCTAACTATCGAGCAAAACGTGAATGCCAAATGACCTAGGGATAGTTCAAATGATTGGTATCTATGGCACCTAAGATTAGATCATATAGCAGAAGATAGGATCAACAAATTGAAGAAAAATGGGCTATTGAGTCCGTTGACTTTCGAGTCATATCCAACTTGTGAATCTTGTCTTCAAGGCAAAATGACTAAACTTTTTTTTATAGGACATGGGAAAAGGGCCACGATCTTCTTGTCCTAGTACATACTGATGTGTGCAGCCCATTTGATATGCCGGCTAGAGATAATTTTATCTACTTTATTATCTTTACCGATGATCTGTCTAGGTATGGATATGTGTATCTTATGAGACACAAGTCTGAAGCTTTTGAAAAGTTCAAAGAATTCATACATGAAGTAAAAAAATAAACTAAAAAATTCATTAAGATTCTTCGATTAGATCGAGGAGGTGAATACCTTAGCCGATAATTCCTAGACTATCTCAAAAAAAATGGCATAGTCTCTCAATGGACTCCACCAGGAACACCTCAACTCAATAGGGTTTTAGAACAAAAAATCAGACTCTATTGGATATGGTTCGATCCATGATGAGCTTCACAGACCTCCCTGATTTTTTTTGGAGACATTCATTGTTAACTTTAATTTATCTACTGAATAGGGTTCTCTCTAAAACTGTTCCTACCACACCGTATGAGATATAGCACGGTAAGAAACCAAGTCTGAGTCATCTCAGAATTTGGGGTTGTTCGACTCATGTCAAAAGACAACAAGTAGACAAGTTAGAGTTTAGGTCCTTTAGAGTTCGATTCATAGGATATCCTAAAGAGTCATTAGGATACTATTTCTACATTCCAGAAGATCACAATGTGATTGTGAGTCAACATGCCATCTTTCTTGAAAAATAGTTTATTCAGGATAGCGGCATTGGAAAGCAGATTAAGCTTGATGAGAAAGTCTCACAAGTACAACGAGCTAAGGACCAATTGGAACCAAATGAGGTTGAGCCAATAAGAACACTACCTCCTCCACCTCGTAGATCGAAAAGAGTTTTTCGTCCTCCTAAAAGATACTTAGGTATTATTTCAGAGGAAGTAGAGAAAATATTCCTCGTAGGTAATGGTGCTCATGGTGATGATCCCAAACCTACAATGAGATAATTTCAGATATTGACTCCGAGAAATGGCTAGAGGCAATGCAGTCAGAAATTGAGTCGATGCACTCAAACCAAGTATGGACCTTAGTAGATCCACCAGAAGGTATAGTACCTATTGGGTGTAAATGGATCTACAAGAGAAAGATTGGTGCAGATGAAAATGTGGAAACATTCAAGGCTAGACTAGTGGCAAAAGGTTATAGTCAACACGAAGGCATTGACTATCAGGATATCTTTTCTCCAGTGGTTATGCTAAAATCCATCCGCACATTACTTTGTCATTGCAGCCTATTTCGATTATGAAATATGACAAATGGATGTGAAAATGGCATTCTTAAATGGATATCTTGAGAAAGATATCTATATGGAACAGCCACTAGGTTTCACATCCAGTGATACTGATCACAAAGTTTGCAAGCTGTAAAGGTTCATATATGGACTTAAGCATGCATTTCAGAGCTGGAACACTCGTTTCAATGATGTGATCAAAAATTATAGTTTCATCAAAAATGAAGAGGAACCGTGTGTCTTCAAAAAGGTCAGTGGAAGCGCTATTGTCTTCCTCGTATTGTACGTGGATGACATCCTCCTTATTGAAAATGATATTCTCATGATGACGACAATCAAAAATATGTTTGTCCAAGGAATTCTCCATGAAGGACCTAGGTGAAGCATCCTTTATTCTAGGAATTAAGGTCTATAAAGATAGACCAAATAAGATGCTAGAACTTTCACAGAAGATGTACATAGAGGAAGTGCTAAAAAGGTTTAGTATGGAAAACTCTAAGAGGGGATTAATACCCTTCAGACATGATATTCATCTTTTCAAGAAGATGTGCCCTAGCACACTTGAGGAAATAGAATGCATGAGCAAGATCCCTTATGCTTCTGCAATAGGGAGCCTCATGTATGCCATGCTATGTACACGACCTGATATAGCCCATGTTGTGAGTGTCATAAGCAGATATCAGTCAAATTCAGGTGAAGAACATTAGACTTCTGTGAAATGTATCCTTAAGTACTTAAGAAGAACTAAGGATATGATGTTGGTTTTCGGTAACAGAGAACTCCAAGTCCAGGGATACACAGACTCGGATTTCATGTCCGATATAGATGATTGAAAGTCGACATCTAGGAGTCTATTTATGTGCAATGGTGATGCTGTCAGCTGGAAGAGTCTAAGCAAACAGTGATAGCAGATTCTACCATGGAAGTAGAATATATCACTGCATCAGAGGCTACGAAGGAAGCATTCTGGTACAAGAAGTTTGCTGCAGAAATTGGAGTAATGTCATCAAATGTCATTTTCCTTTACTATGACAATAATGACGCCATAGCCCTTGCTAAGGAGCTGAGGTCTCATCAGAAATCCAAGCACATTGAGCGACGATACCACCTCATCCATGATTACCTCGAGAAGGGTTACGTCGAGGTCAAGAGAGTCGACTCCATAGATAATGTGGCAGACCCGCTTACAAAGCCATTGGGCCAGCAGAAGATCGAAGTCCACCTTAAGAAGATGGAACTTAGATTTGTAGCCAATTGGCTTTAGGACAAGTGGAAGATTGTTAGATATATGTGCTCTAAAAGTCAAAATTGGCTGACACTTGTAATATATTTCTAGGGGCAAAATTATAATTTTGACTAAAATCAATAAAATGGGTTATTTTCTATCACATATATGTATTTAGTGTCTGTGATACATCCTTTGAGTTAATGGTAATGATAATTCATATTTTTAAGAGTTAAAAATTTAAGACATGAATAATCATTATTAACTCATAAAATGCTTCCGACCATAGGATCATCATGAGGATGGTGATTGATCTGGAAGGTTGGTGTACAATCACTTTTCTTTAGTAGATAAGTCTTGAGTCTACGGTGTGGAGACACCGAAGCGAGAGTATAAGTACTCGTTAGAGAACGAGGGCACTGAGCGTGACCACCTCGAGTAGTCATTAAGAAGTCTACCTTCTCATCAATGACTGACTCGATGCTGCAATGGTGTGTCTGATTCTTTGACCTGAGGTGCATCGATAGTTTACCTTGAGGGTGTTATAGTTTGACTACACCATAACTCGATCTCCTAGCCATTCGAAACTCTGAGGTGTATGTTGGCTATAGCATGTTCATTGTAGGAACTGGATTGCATCAAGATGGAATCTATCTACCTCGGTGGTAGAGGAGCAGTCCTATGATGATCATGAGAATCAAGTTCAAAAGCCCATGGCCATGGCAAAGTGAAATAATAGAAAGAGTTTCTATTTAGGTTTTCACATCGGACTTGAATCGAACGATTATATCATATGACAGAAACTAGGATTTGATGAGTTCACCTCAACCCTAATCTGATTGGGGCTCAAGATAAAAGAACTTAATCACACATATAGCTGTACCAAGAGGTTCGCATTCAGCTCTGATAGGTTGCCACCCTATACTGCTAGGTGTCATTGGTAGATTTTGGGAGCAATTAGAGTGATTTAGATGATCGATCATTCTAGCTATTTAAATCAGAAAAGTTTTGATCCATCGAAAGGAATTTCGATGATGTCGGTGATAGAAATCATGACATATCCCATTACCATACAGAACTAAACTTAACTGGATCACACAAACAAGGGTTTGAATTTGGTGATCATCAATTGAACTGATTCAGTTCAATTGATCTGAATGAGATTCAATTAGGTTCAAGAAAATTGTGCTAGCACTTAATTGAACCTAACGTTCTTCTTTTACTATCATAAATAGTTATCCTGACTGAGCCAAAGGAGTTTGTACTCGATCAGAGGCCTTCATCTGGTCTGACTGGAGCCTGTCCAAGTTAGAAAAGGGTTGTCTTATTTTGTAAGATAATACCTATCATTTTTGGTCACCTGCTATTTTTCGTCCTTTGACCTTGGTCAAAAGTTGACCTTTGATTGGTCAATTATTGACCATTGATACTTTGACTTCTGTTCACGTGTCACGCACCTATTAAAGAGCTGGTAGGGGCTTGTCCTTCTGCCAGAAACTGGCAAGGAGGATGGCGCCGCCACCTTGTCCTCCTGCCAGAAGCTGGCAAGGAGGAGGGCACACGCCAAGGGTGGCGTGCGCCCAAGCTGAAGGCGTCCAGGAGTCCCTATTGGATAGAAACTCGATCTCCTTTTTGGATTCCGATTAGACTCCTCCTAAGAATCAATTTTGATTGATCTTAGACACCATCTAAGGAGGAATCTAAGGGACTCTATTCTCACCAATCAGATTTAGATTTGATTTCACAAAGGATTGTGATTGGTTGGGAAGAAGAGGAGTTGGATCACGCATAGTCTATAAATATGATCCTGTGCCCAACTCAGAATACATCTAAAAATTCCCACACCCCAAGGCTGCCTCTCTCCTCCTCCTCCATGCCAAGTCCATCTTCTCCCTCTCCTCTCCATGCCCAAAGTGGTTTGAGATCTAAGTTGGTGCAATCTAGATGAGAGAAAGGCGACAGAAAGTTAGAAGGCTGCACTGCTACAAAGGATAATTGCTGATCTTCGAAAGTTATTTTGAAGATCCTCCAAATCAGATTTAGATCTAATTTTTGAAGACATGATAGAGAAGAAGAGGATCTCCAGATCCAGCCTAAGTGGATACCGATAGAGGCTAGGCACTTACGTGGCTAGATCCAGAACCTTCCGCTGCTTATAGGATCATCAAATGGATAATAGGATTATCCTACATCAAGGTAAATTAAATTTGATTTAATTTATCTAGATTTTATTTTTATTATTAGAATAATAAGAATCAGATCTAAAATATTTCAGATCTAATTTGGATCAAAGAAAAAAAATTTTAAAATATATCTCTTAATCCGATCAGATCTGAACAAACCTGATCCAAAAAATCAGGATTTTCCTTCAATAATGGCACTAGCCTGATGAGGAGAACAATAGCAACCGACCTATGGCTGGTGTCATCAATCTGGTTTTTGGATTTATTGATGGTAGGAGGCAGAGGCCCAAACTGAGAGGGAGAAGAGGCAATGAACAGGGGACATTGTTTCTTTCTCTGATGATGACTTTTGCAAGGTGCAAACTCTTGATGACGATGCTATCATTATGTCATTGATAATAGCAAATTATAATTAAAAAAAAAGTTAATAATGGAAGCTCAATCAATGTGTTGTTTTATGATACTTTTCAAAGCATGAAATTGCCTACTGATCAATTAAGAAAGGTTAACGCTTTCCTTATTAGATTTTTCAGGGACTCCGAACCTTAGAGATTGGCTGATGGCATTACTACACACTCATGAGGGTGTCTTCACTTAGTCAACATCGAACATGCCAGTATATCTTTTGATATCATTGTTCATAGGTTGAACGTGAACCCAAGCCATCATCCTATCCAATAAAAGAAAAGAAGGTTCAATTGAGGAGGAAGTCAACAAGCTCTCGGTAGTGGGATTCATCTAGGAAGCCTATTGTTGTTGCAGAAAATGGTTAGCCATCGAAGATTGCTAGAGGTGGAGGTAGGAATCTCGCCAATGAGACCTATAAGACAAAGTTCAGGCTGAAGACCATTTTTTGCACCAACAAGATTGGCGCTCTAAAAAGGACACTGTGAGCCCTTATTCTAAAAAGAGTACCCAGTCAAGCAATCTTCTTCTTCTTCCATTCTAGCAAAATGCCATCTAAGAGAGCTTCCATTTGGAGATCCATCACTACCACCATCCGATCCAATCCAAAATCGATCAAACAACCAGTTCCAGTCCCATCGCTTGCACCCCAACCTTCTCAGCCGATAGTAGTGATGGATCTGAATCAGTTCAACCTGTTGGTATAGTAGGTGAGAGGCCTTACGAAGGCTGTGCAGGCCATGCAATATTCTTTGGCACCAGCATCACTAGAAAGACCATCATCGAAGCATCGAGATTTGGTGCAAGAAAGGCCCACCTGAAGAAGCCAACCAAAGAATCCTAGAAAGAAAAAAACATAGAGTAGAGAGCCCATGTTCCGAGCATGATTTCATCCCTAAAAGATCTCTACCCCCATTAAGCTTACCACACTTTGAAATTCATGATCGAGATTATATCCTTAATTAAAAGCTTCAAAAAATAAACTGACGAATTGAAAAATTCTGCCATGCCATCCCTGTCCATAATGACGATATCTACATCGACCCACCATTTACTACCCAGATTATACAGAAGCCCATTATGTCAAACTTCAAGCTTCTCCAGTTCAAAAGTTATGATGGAACTTTTGATTTAGTCGACCACCTAGAAGCCTTTAAAACTATGATGCTATTCTATGGTGCGCCAGATGCCATTTTGTGCCGGACTTTTCTATCAATCTTGAAGGGTGTGGTACTCGGGCCTTAAATCGGATACCATTTATTACTTTGATCAGTTGAGCCATCAGTTTATGGTTCACTTCATCAGCAACCGGCATCAAAGGAAGCGCTTGAATTCCTTCATCAACATAAAATAGAAGAAAGGAGAGTCTAGCCGAGCCTATGTTAGCTACTTCAACATTGCTACCTTGGAGGTCCGAAATTTGGACTAGTCCATTGCCATGGCCGCTTTGAAAGGTGGCCTTTTGAAGAATGATCTCCTCTTTTCATTAGAGAAGTATCTTCGAAACTTCTTTGATATGCTAGCTCGAGAAGAAGGCTATGCCCGAGCTGAGGAAGCTTTCAAGCTTTGGGATGATGAAGTCGTAGGAGAGCGGCAAGCAGGAGAATCCAGCAAGCCCGTGCCTATGGAGAAACCAAGCAAAGCTCGATCGTGTTCTAGAACCTCTCCTAAATGTAGATGAATTCAAACTCTACCTCAGGCTCATCGACCAAGAAGCCTGGATCGAAGGATGTGGCGAAGTCTTCCTTCCAGAAGATTCTACAATTATGCTTCCCTAAATGCTCCGAAAACTCAAGTTCTAATAAAAATCAAGGAGCAACTATCGAGGTCGGATAAAATGCATCAAGCATAATTAATCCAAATAAGTACCATCTTTACCATCATGACTATGGTCACAATACTGAAGAATATATCCAGCTCTAGGATGAACTTGAGGAGCTGATCAGATGAGATCGGCTAGATCAATTTTGTGACGTCGATCGAGAAGAAGAGAAAATCGATCGAGTGCTCTTCCACAATTGAAACCATATCAAAGGGAAGACCCCTAAGGAGACAAACCCCTACTTCAAATCATCAACACAATCACTGAGGGACATTGACAAGAAGAAGCTAGTGGATCGATCGAGCCAGCAAAAAAGTGGAGAACTTAAGAACCCATTACTTTTATTAAAGAAGATGTACAAGAGATTCAATTTCCACATGATGATGCAGTTGTAATTTCTTTAAATATTGCCAACTATGATGTACACCATGTCTTAGTTGATAATAGGAGTTTTGTCGATGTTTTATTTTATGATGCACTTTTTCCAAGAAATCTATACCTGATAGTCGCATGGGACCACTAAGCTCTCTGTTAGTAGGGTTTGCTGGTGACACTATACATGTTGAAAAAATAATGACCTTACTAATTATGGCAGGCCAGTACCTAAGGCAATTCAAAGCTCAGATTGATTTTTTGATGATAAAAGCTGCTTCTGCCTACAATGCCATTCTTGGATGACTTGGGCTAAATGCACTCTGAACTATGGTATCAACATACTATTTGAAAATAAAGTTTTCAATGAAATTTGGAGTCGGAGAAATCAGAGGAGATCAAGCCCTGGCATGTTATTGTTATACAATTGCTTTGCAGGAAGGAAAGCGGCCTGAGCTTTGTCCGATGGATAGTCTTGATGTTCGACATGATTTAACTGAAGAGTAGGGAGAGCCAATTAATGACCTTATAATAGTACTTTAAGTGATAGAAATGAGGACCACATAGTTCAGATCAGCTCAAATTTGGAAGAAGAGGTTAAAAGATAGCTCATCTTGAAAATGATAATAACTTCTGCCGATGTCCGATCTTGTGAGTTGGCCAAGCTCCTTTACTTTAATTCTCCAAGTTTATCCCATGGGCGGCAGATCTTACCAAGACTATACTATAAATCTCGACTAGACGAACTTGAGTCAGTAAAAGGACTTCATCACCCATCTAACTCCAATCTTCAATCTGGGATAAACCTCTTCACAAGCATTGAACCTTAGTACTCTTCCATCCTGACTTTGGGCCAACCTTGGACACTGGCTAAACTTCATTAAAATAGCTTGGCCACAATCTTAATTGAAGGGCCCGCTACTCCTTTCTGACCTCCAACCCTCAAGACTGAAGCACCAATGTCCACTGTTGTCCGACCTTGAAGATGACCGAGCTTTCAAAAGTAGTTGGAACAGTTCTATCGAGGTTTAGATCCTAAGCCTGACCTATAAACTCATCACTTTTGACTCAAAAGTCGACCTTCAAGTTCGGTCCATCCGATATCCCTAAGCCCCAATAGCTTGACCTTAGGATCAATGGCTCGTGATGAAGCTTGAAAGCATTTAATCCTCCATTTGAACTTCAGCAAATAATATCCAACCATCAGCAAGTCATGATAAATGATAGTCCACTCTTTATAACAAACTCTAAGTGGTCCGAACGGTCAACTGACATTTTATTGCGGCTATCACTATTAATTTATTATAGGCTCCATCTATAAATAGGATCCTTCAGATATGTCTCCTTCTCTAAGCTTTCTTCTCCATCTTAATATCATGTGTACTCCATTCTTATTGACTAGGAAGCTAATTTAACCATCGGAGGATCCATGTCAAAGCCATCTATCTCCAGCCCAGACTTCATCTTGTAGATCTCACCAGCGAGATTCCTACCTCCACATCCAACAATCTTCGACGGCCGATCATTTTCTACACCAACATCTATTATTTGGAGTGGATCACTAACATCGTTATGGTGAAGAAGAAAAATGATGAATGGCGAATTTGTATCGACTATATCGATCTTAATAAAGCTTGTCCAAAAAATAGTTTTCTCCTTTTGAGAATCGATAACTTGCAGACCTCATCTCAGGATATCAACTCCCAAGCTTGATGGATGTCTTCTTTGGCTACAATCAAATTTGAATGGCTCCCAAAGATGAGAAAAAGATGGCATTCATTACTGATAAAGGTCTATATTGTTATAAAATGATACCTTTTGAGTTAAAAAAATGCATGAACTACACATTAGCGCTTCATCAATAAAGTGTCCAAACACTAGAGCAGACATGACATGGAGGTTTATATCGATGATATGCTTGTCAAGAGTGCCAAAGCTAACCAACACATTGCCAATCTATGAGGCAATCTTAGATGAAGCTAACCCTAGTAAATGCATCTTTCGTGTGACCTCAGAAAAGTTTATAAGATTCATGGTAACCTAGTGAGAGATTGAGATGAATCTAGAGAAGATCTAAGCATTGCTGGAGATAAAGCACCCAAGAACAAAGAGGGATGTGTAGCGGTTAATCAGCCATATGGCCACTTTCAACTGATTCATTTTTAGGTTAGATTGAAAAATGCCTTCCATTCTTCAAGATCCTCAGGCAAATGAAAAGTTTTGAGTAATTGGAGAAATGCTGAATGGCATTCGAGGAGCTTAAACGATACCTCAAATCATCCCTATTGCTCTCCAAGCCAAAGATAGGTGAGGATTTATATCTATACTTATCGATCTCATCTATTGCTATCAGCTTTGTATTGCTTCGAGAAGATGCCGGGAACCAAAGGCCTATTTACTATACTAGCAAGCTCCTCCAAGATGTAGAAATAAGGTACTCAAAGGCCAAGAAGATGATCTATGCATTAGTCTCCACTATACAATGGCTCCGACCATATTTTCTAGCTTATTCAATGATTGCCTTAACTAATCAAACCTTAAAGGCTATTCTTCAAAGGTTGGACACCTAAGGATGGATGGCAAAATAGGCAATCAAGCTTAGAGAATACAATATCCACTATCATCCTCGACTAGCAATGAAAGCTCAAATTCTAGTTGATTTTCTCGTGGGATGCACTATCCCTAACGAGGAGTCAATGTCAAAACTCTTTAAAGAGGTGAGAGCCCCATGTTGGATTATTCATATGGATGAAGCCTCGAACTCCCGAGGATGTGGGGCCGGACTAATCCTTGCAAGCCTAGAAGGGGCTATGATGGAATATGTACTTCAGTTTGACTTTGGTGCCTCCAACAATGATGCTAAATATGAAGCATTGCTCGTAGGGCTCGATATTACCAAAGAACTCAGAATAAAGGACCTAAGGCTCTTTATTGGCTCACAACTCATTGTCAAATAAATCCAAGGAGAATACGAGGCTTGAAGACCTAGGATGGCTTGGTACTTGCAGAAGCTCAAAGAGCTCTCTGAGGCTTTCTAAAATCTGGAGGTACAATAGATACCAAGATCGAAGAATATTCAAGCCAATGTCTTATCTCATCTTTCACCTCATGATATTCCAACTCAACAAATGAGTCTTCATTAAATATCTACCACAACCAAGCATCGAAGAAGAACCAACTATCCTTTTGATCAATTATGAGTCGAGTTGGATGGACCTCTAATTAGCTATCTCCTCGATGGTGTCTTGCCAACTGATCCTGTAAGCTCCGAGAATCAAACACCAAGCTCCTAAATATGTCCACTTAGAAGAGAGACTTTACAAAAAAATCATTCTCATTGCCCTTACTTCGGTGTCTACATCTGATCAAAGTAGATAATGTACTCTGGGGGATTCATGAAGAAATCTATGGTAATCATTTGGAAGACAAATCACTGACTTACAAAATAATCTGATAAGGGTACTATTGGCCTACTCTATAGCAGGATATAGTTGATCTCGTCAGGAAGTGCGAGCAATGCCAGAAAGATGCCAATATTCAACAGAGGCCGGTGACGGAGCTTGCACTAATTATTACCCCTTGGTCTTTTGTTATGTGGGGAGTTGACATCCTTAAGCCATTTCAGATGATGAACAGTTTAAGGAAGTTCTTGATTGTTGTCATAAGCTATTTCACCAATTAGGTAGAAGTCGAGCCCCTAGCCCAAATTTTCAAGAAGAAAGTCTAGAATTTCATCTAAAAATCTATTATCTGGTTCTTTAGACTATCACAAGCCATCATTATCGATAATGGATGGCAATTTGATAATCAAAAGTTTAAAAAATTCTGCTCTGAGCAGCATATTGACCATAGACTTACTTCAGTTGGTCATCTTCAGTCAAATAGTGAGGCAGAGATGATGAACTGAATGATCCTGTAAGGGTTGAAATTAAGGCTCAACCTAGCCAAAGGAATATAGGCTGAAGAACTCTACTACATGCTTTGGACTTATTGGACGACTCCTTAGACCCTTACAGGAGAGACCTCATTCAACTTTGCCTTCGGCACCGAAGCAGTCATTCTTGTTTAGATCGGGATGCTAATGACTAGTGTGAAGAACTATGATGAGCAGGAGAATCCAAACTGACTCTAAGTCAATTTGGACTTATTTGAAAAAATCATGAAGCAATCCCAAACCAAAATGGCATCATATTAATAGCGAGTAGCCCACTACTATAATACATGGGTCCGAATGATCCAAATACCTGATCCTCCACCGAACAAAAGTGTTGAAGCCTACAGAGCAAGATAAGTTAGCTTCAAACTAGGAAGGCCCTTACAAAATTACCAAAGTCATCAAGGCTGGAGCATACAGGATTGAAAATCTCAATAGAGCCCCCATCCCTCAGATATGGAACATCGAGAATCTAAGAATGTTTTACTAATAAGTTGTATGTTCACTGATTATATTAATAATTATTTCTTCCTTGAGCTTCAATATAGATTTCTTATCAAAATGGGAATGTTCAATGGATATCGGCATAGGTTGACCACAAATGATGTCGTTAGGATCAACCAATAATGACTATAAAAGGGCCAACCCTCCGAAGACCCTGCATGGCCATCTGGTGCTCCTCGTCCATAGATAAGTCGAGCGAAGGCTGATGACAACTATGAAGAGGCTAACCCTTTAGAGACTCTGCATGGCCATCTATCACTCCTTATCCAATAACAAGTCGAGTGGATCATGATGATGACTATGAGGGGGCTAACCCTTCGGGGAACTTATACTGCCAGCTGGCGCTCCTCGTCCATAGATTGAGTGGAGGCCAATGATGACTATGAAGAGGCTAACTCTTTAAAGATCCTATATGGCCATCTGGTGCTCCTCATCTACAGATGAGTCAAGTAGAGGCTAAGGATGATAATTTCACAAAAGCTATTATGAACTGACTTTGGATCAACTTCAAATGATACCTCATCAGGATCCTCCCAAATATCCCCACAGCGATTGGGTTAAGTAAGAGGATGATGACAACTTGGCAAAAACTATCACGAGTTGACTTTAGGTTGACTTCAGACAACATCTCATCAGAATCTTCCTGAATATCCCCACAAGGACCAGGTTAAGAAGATAATGCTGACTTGTTGGAAATACTTCCACCAAGTGACTTCAGGTCAATCACCAATGATATGACTTCAAACCAACTCCGAACACTGAGACCACATAACATGGTCTAGGGAAAAGACCCTACTTTGCAAGTAGTTAACAAGGTTACAGCTAAGCCGAAGTTATTCAATACCAACATCAAAGACTAACAAGGAGGTCCATCTCATCAGAAAGAGTTAAAGGTAACAAGAAAATCTATTTCATTAGAAAAAATTCACCACAAAAGTTTGTCAACAAGTACAAAAAGCAAGTACAGGAGGCTAGTTTTCAGCACCAACATGGTGGTCTCCTCAACAGGGTCATCCATGGCATCCTCGATGGTAAGGCCAAGGGCTGGGACTTCAACTAGGGAAGGCTCACTCACGGGCAGGTTGGGCTCATCCTTGTTTGCTAAGAACACTCCACCCTTATTGTCACTATCTCCAGGGTGAAGGTGGGTTAGGTTTAGTTTGGGAATCATCCGAACCAGGCACACCTTGCAAGCCTCAAAGTCATATATATAGGTGACCAAGGAGCCCTCGGCAACTTTATCTTCAAACTCTATTGAATCCTTGAACTCCTTGATGCCCTTAAGCTTGGCCTTGACGACGGCCTTCACCTTTTCTCTTTAGCTGTCACCTTGATGAGCTCCATGTTATCCTTAGCAACCCTAACTACTGCCTCTCCAAGCACCAGTGTAGCCTCCAATTTGGCCACTTTCTGATGAGCACCTAGTGGCTCTGCACTCGATGACCATTAAGCCCTCCAAGAACCTGACTTTCTCTTAAGCAGTCTGGAATTTGGACTTGGCTTGGGAAGCCTCATCCTTAGCTACCTTCTTGGCCTCTTCGGTGGCCTATCTCACCTTCTCGACCACCTGCCTCACTTTCTTTGCACTTTTTGCATGGGTTTCATGTCATGATACCACTTGCTCTGATACCACCTCTTGAAAAGATCCCTTACAAAATATGGATCCCGCAAATTCAAGATCAAAATATCGATGACAATGTCAATATCATGACATAAAGAAAAAAGATAAAAATGAAGAACATAATCAAATATGTGGATCAGCCAAAAGCTCGCCTCCATGAGGCATGTGATAGGGACGCGGTGCTGTCGTTAAGACACCGTATTTATCAGTTTAATCCGACTTCTTAAAATAATTTAAAAAATACGTAGATAGCAATGAGTCGGGTCGAATCCACAGGGAAGGTAGTATTTTAGATTTGAAATCTTTGATTTTTGAAAAGAAAAGAAGAAAAGGATTTGAGTTTTTAGAATCAAAAGTGAAGTCGGAAAATTAAAAGTAAAAATTAAAAGATGCAGGAATTTAAACTTTGGTACTAAGATCTACTAGTTAGATCTTAGCATCTACTTGCAAAGCAATAATAATTAAAGTGCAGAAATTAAATTACAATAAAAATAAAAAGCAAGAAATTAAAATGCAAAAATAAAATTTTTATTAATTAAAATTTTAGAATTTAAATACATAAAATTTAAAAAGAAATAAAATAAAATAGCCTGATCTCTGATCTTGGATCGGCATTGGCAGAAAGATGGTGTAGAAGCTCGGCTCTTCTTCTCGGCACCCGTTGCTTCGAAGCAGCCTTTAACCCATAGCCTGGCTTCGCCCTGTACCAAAGCTTCACCTTGATCGGAGATATTGAATTTCTGATGGCCTGGGGTCCTTTTTATAGAGCTAGGAGGGCTGGATATTTTTTCTAAAGGCAATATGGGACTAATAGCCTTTGTAATCATCAAAAATACAAAGAAATTTGGATAAAATTTGAATCAAAATAGCTCTGATATGACTCTGATAAATCTGATAAAATCCAGCCGTTCAACAGGAATCCAACGGTCCAAAAATCATCAAAATCGGATGCAGATAAGCTCAGATCGGGTCGGATTAAATTCTGGCCGTTGGATCGCGCTTGATCGAGGAAATCTGGCCGCAAATCGCGCTTCGGGAGTCTTGATCGCCGCCGGCAGCGTTCTGGACCGTCGGATCATCGCCTGGATCGAGCGCTGCCGTCCGATGGTGATCCGCGTGATGTTTGTATCTGAATAAAATTCGGAAGCAACCACAGCCGTCCGATCCTGACCGCAAACAACCACATCCGTCCGATCGCGCAATAACTGTTCCCATGGACCGCGTGGACCGGCCGCACCGCACACCGCAACCAATCAGCGCCGCTGTTGTCGGACGAAAAGACTGAATTACCCTTGTGAGCCGCGATAAATTTCTGTAGACCCTTAAGGGGTCTAGGTCCACCACGTGGCAATCTCTGATTCGCCGGAATTTGCTGAGCTGGCGGTCCACGCCTGGATCGTGGACCGGCTGATGGCTTCAACGGCTGAGTCGGCTTGATGGCTCGGCTTGGCTTGGTGGCTCGGCTTGCGGAGCCGGCTGAGCCGTTTTCTTTTTTATTTAATTTTTATTTATTTTATATTTTTAAAAATTCATATCTTTTTCATTTTAGCTCCGTTTTACTTGAAATTTATTTCGTTGTGATCAGAAAAAATGAGCTCTTTCTATTGATAATAAAATTTTATTTTTTAATTTTTATTAATTTTTATTATTTTTTAATTAATTTTTTAATTAATAAAAATATGAATTTTTCAAAAATTATATATAAATTGATTATTAATTCTTAAAAATTAATATCAAATTAATTGATAAATTAATACTTTTATTGGTGAATTTATGATGCTTATCACACCCCCCAACTTAAGCTTTGCTCGTCCTCGAGTAAAGAAAGAATTTAGTTTTAAATACCTTTTAACTTTAGAGTTTCGAATTTTACCTAAGCAATTTTCAAAATGGCCATTGATATTCAGTAGAGCTTAAATGAGATATATCATTGGGGTATTAATACTTATCAATAGAAAAATTAAGTAAAGAACATTAAATTTTTCAGAACTTTTTCTAAATTATTCCACTTTTATCTCTGATTTGTCTAAACTTTCATATAGGCAGGTGTATTGCTACTTCCATCCTTCATTTATTAATTTTTATTTTCACATTGCCCACTTTTTGATGCGAATATCATTGCTTACTTAGGCAACGGGACCCGGTTACTCGGTGGGAAACCAATGTTTTTTTTTTTTTTTTTTTTTTTTTTTTTTTTTTTTTTTTTTTTTTTAACGTTGTACCACTATTGAGTGTCTTAACTCCTTAAGCTTTCTATTTGATCCATGTAGCGAGTCTTGGGCCAATGACTCCCAAACCAGTTGGCTTTAGGGCACTAGGTATAGAATACCCCTCGGGCTTACTAGCTCGAATCAAATAGGCTACGAGTTAAGACTAGCTTTACAACGAGCTTCTTTGCCCTTCCCACCTTTTGACGCGAAACTCAATGCTTGCTTAGGCAAAGAGGCCCGGTTACTCAGTGAGAAGTACTTGGAAACTATTTTATTAAAATAAATTTTTATATGAAGAAACGTATAGTTACCCTACACAAGCCTATAAAAAGTAGACTTTTCTTTGATGCTAGTAGAAAATAATTAGAAATGCTCCAAGAAAAAATTTTTTTATGTTCTGGACTTAACTCTTTATTGAATTTTCTTAATACTTGATTCCTCAATATCTCATAGATTCTCTGAATCTGTGCATCAATTTTCTTTTTAAAAATGCTTAGTTTTAATTCGATTCTTAAGCATAATCAAGTATCTAAATACTAAATACTAACTTTTTCGAGGACTTAAAATTTTAAAATTTTTATTTTTCTCCTCCCCCCAACTTAATCGACATTGTCCTCAATGGAGAAGAAAAAAAATAAAGGATGTAATAAAGAACATGGAAGAATACACCTAACTCAGTATATATATATTTTTATTTTTTTATTTATTTATTTATTTATTTTTTTTTTTTGGTCCAGCACATGCCTTTACAAATTTGAGCTCTCCCTCCAACTTATTCAAATTATCCTAAAAAGAAAATAAGATAAATTAGATAAAAACTAAATATTGGGTTGCCTCCCAACAAGCGCTAAGTTTACCGTCTTCAGCCAGACACAATGTAGCTCACTATCCTGTGTCGAATATTGGATTGACAAATTCCAATGGTTTTGGATTGCCAATCTCAGAAAGTTGATGTTGATTTTTAATCCCATTATTGATATATTCACTGTTAATTTTTGGGATATATTTTATGATTCCATTCTCAGACCCATGTTTATTAAGAATTACTCCTATTTGTTCTTCTAAAATGCTCATGAATGGAGTTTTAGGAGTTAAGTTTGATTCAATGGGTGCTGGAATGGTGACTAAAGGCGGTTTTAATTCTGGAGGTAAATTAATGTGATCCTGCTTAAACAACTCCATTGACATTTCATTACATGCCTTTTGATTTTTATAAGAAGAACCAGCTTCTAGGGTTGAAGGGAATAGGACATTAGGTTTATAAGTCTCGGGTAAATCATCTATTCTCTTTTCCCTTATTTCTATCTCATTTAAACTGGAACTAGCATCAGTACTAATTCCTGGCTTGGGTTCTTCTATGTGGTTAGTCTCAGTACTAACCAGTTCCTCTAAATTTTCATTTTGGCTAGCATCAGTACTAGCCTCTCTCACCTGGTCTTGGTATGGGTCCATAAGAATCCTATAGCTTTTAAGTTCAGGAATTACTTTGGTATTCTCAAATTGGAAGATTCTTAGATGAAACATTAGATTGATAATTTAATCCAGGTGGTTGGTGGTCATTAGGTGGGTTATTTGAAATTGGTAGGTTCGGTAGTTGATCTAGTTCTCTCCTCATGTTAGACTCAACTAATTGTCCTATTTGAGCTTCTAGTCTGGCGATAGATTGCTGTTGAGTTAGAATTAATTGTTGAAGTTGGTTAAATCTATCATCAGCTAGATTGGTCTGTTGAGGAGGTGGGTATGAAGGCTGATTATAATATGATGGCTGGTTAAACTGACTAGGCTGACCATTATTATAGGCATAATTTTGATAATTTTGCTCAAGTGAAATTTGGGTCTGAGCCTGAGTCTGTTGGGATGTCCAAGAAAAATTAAAGTTACTCCAATCTGAATTATATGAATTTGAAAATGGGTCATTAATCAATTTGGAGTATCCTTGAGTAGCTTGAACTTGTTCTTGGATAAAATATGGAAACTGTGCAGTCATAGGATATTCACTTACATGATGGGTTGGACTAGCACAGATTGAATAATTCTCCTGATAATTAGAAGATTGTTGAGGAGATTGTTGACCTAGGGTTAGGAGTTGATCTATTTTCTGATCAAGAAGGTCAACTTTATCTAATTTTTGGACTATTAGATTCATATTAGCCATTTGATTATTATGTTTAATGTGAATCAACCATTCAATTAAGTTCAACTAAATCAGAAAAAGCGATTTCCTACCATGCATGTATTAGTGTAACCCTAATGTATGGTTTAAAAATTTTTAGAATATTTTTTTTATTTTATTATTATTATTATTTTATTATATTAAAAATTAATTTTTTTAATTATTTTTATTTGTTAATTTTAATTTAATTTAATTTAATTTAATTATTAATTTTTAGTTAGTTTAATTTTTATTTTATTTTATTTTTAGAGGAGAAAGGAGAAGAAAGAAAAAAAGAGTTCTAAAGAAGAGGTCCTAAGGAGTCCTAGAACTAAGAAGAAAGAGAAGAATTAGGTTTAATTAGGTTTGATGTTGGTTAGCAATCAAGTTGGTCAATCAATCCTGACTAAGGGTTATCCTAGATCTAGACAGCTCCTAACTGCCAAGGTCACCTTCAAGCCCTCCAAGTGTAGGATTAGCCAATCAACTAGCCAGGTAAGTGTAAGGTTGGTGGGAGTCCCCCCGTTGCTTGCCTTAGACACCAATTGTGCTTGGCCAGGTAAGCGAACGGAACCAATTAGAAACCACCTTCCTTCGGGCGCAGTCGTCCCTGAACCACTTTCCTAGACACCAGTCAAATTGATCTTATCCTAACCCGGTTCAACTCTTAGGATTCCTTATCCTATTGAGCTCGAGTTCCTAGGGTTGATGTCTAATTGATTTTAAAATTAAAGGCTTAGGTCAATGCAGGATGCTTGGTTGGTTGTTTGTGGGCTAAGGAAGGGTGATCAAATCCCCACCTTATCTTGTTTAATTGGGTTGTGCCCTTAATTTGATTTAATATGAATATGCACGAAAAAAAAAAAAAATCAAAGGGTTTTATGCAATTTAAACTAGATGCATGCAACTAATTAAATTCTGAAAGGCTTACCTTGCCTCCAGCAATCACCAAAAAAAAAAAAAATAAAAATAAAAATAAAAATAAAATAAAAATAATATGCTCTATGCTCTAAGCAGTTAAGGATTTCTAATCTTATCATGAGGCTTTTTTAATTAGGTTTAAATGAATATTTTTTTAAATTAATTTAAAAATAAAATAAATAAATAAATAAAATAAAAAGAAAAGAGAACTAGGGTTAGGATTGATCTCACCAGGCAAAACTTCTGATTCTTTTTATTTTTTTTTTTTTCCTACAAAATAATAAAAAAAAAATTAGTAAGAAAATAAAAATTTTATTTATAATTTATTTATAGAAAAATCAAAGAGATCAAAAATTTAATATCCGTGCCTTCCCCGGCAACGGCGCCAAAAACTTGATAGGAAAAAATAAATCAAAGAAATCAAAATCAAAAATCAAAAACCTTCCCCGGCAACGGCGCCAAAAACTTGCTGTTTGCGAAATTATTTTTAATAAATCAAAGAAATCAAAATCAAAAATCAAAAACCTTCCCCGGCAACGGCGCCAAAAACTTGATAGGGACGCGATGCTGTCGTTAAGACACCGTGTTTATCAGTTTAATCCGACTTCTTAAAATCATTGAAAATACGTAGATAGTAGTGAGTCGGGTCGAATCCACAGGGAAGGTAGTGTTTTTAGATTTGAAATCTTTGATTTTTTTGAAAAAAAAAAAAAGAAAAGAAGAAAAGGATTTGAGTTTTCAGAAATCAAAAGTGAAGTCGGAAAATTAAAAAGCAAAAATTAAAAGATGCAGGAAATTTAAATTTGGTACTAAGATCTACTAGTTAGATCTTAGCATCTACTTGCAATAAAATAAAAAAGTAAAAATAATTTAAAGTGCAGAAATTAAATTACAATAAAAATTAAAAAGCAAGAAATTAAAATGCAAAAATAAAATTTTTATTAATTAAAATTTTAGAATTTAAATACATAAAATTTAAAAAGAAAAGATAAAATAAAATAGCCTGATCTCTGATCTTGGATCGGCATTGGCAGAAAGATGGTGTAGAAGCTCGGCTCTTCTTCTCGGCACCCGTTGCTTCGAAGCAGCCTTTAACCCATAGCCTGGCTTCGCCCTGTACCAAAGCTTCACCTTGATCGGAGATATTTGAATTTCTGATGGCCTGGGGTCCTTTTTATAGAGCTAGGAGGGCTGGATATTTTTTCTAAAGGCAATATGGGACTAATAGCCTTTGTAATCATCAAAAATACAAAGAAATTTGGATAAAATTTGAATCAAAATAGCTCTGATACGACTCTGATAAATCTGATAAAATCCAGCCGTTCAACAGGAATCCAACGGTCCAAAAATCATCAAAATCGGATGCAGATAAGCTCAGATCGGGTCGGATTAAATTCTGGCCGTTGGATCGCGCTTGATCGAGGAAATCTGGCCGCAAATCGCGCTTCGGGAGTCTTGATCGCCGCCGGCAGCGTTCTGGACCGTCGGATCATCGCCTGGATCGAGCGCTGCCGTCCGATGGTGATCCGCGTGATGTTTGTATCTGAATAAAATTCGGAAGCAACCACAGCCGTCCGATCCTGACCGCAAACAACCACATCCGTCCGATCGCGCAATAACTGTTCCCATGGACCGCGTGGACCGGCCGCACCGCACACCGCAACCAATCAGCGCCGCTGTTGTCGGACGAAAAGACTGAATTACCCTTGTGAGCCGCGATAAATTTCTGTAGACCCTTAAGGGGTCTAGGTCCACCACGTGGCAATCTCTGATTCGCCGGAATTTGCTGAGCTGGCGGTCCACGCCTGGATCGTGGACCGGCTGATGGCTTCAACGGCTGAGTCGGCTTGATGGCTCGGCTTGGCTTGGTGGCTCGGCTTGCGGAGCCGGCTGAGCCGTTTTCTTTTTTATTTAATTTTTATTTATTTTATATTTTTAAAAATTCATATCTTTTTCATTTTAGCTCCGTTTTACTTGAAATTTATTTCGTTGTGATCAGAAAAAATGAGCTCTTTCTATTGATAATAAAATTTTATTTTTTAATTTTTATTAATTTTTATTATTTTTTAATTAATTTTTTAATTAATAAAAATATGAATTTTTCAAAAATTATATATAAATTGATTATTAATTCTTAAAAATTAATATCAATTAATTGATAAATTAATACTTTTATTGGTGAATTTATGATGCTTATCAGTACATTTAACTTTGAATCATTTTTTTCTCCCAGCTTCTATATTCACACCCTACCTAATACTCATGCTATGTGTCATTACCTCTGCTTTCTGACCGCAACCACACTCTCTACTTACTACCCATGGGGTCTTTTAAAGTCCTTAGACCAAGTCCAAATCTAGAACTCTTGATAATATCCAAACAAGTCACTGGACTGTCTAATCAATCCCACTCGCTCCCATAGTCGTTTGATCGCATATTGCATGAAAATCAATGCCAAAAATAGCCTATAGACCCTATCATTTGGCTATGAACCGCTTAACGGTCCACATCACGTGTGTGGACCGCTTCAAGATCCCATGAACCATGATAATCGGCCTATTGACTACAAGGGAGGGTGAGTGGACCGTGCCTCCCTCTCTCCTATACCATGCCCCTAGACCACAGTAGACCGCATGGGCGTGCGGATGCCTGGCCATGCCTGCGCATGTGAGGATTTGTGGTGCTCCCAAGCCTTGAGAGGCCATGGGAGGAGTCAGGAGGTTGGCTTTGGAGATTTTAGAGGCTTGGTTGGTGCTTCGGAGATCTAGGACATAAGATGAAGAAAGAAATCAAAGTCGGAGAATCAAGACTGCATAAAGAAGATTTTCTGTAGGTCAGTCAGCTCAGTCCAAAACTAGATCGGCTAAGTCTCAGTGCACAGGTAAAATAGAGAGCTGCACATTCGAGACTGCTGGCATGGCACAGGACTAGGTTGGCTCAGTTTCAGACTGAGCCGACCTAGTGAAACTTAGCTGGCTCAATGTCGAGACTGAACTAGCTCAGTGTGCAGATAGTCACGCGAGGGTCTATTTTGGACTAGGATCTGGGATGATCCTAAGGGTCTCAAGGCTTGATTTGAGAGATTTTAAGGGGGCTAATTCATGTATGGGTTGAATCTAGATCCAGAGGATGAGAGCATGGGAGACATGGGTGTACATGGGCTCGATGAGTGCTTTCATGTATTGGGTTAGCCAAAAAATTTTTTGGTCGGTTCTAATGGCTATGTATAAATACATAGGTTGTATTAGGATTTTCAAGGTTGGAATCAATACAGACCTTTTCTCCCTTAACTCTCTTCTTCTCTTCTCTCTAGAGTTGCCGTCCTAGGGTTCTTGAAGAAGCCCTAGAGAAGGGGGTGTCTTACTCAAGCCCAAGGAGGGAGGCACTCCATCATAGATCTAGGTGGAGGATCGGTAGTGTGCTATCCATAGAGAATGTCATAGGTTTCTTTAGGTCCGTACTAAAAATCAAGAGCTTCCGCAATATGATATCGAGGTACTTATGATGTCAAGGATGATTGACATTCGAGCGATATCATGGCTCTATAATTTGGTATCAAAGTTAGGTGATGGTTGAAACGTTGTGGATGATAGTATGGTATCAGAGCTAGGTTTCAGAGCCTGATGGTACATGAAAGAGCTAAATTTTAGAGACTGATGGTGCATGAAAGGGTAGAAAAGTCGTATAAGATGAAATCAAAAATCTGCACAAGAATTTCATGGTATGTCTTAAATCTACCTTGTTATTGCTGTGGTTTGGCCAACCGAAAATAGCGAGTTAAAGGTGGAGGTTGAGAGGATTAATGGAAAGAGATTTTTTTAGGGTGGAAGCATCTGGTGCATGATTTGCTGATTGATCTTGGTGGAAAGGCCAAGGTGTATGATAGTTATGTGACAGGCAGGGAGCGCTGGAGTGCTGCAGTAGCATTTTCCTAGAGATGCAAGGCTGAGAGAGGCTCGACGATGCAGCAGTCGAGGAAGGTATCTCAGCAGAGAGTATCAGAATTCTCTAGGAAGATGGATAGTGTAGGGCTATTGAAGAGAGATTTTTCAAGAGGTAATGATTGAAGGAAGGCTGAAGAAGTGACTATACGTCCTTCGATGTTTGAAAGATGGAAAAGTTGTTGGAGATGTATTTAGTGGTTCGACCAGAGTATGGATTTGCGAAGTCTTGAGAGTGATGGAGATGGATAATCCATGGAGGTCCAGTAGATTAGGACTAGATGGCTGTAGAGTGGTGCAGAGATGAGTCAGAGAGCACTGAAGTATTGTAGGAGCGCTTTTCTAGAGGCACGAGGTTGAGAGAGGCTTGGTGGTGCAGCAATCAAGGAGTGTATCTCAGTAGAAAGTGTCAGTGGTATCTTAAGGAGATCGAAAGAAGATCTCAGAGAGAGCTAGAAGGTCTCAAGGAGCACCAGAAGGTCTCAAGCAGTCGAAAGTATCATGGATCAGGTTTCTTCTATAGGAGCATCAGAGAGAGTCGCGGTTCAGATGGAGGATGGTTCTCCGAACGCAACTGAAGCGATGGCTGGTGTAGGGGCAGAAGAGAAGGACTAGGATGGAATTTTCTAGGGTTCAGTCGCTGGTTTCAGAAGAGTTGGATGAGCTCTTGAGTTTTGAAGGTGCCTGCAAGTTATGGAGGTATCCGAGACAGCTTCGAAGGGGTCCGTAGAGCGTGGAGGGATCGAAGGGGCAATGATAGTGTTCGCAGTGCAGCGGTAGGCTCAGCAATGTAGCATTGGATGGTTGGCCCCAAGGGACTCGATGATAGAGTCGGCTTCTATGGCATCAGGTGGACTTCAGATATAGGTGGAGCTTCGGAGTGGTGGCTTCATAAGTAGAGAGAAAATTTGGCATGAGTTCAGAGCATTGGTGATGCACAGTTTTAGGTAGAGCGGCACATGTAGGTGGACAGGCGTAGCTCTGAGGAGATCGTGTCAGGTGGTACAGCATGTGCTGGTGCAGGAATGCTATAGGTTCTCTAGAAAAATCCAAAGAAGGTGATGCAGCTGCTAAGCAGAAGGGATCCTATAATTTCAGAATGGTGCCAACAAGCAAGCACAGATCTTCACCAATAGAGGCGGTCATCCCAAAAGCCTTAAGAATGCACAATAGCTGAAGAGGATTGGTGGAGACGATGCTTGCACAGGTACTATCGAGTGCGTAGGGACAGCAGAAACGTGCAAGAGATCATTGTCGAGGGGTTTGCCAAGGCTTGGGGCACCAAGGTGGAGATTGTGAGGATTTGTGGTGCTCCTAAGCCTTGGGGGGCCATTGGAGGAGTCAAGGGGTTGGCTCCAGAGATTTCAGGGGCTTGGTTGGTGCTTCGAAGATCTAGAACACAAGGTAAAGCAAGGAACCAAAGCCAAAAAATCAAGACTGCAGAAAGAAGATTTTTTATAGGTTAGCTAGCTCAGTCCAAAACTGGGTTGGCTAAGTCTCAGTGCATAGGTAAAATAGAGAGCTGCACGTTTAGAACTGCTGGCACAGTACAGGACTGGGCCGACTTAGTTTCAGACTGAGCCGATCCAGTGGAGCTTAGCTGGCTCAGTGCTGAGACTGAGCCGGCTCAGTGCACGGGCAGAGTTACACGAGGGTCTGTTTTGGGCTAAGGTCTGAGATGATCCTAAGGATCTTAAGGCCTGGTTTGAGAGGTCTTAAGGGAGCTAATTCATGTATGGGTCGGGTCTAGATCCAGAGGATGAGAGCATGGGAGATATGGGTGTACATGGGCTCGGTGAGTGCTTTCATGTATTGAGTTAGCCAAAAAAAATTTTGGTCAGTCCTAATGGCTATGTATAAATACATAGGTTGTATTAGGATTTTCAAGATTGGAATCAATACAGACCTTTTCTCCCTCAACTCTTTTCTTCTCTTCTCTCTAAAGTTGCCGTCCTAGGGTTTTTAAAAAAGCCCTAGAGAAGGAGGGCATCTTCCTCAAGCCCAAGGAGGGAGGCACCCCATCACAGATCTTGGTGGAGGATCGATGGTGTGCTGCCCATAAAGAACGTCACGGGTTCCTTCAGGTCCATGCTAAAGATCAGGAGCTTCCGCAATATGGTATCGGGGTGCTTGTGATGTCAAGGATGATTGGCGTTCGAGCGATATTATGGGTCTATAATTTGGTATCAGAGCTAGGTGATGCCTGAAATATTGTGGACAATAATAGCGCACGAGCCATGCGAGTGCCTGGGCTACACACTCGCTTGGGCTGCACCTGCACAAGCCTACCCAAGCCTGCATGCTGGGTCGCGTGCTGCTTATGAGTCATAGTCTACCATGCACCACTCCCTCCTGCAGGCCGTAGATATCTTCTTAGGCTTCTCTAAGCTGTGGACTTCACTGTAGGCTCCTCTTTGCACTGTGGTCTTTATTATGGATCAAATTTGAGGTATTTTTTCAATAATCTCTACCTCGACTTGATATTTAGCCTCCACCTAACCTTAAGAGTTTTCTGAATGATCTCGCCTTGTCCTTATACCTTAGGGCATATAAGTGCTAATTATGGATGGGCAAATGTGGAAGTCGAGCCAAGCCACTCAATCCCATCTTCATCATATACTGTGATCTGCCTAACCTGAGACATGCTCGGGATAGTTTCCTATGGTAATAAAAATTTTATCCTACGATGTCATCTATCATCATCCTGAGTCTCTCATCTCATGCCTGATCTATCTGTACCTGAAGCTCCATCTTGTTTTGAGCTCCCACTGGCATCTAAAGCTCTACCTTGTGCTGAGCTCCCCGCCAAGAGGTAGTATCCTCCATCCTTTTTTTTTCTCAACATAATCCTACTATCATGCATGACCATTAGAATTCTATCATCAGCTCTCTACCTGTAGTTGCTTGAATTCAGTTTGCTCAGTAAAATAAGATTTCTTCTAAAATTGGATATGTACCAGACTTCATCCAATTTTTTCACTATTCCAACATGTACTTGCAAGCTAACCATCCCGATAACCTTGATCGCATAGCTCGATCTATCCAATAAATGAACAGTATCCTCATTGCTTTTTAGGGAGTTAAATAGCTCTTTTCTACAACAAATATGATGTGAACATGCAGAATCCAAAATTTATTGGTGAAAAGAAGTAGATACCTCTTCTGAAATCATAAGCATACAATCATCGATCTCATCACTATCACTATCTTGAGTCGCTGCTGCTGTAGCCTTCATCAGATCTCTGAGCTGCGAAAAATCTCTAACTCGATATCCCAACTCATCACACCAATAGTATCAGATCTTGCTATAGTTTCTCATCTTGAACTTGGATCGCCCACCTTGCGATTTTCTGCCACTTCATCTTCTGCTACCACCACCTCCAGTTACCGTCATACTCAAGTTGCCATCTAAACTCGAGGCTCGATTCTTCCATCTAAAAACCTCGCTCTAGAGAAGTATTAAAAATAATCTCTTCCATCTTGATGGTGCTCTTTTTCATAAAAAATGCAGTCACCAAAGACTCAAAAAAGAGAAAAAGCGATGAAAGTAAGACCGACACTCTGATCTTCTCCTCAACCTTTTCATCAATGCTAAGAAGGTCGGTGAGGATTTTTTAGAAGTTGCTAAGATACTTCTGTACGCTCTGACCCTCACTTATCCAAAGCTGGTAGAACTGCTTTCAAAAGAAGAGAGCGTTGGTGAGTAACTTCACTATGTATAATATCTCGAGCTTCATCTACATCATCATCGGAGAAATCTTGCTGAGTACATAGATTACCATATCATCCATTAAGTACATGCAAATCGTACTCACCGTTTGCATCTAGAACCGCCTTCAATTCTTCACCTCCATGGTAGTTGGCTTCTCCTCGTATAAGAGAGCTTCGATCAACCCTTGTTAGATGAGCATATCTTTCACCCTTGCTTGCCATAGGAATAAGTTACTTTTTTCATCATACCGACTGATCTCTATCTTGATTGAGCTTATCTTCTCTATCTTCTTCAATCTTAATCAACAACGCTGCAATCCAGCGCTCTTGCATGATCTGGCTTTAATACCAAATTATCCTGATACCACTTACTTTGGCACCATCTCTTGAAAAAGAATTTCTCATAAGGAATATAGAATCCTCCAAGTCCAAGATTAGAACTTCGATGACAATATTAATACCATAATAGAAAGAAAGAAGATAAAAACAAAGAACACAATTAAATATGTGGGTCAATCAAAGGTTCATCTTCATGGGACATGCAAGCTCCATCATGAGAAAAAAATAATTTACAAAAAGAGATCACACCCTCTCAATCTTTATACATCAATTTCTCTTTCTCAACAAGAAGCACTCTTTCTTACAAAGCTCTCTTTCTAGGAGACATCCTTAACTCTAACCACTATTCGACAGTCTATCCGAAGCACTTCTACTTCTGCTCTCTATTGATACCTCTCCATGGTCTGCTATTGTTGTAGATCTACCCTCTGGTCTTTTGTCGAGCCATGTTGAACCATGCTTTCTCTACCTGCTGCCCATAGGATGATGCGGGACAACCTAAAAAAAAGAAAAGACCAAGCTTTCTTCCATTCATCAATAATAAAGCATGTTCGACCATGGCACATTATTCTCAGGATAAATAGTATAGTTGCCTATACTCTGCTCAAAAGGCGTGACTGATTGACACGGTATCAAAGTACGATCAATCTAAATGATGCTGATGAATACCATTTTAGAGATCAGTAAACAACTAGCAATAATAAAGTAAATAGACAGATGGCAGAAATTAAACATGCTCATGAATAATTATAAAAAAAAATATAAATAGAATAAAGGATAGCAAGAAATTAAGTTCGTGAGAAAATCTGAAAAAGATAAGAATAATCTGGATCGTGGTAGTTAAGAAACTACCTTGATTAGGACTCTTAATCTTTTAATCAAGTAGATCTATTGATAAAGAATTGGGTCTTTACTAACATCAGATCTAAAAAAAATAAGTAAAAATCAAAGATCAGTTGAGAAGGAACGAAGGTCTTTGTCAACGTTTGATCTGTAAAATAATAGATCACTCTTTCTCTCTACATGATAGATGAAAATTTTGGAGAAGATGGATCTTTTTTGGTGGAATAGGCTTGTGTAGGTAGATGGTGAAGACGAATCAGGATCGTAGGAATACTGAATCTCAAGAAAATGAAGGTTAAAGAGATAGAAAAATATGGGCCTCACACCCTTTCCTCGTGGAGCGATTTTGGGTCTCAAACCCTCTCCCTCTCGGAGCAACCAATATAAGTATTTGTGAAAATTGTAAAGTGATTCATTCATTCATTGTCTCATTCATGAAAGATACATGGATTTATATAGGACCCTAGGGATCCTATTTCTTTAGAAATCCTATTTTCTTTATAAGAAAAAAATCAACCCTCCCAACAAAAAAGTAAAACATTATGTATGATTTCCAAATACAATAATATATCATATCTATCTTTTATGAAACCATAAGGAAGAAATCAGTCTTTTAACAAAATAAGTAAGAAATCAAGAACTCTTAAAGAATCCTAGGAAAGAAAAGAAACTCCATGTGAGTGCTTGATGCCTGACACAACTTGGCATAAGGATCCTTGGGCATGGCACATGCTGGGATGTGTATTTCCTTCCTAGGTGTATGGAGGGTGGTGGCTCCAAAGATGACGTAGACCAGGATTGCTTCTTTATGATGGTCTCTTTCCAAATAAAGCTCAATCCAAAATAAATCTAAGTATGGCCCTATGGATCCAAAACTAAATGAATCAAAAAAATTAATTGATTAAATCAAAAAGATTGAAATAAAATAACTGAAGTAGAGTTATTCTGATTTGGCTTCTTCAATCTAAATTGAATCTAAATTATGTTGCCGACTTCTGGTGGCTATGATGTCCGTACCAATTCTCTCGGGGTGGGGAGAACTCGACCCTATCGAGTGGGGGTCGATTCTGCTCTGATGACACTCAAGCAAATCAGGATCAATATGCTGTAGCTTTTCTCGAGTGATTCAGATATCCTCGAACTTCGGTCGACCTCGCCATCTAACTAAGTACCACTGATAGCCTCGACTCCGGATGGAGATGATCTGCTCATCCAAAATTCTCTCAATCTGATCATGCTTTGACATTTTAGCTGGTGGACACTCAAGAATAGGCTTTCTCTCAAAGGTTAGTTCAGGCTCAAATGGCTCACTAGGTATCCAAGTTGGCTCTTTATAGGCGATGAGATCTGCAACGTTAAAAGTAGAGCTAATCCCAAAATTAGAAGGTAAGTTCATAATATACGCATTTGATCTGATCTTCTTTAAAATCTTAAATGGACCTGCTCCTCGAGCATGTAACTTCTTGACGGTTTCTAGTGAAAATCTTTCAGACCTCATTCAAATCATCACATAGTCTCCTTCTGCAAATTCTTGGGCACATCGATGAGAATCTGCATTCTGTTTATAAACTTTATTACTAATACTAATTTTTTTACTGATCTTTTTATGTAAACTCTTAACATGCCATGCAAATGACTCTGCAGATTCAAAAATTCTAGCATGCATGGGTAGTGAGATAAGGTCTATTGGTTTTCTAGGTTAATATCCATGAACTACTTCAAAAGGACTCATGCCAATAGACCTATTAACAGAGCTATTATATGCAAATTCAGCTTGGGACAATAAAAGATCCCAGTTACCCATATATTCTCCAATCAAGCAACGCAACAAATTTTCAAGACTCCTATTGACCACTTCAATCTGACCATCTATTTATGGATGAAAGATAGAAGAAAATTTCAATTTTATGCCTAGAAGGTGCCATAGGGTTTTTCAAAAGTAGCTCATGAATCTAACATCCCTATCAGATACAATGGTTTTAGGTAATCCTTGCAATTTAACAATCTCATCAAAGTATATTCTTGCAACTTTTGAAGCATCCAATGTTTAGCAATAGAGCAAAAAATGGACCATTTTTGAAAACCTATCTACAACCACTAGAACTGAATCATGCTTCCTAATTGTCTTAGGTAAGCCTAAAACAAAATTCATGCTAACGTCTTGCCAAGGATAGTCTGGTACAGGTAAGGATGTGTATAGGCCTGTATTCTATTTTCTTTGCTTGGCCATGACATATGTTCTACACTAAGCAATAATTTGAGCGACATCTCTTTTCAAACTTGGCCAAAAGAACTAAACTTCTACCAACTCTATGATTTTATTCCTACCAAAGTGTCCAACTAATCTTCCAACGTGTAATTTTCAAACTAGAAAATCTCTTAAAGATGTACAAGAAACTCATAGCCTAGCTCCTCTAAATAAGTAACCATCCTGAAGGATATATTCATCGTATTCTCTAGATGGTCCTTCTCATAAAATGATAAGTATACTGCCAAAATCTAGATACTTCTCATAATCTTCTTTAATCTTATCAAAACCAACAACCTCTACACTAATGGTGGACAACAAAATATGACGACGACTCAGGGCATTAGCAGCGTGATTCTCTATACCCGCACGGTATTTCAAAATAAAAGTATAGGCGTGCAAAAACTCGACCCACCTACCATGTCTATGATTCAATTTCTTTTAAAAATTCAGGAATCGAAGGGCTTCATGATCTGAGTATAAAATAATTTTTTTGCGGTAGTAGGTAATGTCTCCAGTATCTTAGGGCTTGGACTACTGCATAAAACTTCTTGTCGTAGGTAGAATACTTTAGTTTAGAATCGTTAAGTTTTTCGCTAAAATATGCTATTGGATGACCTTCTTGACTAACACCACCAATCCTAACTCCTGACATATCGCATGCTACTTCAAAAACCTCAAAAAAATCAGGTAAACATAGGACTGGGGCATCGATCATTTTGTCCTTAATGTTTAAAAATGCTCTATTGGCTGCCTTAGTCCATTCAAAATCTTTCTTTGTAATATAGTCAGTGATGGGAGCGACTATGGTGCTAAATCCTTTTATGAATCTACAATAAAAGATTGCTAATCCATGAAAATTTTGCACGTCATGCACACTCTTGGGTACTAGCCACTCAACTATTGCTTTAATCTTTTTAGGATCCGCAGACACACTATCAGGGATAACAATAAAACCTAAGAAGTTGACACGGTCCATCATGAAAGCACATTTCTTAGGATTGGCGTACAGACTTTCTATTCTAAGGACTTGGCAGACTTTTCGAAGATGATCTAGATGGTCCTCCCTAGTTCGACTATAGATTAAGATGTCCTCAAAGTATATGACTATAAATACTCCTATAAACGATCGTAATACTTGGGTCATTAATCTCATGAAAGTACTAGGAGCATTAGATAACCCAAATGGTATCACCATCCACTCATATAAACCATCTTTCATCTTAAAAGTAGTTTTTCACTCATCTTCCGATCTAATCCTTACTTGATGGTAACCACTTTTGAGATTAATCTTAGAGAAAATAGTGGCTTCGACCATCATATCTAGCATGTCATCTAACCTAAAAATGGAAAAATGGTACTTAATGATGATCTTGTTAATGACACAACTATTTATGCACATCTGCCATGTTCCATCCTTCTTTGGAGTCAATAGTGCAGGAACTGCATAAGGATTTAAACTCTCTCTCACGAAATTTTTTTTCATCAGCTCTCCAACTTGCCTTTGTAGCTCAGCATGCCTAGTGGGGTTCAACCTATAATGGGATAAATTAGGTAGGATAGATCTAGGTACCAAATCAATGGCATGCTGAATGTTTCTCATGGATGGTAAGTGATCTAGAAGATTCTCGAAAAAGATATCATGAAATTCACTAAGAATGCTGCTACTTTCTTGGGATGAACTATCTTAGGATCCTCACAAACTTCTCTCACAGCAATCATCCAAACTGGATATCCTTTACTCATGGGCATCTCTAATTCCTTAGCACCTATCAGATGGAGGCTTTTCTTTTGATGTTTTCTTTTGGTCCATCGTTTATCTTTCTATTGGTAGCCTTAGGTGGGGAAGGATTGATTGTGATCTTCTTACCCTTATGAGTGAAACTACAGATGTTAGTTCGGTCATAAATCGTAACATCATTATCAAACAGTCAAGGTCGACCTAATATGATACTTCCGACTTTCATGGATAAGACATCACACCAAATATGATCTTGATAAGAATGAAGCTGGATGGGGATACGGCATCTAATTTTGATGAGAATAGAGGAAGAATCTATCCAAGACACATGATATGGGATGTGATTATTCTACAGAAGCTAATCCTAATCGCTTAACCATGTCGGTGGAGATGGCGTTGATACAGCTACCGCTATCAATAATCATCTTACAAATTTTATCACTAAATTTTATGGAGGTATGAAAAATAGAGGTCCTATGCCAATCTTCACTCTTCTTAGTCTGTGCTAGAACATACCTAATGACTCCAAGTATAAGATCTGACTCCAGTGCAACAAAACTTAGGATATCCTCAATACTCTCAAATTACTCGGCTAAGTCTGGATCAGCTTCATAAACTTTCTTCTTAATATTTTTTAGAGTTTTCTCTTCTAATTCTTCCATAAATAAAGATCGGTTGGAGCATTGTGCAGCAAAATGATCGTAACCATGACACTTGAAGCAGTGCAATCAAGAACTACTTTTCTTAGATAACTCTCCTGCAACTCTTGTTTCTTTATCTTTTTTTCTCATAATAGGATTTGTAGGTGGAGGTCCATTACTAGGAGCCTGGGTAGTATTTGATCTGAATCTAGAAGGAGTTATTCGGCTAGGTTCAAGATGATGGATGGTCGAATATCTAGAAAATCTTTCAAAGTCTAGAGCAAGTTGATAAGCTTATTCTAACGTGGTTACCTCTCACAAAAAGAGCTAACGCTGGATATCCTCTTGTAATTCAGCTCTAAATCTAGATAAGATAACAATTCTATCTTCGGTTACTCCACATCTCATGAGGTACTCATCAAATCTCGTAATATACTCTA
Organism: Cocos nucifera; assembly: GCA_006176705.1. Taxonomy (NCBI): domain Eukaryota; kingdom Viridiplantae; phylum Streptophyta; class Magnoliopsida; order Arecales; family Arecaceae; genus Cocos; species Cocos nucifera. The sequence goes on along the minus strand of QRFJ01002582.1, from coordinate 84,435 downwards.
TGACTGATCTATTCTCTTGAGTAAGTCTCTGCCACTGATCTAAAAATCTTTATTAGTAGGAGATGGGGAGGTATTTTTCTTTGAGTTTCTCCTTCATTTCATCCTAGGTTTCTATCGAATCTTATCTTCTCTGGTTGAGAAGATGTTCAACACTTTTCTAATAAAGTCGGACTTGCCTAATCAACTTCATCCTAGCAAACGTAACTCTTCTTGCTTCAGACATTTTATACCATCCAAAATAGTGGTCCATGCCCGATTCTCAATCTAGGTACTCTCTCAGATCTAGACAACCATCAAAATTTGGGGCTTTGATCTTCATATTTCTAAGGACATGCTCATCCCGATTGAACTGATTATGATGGGGGTGTGCTACTATAGGTCGACGTTCCTTCTTCTCTATCTTATAGGTAGTTGGAGAGACTCAGGTTCAGGTTGTCTTTGCCTAACTTCTTCTAGTACCGTTATCCTTTCACTCATGATTTTCATAAAATCTTTCATGTCATCAAACTTCTCAATCAGGGCATTAATGATAGCTGCTGTATTGGAATTCATGTTGGTATTGTATGGAAAAGTAGGATGTTGGTACTGGGTACCTGATCTAGTGGTCATGCAAGTCAAGGATGCAGGAATAAGATGTAGTAAGAAAGAGAGAAAAAAATGTTGGAAAATAAATTATGAAATTTAAAATGTGAAAACTTAACTTGCAGAAATTTTAAATTGTAGAATTTAAACTAAAGCCCTAACCAATCCAGCTCTGATACCAAATTGATGCGGGATAACCTAAAAAAAAGAAAAGATCAAGCTTTCTTTCGTTCGTCAATAATAAATTACGTCCGACTATGCCACATTATTTTCAGGACAGATAGTATAGTTGCCTATACTCTGCTCAGGAGGTGTGACTGCTTGACACGGGATCAAAGCACGATCAATCTAAATGATGCTGATGAATATCATTTTAGAGATCAGTAAACAACTAGCAACAATAAAGTAAATAGACATATAGCAAAAATTAAACATGGTCATGAATACTTGTAAAAAAAAATATAAATGGAATGAAGGATAGCAAGAAATTAAGTCCACAAAAAAATCTAAAAAAAGATAAGAAGAATTCAGATTATGGTAGTTAAGAAACTACCCTGATTAGGGCTCTTAATCTTTTAACCAAGCAGATCTATCGATAAAGAACTGGATCTTTACCAACATCAGATCTAAAAAAAAAATAAAATCAAAGATCAGTTGAGAAGGAACAAAGATCCTTATCAACATTTAATCTGTAGAATAATAGATCACTCTTTCTCTCTCTCTACATGATAGATAAAAATCTTGAAGGAGATAGATCTTCTTTTGGTGGAACTTGTGTAGGTAGATGGTGAAAATGAATCGGGATTGTAAGAATACTGAATCTCAAGAAAATGAAGATTAAAGAGATAGAAAAAGGTGGGCTTCACATCCTCCCCTCGTTAGATGATTTTGGATCTCACACCCTCTCCCTCTCAGAGCAACCAACATAAATATTTATGAAAATTATAAAGTGATTCATTCATTCATTGTCTCATTCATAAAAGATACATGGATTTATATAGGATCCTAGGGGTCCTATTTCTTTAGGAATCCTATTTCTTTTATACGAAAAAAATTAACCCTCCCAATAAAAAAGTAAAACATTATGTATGATTTTCAAATACAATAATATATCATATCTATCTTTTATAGAATCATAGAGAAGAAATCAGTCTTATAACAAAATAAGTAAGAAATCAAGAACTCTTAAAGAATCCTAGAAAAGAAAAAGAACTCTATGTGGGCGCTTGATGCCTAGCACAACTTGGCATAAGAATCCTTGGGCATGGCACATGCTGACGTGTGTATTTCCTCCCAAGCGTGTGGAGGATGGTGGCTCCAAAGATGATGTAGACCAGGCTTGCTTCTTTATGATGGTCTCTTTCCAAATAAGGCTCATGTTGAAAATATGTCCCAAAGCCAATCGTTAGCCTGTTGACGGTTGTGCTACTTATTGTACTTGTATATGAATTATCAAATAATAAAAATTATTTTGATATTTTTCATCATAAATTTTATTATTTTTTAATAAACTCCTGTGTTGTGATGAAGTCCTTAGGACTATCTAGATTTGATAAAGGAGGATTTATCATTTAGTTTTTAAATTGTTGACGACCAAAAGATATGTTGTTATTTAGGATGACAACGTTTATCGACTATAGATCATTGTGTACCATATAGGTTGGTTGTCCTCATAACCAAGGAGTGTTGAGACACTAGTATGGCATGTAAGTAAGATGTATGGATACATCTACACTGAACGTGACCAACTTCGGAGCTTTTCTTCTATCAAGATTAGCCTCGAAGAATATGGGTATAAGTGTCCCTTAGAACTGAGACCACCATGGTGACTTGCAAGCAATTCACTGTACTTAGGTACCAGACTCTGAATTTCTAATTCAATGATGGAAGGCTACTGGGAGCAGTCAAGTACTTGGCTTGTTGGTGTATGAGTCAAGATAGGATTGATCCCTCCAAGTATTGGAGCAAGTACATCGCTATATTTCAATTTAGCAAATCTTCGATCGGGGTAGTCCATATGATGGATGCTAAATTTTGATGTACAATATGGATGAATTTTATGATTGACAGTAAACCCTAGATCTTTTTTTTAAGCATCATGATTAAGGGGATGAATTATACGGTAACCATGTTCTACAGGTTCATCATTGTTGCGTTGCGACTTTTCAATCTATCCAGACGTCGGGTACCATTGCTAGATGGTAACATCGATTGGTACAAGAAATTAATTTTTGTACTATCAATTTAGAATTTGAACCTATGGGGTCACACATATAAGGAGTTTCTACATGATCCGATGATCATGAGTCTTGATGACCTAAGACACTATGGTTAGAGTCCCACTAGACTGAGACTTTATGATCAAGAGTTTCACTGGACTGGGACTCTAAGTCCTACTCATCTAAGACTCTCTGATCAGGAGTTTCACTGGTCTACGACTCTAAGATCGTGAGTTTCATTCGTTTGGGATACTAGGTTCAAGAGTCCCACTAGATTGAAACTCTTTAGGAGTTTCATGTTGATGGGACTCTATTATCCGATAACCCATTCGATTTGGACTTAAATATTTTTAGAGTATTAATTAGTAATTTAAATTTTAATTAGCTTGATTTGATTGAGCGATGAGGATTCCATCAAGTTCGATTGAATTTGATTCGATTGGGTTTGATCGGATCAGGTCATGAGATGACCTAATTGCTATGGAAGTTTTGATCCTGATTTGATCAGAAGCTAGACCTAATTAATTTTTAATTTGATTAGAATTTTATTAGATTAGGCTAATCCTAATTTGGTTTGGTTTAACTGAAGGGAAATCCTGATTTCCCGATCCAGGTTCGTTCAGATCTGATTAGATCAAGAGATATATTTCAAAAATTTTCTCTTGATCTTAATCAGATCTTGATAAATTTCAGATCTGATTCTTATTATTTTAATAAATAAAATAAAATAAGATAAATTAAATCAAATTTAATTTACCTAATTTGGGTAATCCTATTACCCTGTAGATGATCCTGATTGCAGCGGAAGGTTCTGGATCTTAGCCACGCAAGCGCCTGGCCTCTACCGGTATCCACTCGGGTTGGATCTGGAGAACCTCTTCTTCTCTATCACACCTCCAAAAATCAGATCTGGATCTGATCTGAAGGATCTTCAAAACTCTTTTGAAGATCTGCAGTCGTCCTTTTGCAGCAGCGCAGCCTTCTTGCTTTTGATCGCCTTTCCTTGATCTGAATCGCACCAACCTAAGTCCAAAACACTTTTTGGACGTGGAGAGCAAGGGGAGAAGAGAGTATGGCATGGAGAAGGAGGGGAGAGGCAGCCTTGGGGCGTGGGAAATCTCTATTGAATTCACTTAGGAATTAGGGTTGGGCGCAGGGTCTTATTTATAGACCTCTTGTGATCCAACTCCTCTTCCTCTCAACCAATCACAACCCTTTGTGAAATCAGATCTAAATCTGATTGGTTGGAATAGAGACCCCTGGATTCCTCCTTAGAGGGCGCCTAAGACCAGTCAAACTGGATTCTTAGTAGAACTCTGATTGGAATCCAAAAGGGAGGTGGAGTCTTTGTCCAACAAGGACTCCTAGGCGCCTCCTACTTGGGCTCACGCCACCCTTGGCGTGCGCCCTTCTCCTTGCCAGGTTCTGGCAGGGGGACAGGCCCCCACCAGCTCTCCAATAGGTGCATGACATGTGGTCAAAAGTCAAAGGGTCAATGGTCAACGTTTGACCAGTCAAAGGTAGACTTTTGACCAAAGTCAAAGAACAAGAAATGGCAGGTGACCAAAAATGGCAGGTAATGTCTTACAAATAAGACAACCTATTCTGACTTGGACAACCTCCAGTCAGACCATATGAAGGCCTCTGATTGAGCACAAACTCCTTTGGCTCAGTCAGGACAACTTATTTATGATAGTAAAAGAAGAACGTTAGGTTCAATCGAGTGCTAGCACGATTTCCTTGAACCTAATTGAATCTCATTCAGATCAATTGAACTAGATCAGTTCAATTGATGATCACCAGATTCAAACCCTTGTTTGTGTGACCCAGTTAGGTTCAGTTCTGTATGGTAATGGGATATGTCATGATCTCTATCATAGACATCATCGAAACTCCTTTCGATGGATCAGAACTCTTCTGATTCGAACAGCTAGAATGATCGATCATCTAAATCATTCTAATTGCTCCCAAAATCCACCAGTGACACCTAGCAGTATATGGTGGCAACCCATCAGAGCTGAATGCGAACCTCTTGGTGCAGCTACCTGTGTGATTAAGTTCTTCTATCTTGAGCCCCGATCAGATTAGGGTTAAGGTGAACTCGTCAAACCCTAGTCTCTGTCATATGATGTAATCATTCGATTCGAGTCCAATGTGAAAATCTAAATAGAAACTCTTTCTATTATTTCACTCTGCCATGGCCATGGATTTCTGGACTTGATTCTCATGATCATCATAGGGCTGCTCCTCTACCACCGAGGTAGATAGATTCCATCTTGATGCAATCCAGTTCCTACAATGAACATGCTATAGCCAACATACACCTCAGGGTTCCATATGGCTAGGAGACCGAGTAATGGTGTAGTCAAACTATAACACCCTCAAGGTGAACTGCCGATGCATCTCAGGTCAAAGAACCAGACACACTACTGCAGCATCGAGTCAGTCATTGACGAGAAGGTAGACTTCCTAATGACTACTCGAGGTGGTCACGCTCAGTGCCCTCGTTCTCTAACGAGTACCTGTACTCTCGCTCCGGTGTCTCCACACCGTAGACTCAAGACTCATCTACTAAAGAGAAGCGATCGTACACCAACCTTCCGGATCAATCACCATCCTCGTGATGATCCTATGGTCGGGAGCTGTTTATGAGTTAATAATGATTATTCATGTCTTAAATTTTCAACTCTTGAAAATATGAATTATCATTACCATTAACTCAAAGGATGTATCACAGACACTAAATACACATGTGTGATAGAAAATAACCCATTTTATTAATTATAGTCAAAATTATAATTTTGCCCCTAGAAGTGTATTACAAGTGTCAGCCAATTCTGGCTTCTAGGGCACATATATCTAACAATCTCCCACTTGTCCTAAAGCCAATTGGCTACAAGTCTAAGTCCCATCTTCTCAAGGTGGGCTTCGATCTTCTGCTGGCCCAACGGCTTTGTAAGTGGGTCTGCCACATTATCTGTGGAGTTGACTCTCTTGACCTCAACGTAACCTTTCTCAAGGTAATCGCGGATGAGATGATATCGCCGCTCAATGTGCTTGGACTTCTGGTGAGACCTCGGCTCCTTAGCAAGGGCTATGGCGCCATTGTTGTCGCAGTAAAGAGGAATGGCATCTGATGGCATTACTCCAATTTCTGCAGCAAACTTCTTGTACCAGAATGCTTCCTTTGCAGCCTCTGATGCAGCTATATATTCTGCTTCCATGGTGGAATCTGCTATCACAGTTTGCTTGGAACTCTTCCAGCTGACAGCTCCACCATTGCACACAAACAGACTTCCAGATGTCGACTTTCGATCATCTATATCAGACATGAAGTCCGAGTCTGTGTATCCCTGAACTTGGAGTTCTCCATTACCAAAGACCAACATCATATCCTTAGTTCTTCTCAAGTACTTAAGGATACATTTCACAGAAGTCCAGTGTTCTTCACCTGGATTTGACTGATATCTGCTTGTGACACTCACAGCATGGGCTATATCAGGTCGTGTACATAGCATGGCATACATGAGGCTCCCTATTGCAGAAGCATAAGGGATCTTGCTCATGCGTTCTATTTCCTCAGGTGTGCTGGGGCACATCTTCTTGGAAAGATGAATACCATGTCTGAAGGGTATTAATCCCCTCTTAGAGTTTTCCATACTAAACCTCTTTAGTACTTCCTCTATGTACATCTTCTGTGAAAGTCCTAGCATCCTATTCGGTCTATCCCTATAGACCTTAATTCCTAGAATAAAGGATGCTTCACCTAGGTCTTTCATGGAGAATTCCTTGGACAACCACATCTTGACTGATGTCAACATGGGAATATCATTCCCAATAAGGAGGATGTCATCCACGTACAATACGAGGAAGACAACAGCGCTCCCACTGACCCTTTTGAAAACACATGGTTCCTCTTCATTTTTGATGAAACCAAACTTTTTGATCACATCATTGAAACGAGTGTTCCAGCTCCGAGATGCTTGCTTAAGTCCATATATGGACCTTTGCAGCTTGCAAACCTTGTGATCAGTATCACTGGATGTGAAACCTAGCGGCTGTTCCATATAGATATCTTCCTCAAGATATCCATTTAGGAATGCCGTTTTCACGTCCATTTGCCATATTTCATAATCGAAATAGGCTGCAACAGCAAGCAATGTGCGGATGGATTTTAGCATAGCTACTGGGGAAAAGGTATCCTGATAGTCAATGCCTTCACGTTGACTATAACCTTTTGCCACCAGTCTAGCCTTGAATGTCTCCACATTCCCATCTGCACCAATCTTTCTCTTGAAGATCCATTTACACCCAATAGGTACTATACCTTCTGGTGGATCTACCAAGGTCCAGACTTGGTTTGAGTGCATCGAGTCGAATCTTCTGACTTCATTGCCTCAAGCCATTTCTCGGAGTCGATATCTGATATCGCCTCGTTGTAGGTTTTGGGATCATCACCATGAGCACCATTACCTATGAGGAACATTTCCTCTACGTCCTCTGAAATAATACCTAAGTATCTTTCAGGGGGACGGGAAAACTCTTTCCGATCTACGAGGTGGAGGAGGTAGTGTTCTTATTGGCTCAACCTGATTTGGTTCCACTTGGTCCTTAGCTCGTTCTGCTTGTGAGACTTTCTCATCAAGCTTAATCTGCTTTCCAATGCCGCTATCTTGAATAAACTATTTTTCAAGAAATATGGCATGTCGACTCACAATCACATTGTGGTCTTCTGGAATGTAGAAATAGTATCCTAATGACTCTTTAGGATATCCTATGAATCGAGCTCTAAAGGACCTAAACTCTAACTTGTCCGCTTGTTGTCTTTTGACATGAGCCGGACAACCCCAAATTCTGAGATGACTCAGACTTGGTTTCTTACCGTGCCATATCTCATACGGTGTGGTAGGAACGGTTTTAGAGGGAACCCTATTCAGTAGATAGATTGAAGTTAATAATGAATGTCCCCAAAGAAAATCAGGGAGGTCTGTGAAGCTCATCATGGATCGAACCATATCCAATAGAGTCCGATTTCTCCATTCTGAAACCCCGTTGAGTTGAGGTGTTCCTGGTGGAGTCCATTGAGAGACTATGCCATTTTCCTTAAGATAGTCTAGGAATTCTCGGCTAAGGTATTCACCTCCTCGATCTGATCGAAGAACCTTAATGGGTTTTTCCAGTTTATTTTTTCTACTTCATGTCTGAATTCTTTGAACTTTTCAAAGGCTTCAGACTTGTGTCTCATAAGATACACATACCCATACCTAGACAGATCATCGGTAAAGGTAATGAAGTAGACAAAATTGCCTCTAGCCGGCACATCGAAATGGGCCGCACACATCAGTATGTACTAGGGCAAGGAGATCTGTGGCCCTCTCCCCATGTCCAACAAAAGGGAGTTTAGTCATTTTGCCTTGAAGACAAGATTCACAAGTTGGATATGACTCAAAAGTCAATGGACTCAATAGCCCATTTTTCTCCAATTTGTTGAATCCTATCTTCTGCTATATGACCTAATCTCAGGTGCCATAGATATCTGTCGTTTGGACTATCCCTAGGTCGTTTGGCATTCACGTTTTGCTCGATAGTTAAAATAGGTACATCAATATGTAACTGATAAAGACCATTAATAAGGAAACCATTTGCAATTTTATTTCTTTCATAAAGAATGTTACAATGGTCCTTAAAGAAGGTGAATCACATAACCTTCTTGTGCTAAGCATGAAACAGAAATCAAATTCCTGCTAGCTGCAGGCACATAATAACAGTCTTTTAAAACTAAGTCTAAACCAGATGGTAATCGAAGAGGGTATGTTCCCACGGCTACTGCAGCAACTCTTGCTCCATTACCGACGCGTAGGATCATGTCTCCATCCCTCAGCCTCCTGCTATCCTCAAGACCCTGCATAGAAGTGCACAGATGAGCACTAGAACCAGAGTCAAGCACCCAACTGGATGCAGAAGAAACCGTAAGGTTAGACTCAATAACGAGCATACCTCCAGAAGGACCTTCCTTCTTGTTCTTCAGGGTGGCCAGGTAAGTAGGGCAGTTCCGCTTCCAATGGCCGTCGCTGTTGCAATGGAAACACTTTCCTTTGCCATCGGCCTTCTTCTTCGGTTCTGCCTTCTTCTTCTTTGATCCTTCCACCTTTTGCTTTTTCACAGACTTCTTTTTCTTTCCATAAGACTTTCTTTTGGAAGAAGTCCGTTCCATAGCAAGAACTGAGCCTTTAGAACCTTTCATAGAAAGCTCAGCGGTAACCAGCATATTCATTAACTTCGGCCAAGGAATTTTGAAGTTTATGCATGTGGTAATTCATGATGAATTGCCCATATGCATCAGTCAAGGATTGCAGAATAATATCGTTCTGCAGATCCAAGTCCAACTTCACACCGAGCTTCTCAAGCTCTTCCATGTCCTTGATCATTGTCAGACAGTGATCTTGGACTGACTGCCCATCACGCATCTTAGCCTTAAAAAGTCATTTCGTGACTTGATATTTGGCTGCGCGACTCTGTTCACCAAACATCTCCTGCAGGTGAGCCAACATTTGGCGAGCAGTCCCGATATCTTCATGTTGGCGCTGGAGCTCATCAGACATCGAGCCCAACATGTAATATCTGGCCTTATTATCTTCGTCAATCCATTTTTCCAGAGACGCTCTCTGTTCAGTGGATGGACGAGCTGGTAAGGTGGGAGGGTCCTGGTCCAAAACATGTGGTTAACTTCTCTGAACCCAAAATAATTTTGTAGTTCCTGAGCCAATCTTTATAATTGGGTCCAGTCAGTCTATGTGTGTCCAGGATACGTGCCAATGGGTTGGACGCAGACATTTTTCCTGTAGAGAGTCAAAGATTCTAGTTAGATACTGTAATTTTGACTTGACCAATTTATTTAGGAATTTTATTTTTAAACAAATTAGCTCCCACTATTTTCTCGGATCCCTACACTCCCTCTGTAGAGATGCGAAAAATCTCCATGCGATTAATGATTTCTAGTGGGTGGTGCGGTCTCACCAACTGACTCATCACCTCACCTAACAGTTATTGGTGATGGGTTAGCCAATGAGTGAACAACTCTTGTTCAATGATTCTCTAATCATGGTGCACCCAAACTTGGTCTCTAATTCATGAATCTCACCGTATCCAGAATATTGATCCACTCCTTAGTTAAGTCAGACCCACCATTTGCATAGACTGGGTTCCTAATTGAGTCTCTCACCGTATCCGGAAATATTGAGCCCAACTCATCCTCCAGCCCATAGCATCCAATGCCTAATAGACATGGTTGCATCTTCCCGGTGCAACTGAGCCACTGTATCCAGCCGAGAACAATCAACCCCGGGAAGGGCCCGCACATCTACAATGGTGGAAGACCTCAGACTTAATCTTTTCTTAGGGAGAATTGATTCAGGTCTCATTAAACTAGACTTGGCTTAGTCATAACAATTATGACTAACCTAGTGGCATGGGTTAGCTCGGATTATTGACCACCTCAGATCAGAACTGTGTCAACAGATATGGCCAGGTAAGTGAGACCGGTGGAAGGAATATGCCATTAACTCGTACAAGAACGCATTCAGGTCGAGTAGCTTCCAATTAAAAACCAGTCGGTCGTATGTGCCAAACTTACCTTAGACACCAAATTGTTGAGTCAGAACCAATTGGGTTAGCCTACAATCCAGACTCTAACCTCTGAGCCTAATTAGGTCTTGCTTGATCGTGACTCGATCTTGACCCAGACTTAATCCTATTAGGCTGGTCAATTTAAGCATTGTTGATCCCATCTAACCAACTCTTGATTCGGTTTGATCAACCGCTTAGACCTAATTGAGCTACCCAAGCCCGAACCCAGTATTATGAATATGTCTTAGATCTGAAAATTCTCAATTTTAGACCTAATTAATATTCCATAAACTTAATTCTTAATTAAGTAGGGTTCATAAACAAAATATGCACAATAAATCCTAGGGTTTCAGGATCTAGGGTTTTGCAGAAAGTAAGTTTTGGGTTTCTGATTAAGGACGAACACGCAGCACCCCTACACGTCATAAGAACACCCCATCGAATGGGAAGAGAGGGCCTTTAAACCCTTCTTCGTTCTTATGACCGGACGGCCAAGAGGAACGCCTTAATCAGGAACATGTCAATACTACAAAACAGTATTTAGATCTATATCATATATCTCATATACAAATTAGATCTAATCATGGCATATTTTGCATACATCTCATGTATCAAATCATGCATATTTTCAGATCTAAATTATCTCATAATAATCTAAAAAATTAGATTTAAATTGATCTAATCAAAATAAATTCTAATCTAGACAATTATGTAGAACTATTCTACAACTAGTCTAGACATGCATCAATCATATCTCATATGATATTTAAAATTAAATAATTTTTATTTGCTATTTTTTAGATGTTATTATAACACTTATAATATCAAAAAATAGTAAATAAGAAGATCTAAAATATGATTTAATCAGATTAAATCAAAAACATGCAAAACTATTCTATAGAACTATTCTATTCTAGAACTAGTCATGCATATCTTCTTAATCTTAGATCCAAATCATTTAATTTTAATTTTTTTGATTTCAGATCTGATCACATCTCATGTGACATCTGAAAATCACTTTATTTTCTAATTAAAATAAAATTTAAAATCAGATCTAAACAATTTAGAACCATGGCTCTGATACCAGTTGAAGGGAAATCCTGATTTCCCGGTCCAGGTTCGTCCAGATCTGATCAGATCAAGAGATATATTTCAAAAATTTTTCTCTTGATCTCAATCAGATCTTGATATATTTCAGATCTGATTCTTATTATTTTAATAAATAAAATAAAATAAGATAAATTAAATCAAATTTAATTTACCTGATTTGGGTAATCCTATTACCCTGTAGATGATCCTGATTGCAGCGGAAGGTTCTGGATCTTAGCCACGCAAGCGCCTGGCCTCTACCGGTATCCACTCGGGTTGGATCTGGAGATCCTCTTCTTCTCTATCACACCTCCAAAAATTAGATCTGGATCTGATCTGGAGGATCTTCAAAACTCTTTTGAAGATCTGCAGTCGTCCTTTTGCAGCAGCGCAGCCTTCTTGCTTTTGATCGCCTTTCCTTGATCTGAATCGCACCAAACTAAGTCCAAAACACCTTTTGGACGTGGAGAGCAAGGGGAGAAGAGACTATGGCATGGAGAAGGAGGGGAGAGGCAGCCTTGGGGCGTGGGAAATCTCTATTGAATTCATTTAGGATTAGGGTTGGGCGCAGGGTCTTATTTATAGACCTCTTGTGATCCAACTCCTCTTCCTCTCAACCAATCACAACCCTTTGTGAAATCAGATCTAAATCTGATTGGTTGGAATAGAGACCCCTGGATTCCTCCTTAGAGGGCGCCTAAGACCAGTCAAACTGGATTCTTAGTAGAACTCTGATTGGAATCCAAAAGGGAGGTGGAGTCTTTGTCCAACAAGGACTCCTAGGCGCCTCCTACTTGGGCTCATGCCACCCTTGGCGTGCGCCCTTCTCCTTGCCAGGTTCTGGCAGGGGGACAAGGCCCCCACCAGCTCTCCAATAGGTGCATGACATGTGGTCAAAAGTCAAAGTGTCAATGGTCAACGTTTGACCAGTCAAAGGTAGACTTTTGACCAAAGTCAAAGAACAAGAAATGGCAGGTGACCAAAAATGGCAGGTAATGTCTTACAAATAAGACAACCTATTTCTGACTTGGACAACCTCCAGTCAGACCATATGAAGGCCTCTGATTGAGCACAAACTCCTTTGGCTCAGTCAGGACAACTTATTTATGATAGTAAAAGAAGAACGTTAGGTTCAATCGAGTGCTAGCACGATTTCCTTGAACCTAATTGAATCTCATTCAGATCAATTGAACTAGATCAGTTCAATTGATGATCACCAGATTCAAACCCTTGTTTGTGTGACCCAGTTAGGTTCAGTTCTGTATGGTAATGGGATATGTCATGATCTCTATCATAGACATCATCGAAACTCCTTTCGATGGATCAGAACTCTTCTGATTCGAACAGCTAGAATGATCGATCATCTAAATCATTCTAATTGCTCCCAAAATCCACCAGTGACACCTAGCAGTATATGGTGGCAACCCATCAGAGCTGAATGCGAACCTCTTGGTGCAGCTACCTGTGTGATTAAGTTCTTCTATCTTGAGCCCCGATCAGATTAGGGTTAAGGTGAACTCGTCAAACCCTAGTCTCTGTCATATGATGTAATCATTCGATTCGAGTCCAATGTGAAAATCTAAATAGAAACTCTTTCTATTATTTCACTCTACCATGGCCATGGATTTCTGGACTTGATTCTCATGATCATCATAGGGCTACTCCTCTACCACCGAGGTAGATAGATCCCATCTTGATGCAATCCAGTTCCTACAATGAACATGCTCATAGCCAACATACACCTCAGGGTTCCATATGGCTAGGAGACCGAGTAATGGTGTAGTCAAACTATAACACCCTCAAGGTGAACTGCCGATGCATCTCAGGTCAAAGAACCAGACACACTACTGCAGCATCGAGTCAGTCATTGACGAGAAGGTAGACTTCCTAATGACTACTCGAGGTGGTCACGCTCAGTGCCCTCGTTCTCTAACGAGTACCTGTACTCTCGCTCCGGTGTCTCCACACCGTAGACTCAAGACTCATCTACTAAAGAGAAGCGATCGTACACCAACCTTCCAGATCAACCACCATCCTCGTGATGATCCTATGGTCGGGAGCTGTTTATGAGTTAATAATGATTATTCATGTCTTAAATTTTCAACTCTTAAAAATATGAATTATCATTACCATTAACTCAAAGGATGTATCACAGACACTAAATACACATGTGTGATAGAAAATAACCCATTTCATTAATTATAGTCAAAATTACAATTTTTCCCCTAGAAGTGTATTACAAGTGTCAGCCAATTCTGGCTTCTAGGGCACATATATCTAACATTAACATAGTCTAATTGGATCTAGATTAATTGGTTTGGTTGAAACCAATTAGGACCAAGTCAAATGAAGTTTGAATTCAAACTCTCCCATGCGCCCACCATTTTTGACTTTTTCACTCTTGTTCCATGCTCCAAAATTTTGTACATAACTTTTCTCTCACCCAGAAGGTTTCTGTGCCCCCTCTTTTATCTATTTTTGACCTGGTCTAAGGGTTGGACTGATTCAAAGTAAGTTGAGTTTTGAATTCAACTTAGTTTGTTGGAGGTTGCAACCAATCCAACCTTATCTGCTTCCCATGCCCTCCCTTTTGTTTATCAAATATTTTTAGAGAAATAAAAATGTGCACATGTAGAAGAAGAGTCCTTCTGCATGTTAAACACATGGGAGGAGGCATTGGATAAAGATAAGAGGCTCACTTGATTTTTGAAATCAAGTGAGTGGTTAAAATCTTCCAACCACTCAACCTTATCACTCTCCATGTGCTTTTCCCATGGTATTCATATCAATAAATTATGAGAATTTTTTCATGTGCATAAGAAGAGGTTAGAATTATGTGGTAAAAATTATAAAGTGATTGGGTATTAGTTTTGGGCAAAAAAAATCTTGGAGTGAAGGTGAGTAGGGTCCTGCAGCACTTTATTTTTCCCTCATGCTTCTCTTCTCTTCTGATTTTCATCTCTAAGGATACTCAATTTTTAGATATGATCTAAATAAGGTTTATAGATCTTAAAGTCATATTTCTAGAAAAATTTGTTTCATAAAAAAACTCTACTCAGAGAGGGTGTGATAGGATTTTTAGTGTGTCAGAGTTTTTAAGCTGAGTGAAACCCTAGTTTTGGGAATCTGGTTTGGGTGGAGAGATCGAGTGCTGTGAGCATCAGATCGCCACCAAATTTAAAACACCTCTTCATCATCCTCCAATATTTATATTTTAATTTTTTTAAGTATCTAAAAAATTAGAAAGTATACGATCGATCGGATCGATCATGATCAGCCATCAAAGGCCCCAGCGAGGAGCTAGCACTCCGATGGAGCTGGTCGGAACCAAAAGCTCCGTATGGACCATCTGTAGAGACTGAATGAGTGTGCGACTGTAGTATAACACCATAGCTTCTTTTGGTGGATTCAGATCGTGGAGTTTAGCTATCCATGAAAAGGTATCGAGTTTTGAACTCGTATCGGTCAGCAAATTCAATTTGCTAATCGAATGCATTTTATTTTTCTATCACATATTAGCATATTTAGATCCTAAGTGGGGTTTATTTGATATGATCAATGCATGCATAGTATTAATTTTAGATTAATATTTACTTTCGTTGCTATTTTATTCAAAAAAATTTTGAAAATGCATGCTTAAATCCTACGTGATTTCCTTCAAATGATATCAGAGCAAATTTACTAAACATGATATGCTTCTATATTTTAGATTGATAATTTAGATTTAATCTAAATATTAATCTAATAATCTAATTAATTAGATATAAAAATTAAAATCTAGATCGTATGGATTACAGGTTGTCCTATTGTAGCCCTACAGTGAAAAGGTTATTTTGGTATGTTGCTAATTTATATTGTTAATCATAAAATCTTAGATTTGATCATATTTTTATGATCTAATTATATTAGGCTTTAATCTGATTTATGATTATCAATGCATAATTAAATAAAGTTTGATTCATGGTTTAGTATTATGCAGTGTACATAGTTTTAGATTAAATCCTACAACTAGTATTATTTGTGAATTGAGCCAATTCAATTTTAAAGTGAGTTGACTCAACTAGTGAATAATACTAAGTTATAAAAAAATTTTAAAAATTTAAAAAATATTTTCAAAAAATCAAACCATAACTCACAGCCCATAAACTTAATTAAATATTAAGTATAATGATTTAGTGTCTAGAATTGTGAATTAAGACTCTAAGTCATTAATCATAAAACATGGGTTATTGGGTTAGTTGAATTAGGTCCATAAATTAGATTAGACCTAAGGTTAGATAAAGAGTGGACTAAATTAGAGTAATTGATCAAATCTAATTAAATATTAATTTAGATTAGGTCAAGAACTCTATGGACTCAATTACAATAGTTGTAGTTGGTCAAGTCCAAGCCTTTAATGAGGACCAAATGGATTAGATTCTTGGCTACATGGTCGAACCCAAAATTACTAGGTTGATCAAATTAAAACTAATAAACTAGATGGTGTCTAAGGTAAGTTTGGCAGTTTGACCAGTGGTTTTTAATTGGAAGCTATTCGCACTGATTCGATCTTTGACAAGTTAATGACATATCCCTTCCACTGATCTCACTTACCTGGCCATCCTGGTGAGTTAGATTTTGATTAGATCACTTGGTGATTTGGGCTCACTCATGTCAATTAGATAAATCGGTCTGACTGATTTAGATGCTTCTAATGCCAACTTAGATTAGATCCTTTTTTATCTGACTCAGTGAAGTCAGAGGGAGGATCAAAATTAGCTTGCTTTTCTTAAATATGTTAACTAAATCCTCTAAAATTATTAAATCCATAAAAATGAAATAGTTAAATAGATAACTAAATCATAGCCTCCCATTAAGTTGAGTGATAATAGGTTCATTAATTTGATAATCACTGGAGGCCCAAAGGTCTGGTGCTTATTAACTAATAAAATTATCATTCATAAAATGATGATTTGGTTAAATCTTTCTAATGGTGGTTAGGTTGGCCGACCAAAGTCAGATCTAATCATTTATTGGTTAGATAAGACTAAATATGGTCATGTTAATGGTTGGACCTAATCAAACTTTTTCAGTGGAAGCCAAAGCCTACTGATTAGGTCTCTAGGGCAAAATTGATATTTCTAGAAATTGTTTGGAGAAGCAATTGATTTTGAACCTATCCATAGGTGCATATGGGTTGACCAACTAAAGTTGGGCTCGTGTGTAGTCTATGTGGATTCTAGTACCCACTAAGAAATTAAAATAATTTTTCGAATTAAAAGTAGTGGCTACCAATTTGTATAAAAACTAGGAGAACCTTTAGACTAAAGTCCAAGTCTTTACGATAATTGATTCATATACTAATTAGGTTTGGTTTTTCTTATTATGCAGAAATGGCCACTAACCTATCGCTCCGATCATTATTAGACAATAACAAATTAATGAGACACAACTACGATAGTTGGTATCATAAGTTAAAAATCATCCTGAAGCATGAGCGGATCCTTTATGTCATAACGGATCCCGCACCTATGGAGCCAGCCCCGAATGCTAGGGGAGCGATCCGAGACACTTATCAGAAGTGGCTCAATGACCGCACCAATGTTCGATGTATAATGCTGGTGGCAATGAACGATGAGTTCAGTCGTAGGTTTGAAAACATCCAGCCATAGGAGATGCTTCAAATGTTGAACGACTCCTTTGGCACATTTGACGACATTGAAAGGCACAAAACAAGTTATGCTATTTTCAATGCTCGGATGAGGAATGGGGCCTCAGTCATCGATCATGTATTGTACATGATCAAGATGATTGATTGCCTTAGCAAGCTGGGCTTTTCCTTTTATGAGCAGCTCGGAAAGGATGTGATCCTTAATTTCTTGCCCAAGTCCTTCCTCCCCTTCCTAATTTATTTTAAAATGACAAAGCCTGCAGTCAACTATCACGGATTGTTGGGGTTGCTGTAAAATTTTGAGAAGGATCACCAACTCCATAAGAAGATGGTGAATGTAGTGGGAGGGTCTTCTTTTGATTGTCGACTCTTTAAGAAAAGAAAGAAGAAGAAGAATAAGAAGGTGTAGTCAAACACCAAGATGACTGCACAGGGTTGGACCAAAAAGTGCAAGTCCGATCAGAGTCAGGTAGAGTGCTTCTTCTATAAGAAGCAGAAGCACTAGAAGAGGAACTATCCTCTGTACATTGTCTCCCTGAACCTGAACAGGCCGAGGAAGAAACAAGTGGTTGATGGGTAAGATAATTATATGATAACACCTTGCAATTTTTTCTTATTTGATTCTACTGCCTGGGTATTAGATATTGAAAGTCCTTATCATATTTGTAATTCTATGCAGGGCTTACAGATCAGTAGAAAATTTGATCAAGGCAAGAGGTTTCTGAACGTTGGAGATGGAAGATAAGTTCCAATTTTAGCTTTAGAAATCATGAACCTTGTAATTAATTCAAATAAAGTTATTCTCAATGAATGTCATTATTATCTAACTTTCTTATTGAATATCATTTTTGTAGGCCTTTTGACCATGAATGATTTTGAAATATCAATAAAAAAAAATTATAATGTCAATTTAAATGATGTTATAATTTTGATTGGATAATTGAATAACGAAATTTATTTACTTTCTATGCTTGTTAATGTGGTTCAATCCTCTGGTAAATATCCTAAAATTAATGATGTATCTGATGTCTACCTTTGGCACTATAGGCTAGGTCATATTAGCAAGAATAGAATTAACAGGTTAGCTCAAGAAGGAATTCTTGAGGTTAGTGGTTGTGAATCACTTTTGACCTGTGAGTTCTATCTTCTTAGTAAGATGACCAAGTCATCTTTTACTGAAAAAGATGAATGAGCCACTAAATTCCTGAGTCTAGTACATTCAGATGTATGTGGACCCATAAGCTCAAGTGCCATAGGTGGATATTTCTACTTCATAACCTTCACAGATGATCTATCGAGGTATGGGTACGTCTATTTAATAAAGTATAAGTCGGAGTCGTTTGAAATATTCAAACTATTTTGAAATGAGGTAGAAAAGCAAACTGAAAAGAGTATTAAAACTTTTTGATTTGATCGAGGGGGTGAGTGTTGGGAAATGTGTCCTAAAGCCAATCATCTAAGTAGTAAATGATTGAAATTAGTATATAAGTTATCTAATCATAATAGTTATTTAGCTGGTTCATCATAAAAGTTCTATTTTTCTTAAATAAACTTCTAAATTATGATGAAGTCCTTAGAACCATAATCAATCAATAAAGGAGGATTTATCGGATGATTCTTAAATTTTTCATGACCAAATGATAAGTTATTAACAAGGATGATAACTTTTCGAGTGTAGGTCGCTGCATGCCATATACATTGGTTGTCCTCGTAATCAAGTGGTGTGGAGACACTGGTATGGCATTCAGATGAGATGTAGGAGTATATCTATACTGAACGTGATCAATGTAGCACTCTACTATCAAGAGTAGCTAACTAAGACCAATGGATATAAGTATCCCTTCGACCTGAGATCACCATGGTGACTTGCAAGCAACTCACTATACTTTGGTGCTAGACTATCTGTATTTCTAATATAGGTTTGAAAGATTTTTGGGTATAGTAAAGTACTTATAAAGTTGGTGTATGAGTCAAGATAGGATTGACCACTCCTAATTAACTTCAGAAAGAGAATAACTCACTATGTTTCAATTTAGCAAAACCTAGGCCTAGATAATCCTCGTGAGGTGTCACAGGATTTGCAAAATTTTGAGACACAATAGAGATGACTTGTATGAGTGTTTGACAGCAAACTCGAAGTCATCTTGAACATTATTGGTCATAGGGATGAATTATACGGTAACCATGGGTTAGGGTTCTAAGAATGTTGCTTTGCATACATTCGATCTATTCGGACGTCAAAAACCATTGCTAGATGGTAACTTTGATTGGTATAGAAATTGGTTCCTATGCTACCTGCTTAGGTTCGAACCTATGGGGTCAAATACAATAGAGCTTTTAACCTGATTGAATGGTTAATTGATGATTGAGAATCATTTCGAGGTCAAACATTCAATGCGATTGATGTTTGACCTAATGCAAGTGTTGTAGGAGGATTGATTAGCAATTGGATTGCTAATTGGCTCAATTTGATTGAGCAATTGGGCTAAGATCAAGTATAATTGAATTAGATTCAATTAGAATTAGTTTGAATTTAATTAGATTAAGTCTAATTGGTTTATTGGATAAGTCAATTGCAAGAAAAAATAATTTCTTGTTTGACTAAGACTTCGGTTCACCTAATTGACTTAGCATTTAAATCAAATTTAAATCTTGATTCAATCTGATTTAATTGGGCTCCTAATTAGATTAGGATCATCCTTAATTAGGTTGCATTTGATCTGATTTAAATGGAATTTAAATTAGGTTCAAAACTATTTTGACCTAGTCAAACAGGAGGAGTCCCAATTGGACTGGAACTCTCTCTCTTTCTCTTACACCTAAGACCTCATGCCCACCTTAATTAATTTTTGATTTTTTTATGTGTATTCCCACACCCAAGAAGGCCTTCCATGCCCCATAATTCATATTTTTGGGAATTTGTTATGACTTGGTCAAAGCTTGAAAGAAGTTGGGATTTGTTTCTTACTTGGAAGGGTCCCCTTTAACCAAAACTTCTTTCCCTCTTGTGCGCCCACTTAACCCATGCCATATTTAACTTCTCCACCCTTGTCCCAAGTTTTTGGGATGTCTATTTGATGGTTCTCATGAAAAAAATTAAGAGAGGGGCGTCCAAGAGTTGGACGCCCCATAGAAGTTCCTCCTTTGACTAGGTTTTGACCTAGTCTTGCAGTAAAAAGGGGCGCCTCCTTTGAGATGGTTAGAGGACGTAAAAAATTCTAACAAAATCATAAAAAAATTAGAGAAAAAGGAGGAGAAGGCGTGGAGGATTTGTGGCACCAAGATTCATGGAGAAGAGCCTTCAATTAAGACATCAAAGGTTGATGTCTTGAAGAGACAAGGTAAGAGAAGATTGTCTTCTCTTATATTTTTCTTTTATATTTCTCTCTTTCTATTTCTTTATAATTTTTATATGATAAAAATTATTAGAGAGAGAGGATTTAGTTATGGGGATGAATGCTCCAAGTTGTTCGGGCATGGTGTTATTTTTTGAACATGATCTGATCATATCCTAATGAGCGAAAGAGAAGAAAAGAAAGATCTTCTCTTAAGATTTCTTGGAGAACCCTTCCTCTCCAATTTTTGTGAGAATTTTTGTATGAATAAAATCAAAAATCTTAGATCTAAAGAACATGTATTTGATTAACCATCAGGAGGAATCCATGAGAAGCTAGCACTTCGAGCGGATCTTTGTTCAATGAACCTTTGATCTGTGTTGCAGGTTCGTATGGATCATCTATAGAGATTGGATGCTTGTGCGGCTTCAAAAGCAATAACGGATTCAATCACAGAGTTCTCAACCCATGCAAAGGTAAGAGATCTGATCTCTTGGTGACCTATATGCGATTTAGGATTAGATCTAGAATTATTCTAGATCTAGGTATTGATATGATCAATACCACTTATGATTAATTTAATTTTATATTTATATTTATATCATAACATATTATAGGTCCTTAATATAGAATTTTATAATTTAATTGCATGCATGTTATAGATTAAATAGTTTAATCTATGTCTTCCGCTACTCTATATTTTGAAAAAAATTTGAAATCTATGCATGAAACTCTGCATGTTTTCCAACAGTGATATCAGAGCATCCAGATTCTTTTATAATATATTCATGTATGCTTAAGAATAAATCTAAAAATTAAAATTAATTAAAGATCACACATACTGTCATAAGGTTATCCTGTTGTAAGGTTAACCCCTTACAATGAAAAGGTTGTCCTAGTATGTGCTGATCTAAATCCAAATCATGAATAATTTAGATTAGATCTAAGAAAATTTATGATTTAATTTTTTAATTTAAATATAAAATTAAATAAATATTGAATCTATTTTATATTATTTAGATTAGATCTAAATAATATCAGAATTGCACATACTGCCATAAGGTTGTCCTATTGTAAGGTTTATCCCTTACATTGGAAAGGTTGTCCTAGTATGTGCTGATCCAAGAAACCTAAATCATAAATATGTTAGATGATATCTAAAATAATTTATGATTTATTTTTAAATTTTAAATCTAATTTTAAATAATTTATCATCTGATCCACATGTTATGTTTTATGTTTAGATCTAGATCCTCTTATTGCATATGTTGATATGTAATTTTTATTTTGTATCTAGAATGTATATATATGACATATTTATTTTATAAAATTTAAATTGAGAACTTACTTTCTACAAAATTTTAGATTCAAAATCCTAGGACATGATCTAAATAATGAAATAAATCAGATCTAAAATCATGTATTGAATATGATTCAATATAAATTATTTATAATTTAAAAATATTTTAAATAATAAAATCAGAAACTAGTTCTAAGGTTCCATAAATCCAAACTTTGAATTTAATTGAGAATTAAATGATTGTTTAGGATCCAGATTTATGATTTGAAGATCCTAAGATAATTTCATAAAACTTGGATTAAATGTTAAATGGGTTAGTTTTGATCAGATCATTAACTAAGTTAGACCTAGGGTTAGATTAAATATAAACTTAGTTAAGAAATTGATCAAATCTAATTAATAATTAATTAGAATTAAGTTATTTCTTTTCTATAGATCAATTCAATAGTTGTAGTTGATCAAAGTCCATATATCTAACAAATAGATCTGATCGCGGCTTAGTGGTCAAGCCCAAATCTTTAGGTAGACCAAATCAAAATTGATAAACCAATTAGTGTCTAAGGTAAGTCTGGCATTCCAAATTTATGGTTTTTAATTGGCAGCCCACTTACCTGACCATTTATAATGGTGTCTAAAGCAAGCCTTGGCAGACCCTCCCATCGATCTCACTTACCTGGCCAATGTGGTTAACCAGATTTTGATTAGATTGCTTATTAATTCGAGCTAACCCATATCACATAAAAAATCAGTGAGACTGATTTCATTCGGTGAGACTGATATAGGTGTCCATGAACTAAAATTGATCATAATCCTCATTAATGACTTATGAAGTCAGTGGAAGGACCTGACTTGGTGAAGTCAGTGGAAGCAAATTGATCCATATCCTTTCTATCCTTAAATCACTAATAATTTAAATCTTCTAAAATTATTAGGTTCTTAAAATGATGAAGTTATGAAGATAATCGAGTCATAGCCTTTCATTAAGGTGTTTGATAATGAGTCCATTAACTCAATAATCATTGGAGGCCCATAGGCCTGGTGCTTGTTGACTAATGAAATTATCATTCATCATATGATGATTTGGATGTGTCTCTCTAATAGTGGTTAGGTTGACCAACCATAGTTGGACTTAATCATTCGTTAGTTAGATGCACCAAGTATACTCATGTTAATGGTTGGACCTAACCGAATCCTTACAATGGAGGTCCTAGCCTACTGATTAGATTTCTGGGATAAAATTAAATTACTAAAAGTTGTTTGGAGAAATAATTAGTTATGAACCTATCCTTAGATGTACATAGGTTGACCAACCATAGTTGGGCTTATGTGTAGTCTATGTAGATTCTAGTACCTACTAAAAAATTAAAGTAATTTTTTAAATTAGAGGTAGAGGCTATCAATTCGAATAAAATAGTGGAAGAACTTTTAGACTAAAGTCCAAATTTTTAGGCTTAATATAATTTATATACTTAGGTCAATGTTCTCTTTTCTTAAATTAAGGCTAAATCCTAATTACTCCTATCACTGTTAGACAGTGATGACTTATGGGACCCAACTTCGATAATTAGTATCGAGAGTTGAATTTGGTTCAGCAGTACGAATGGATTCATACTGAAACTTCTAATCCCAATCAAAATAATTAGTTCAAGGTTAACCCAAATCGGGCATGGTACTTCTAATGTTAGAAGCAGGCTCATAAGAAGAAGAATTGTCTTGCTTCACTTGACCATAACAGGTTGAACAAGAAAAGGAACAAAAGTTGCTCATTAAAAATGTTATATGACAACACCTTAAAATTTCTCTATAAATAATTCTACTACATAGGTATTAGATGCTGGTAGTCTTATGCAATTTATTGCAAAGACTACAAGTAAGTGGGATATTTGAAAATGGTGAGAAATATCTAAATGTTGGGGATGGAAGTCTTATTTCAATCCTAGCTTTAGGATTTGTCAAGCTCATTTTCAATAGATATCATTTTGAGTGATTATCACTATTGTCCATCGTTTATGATAAATGTGATCTCTGATGGTCTTTTAGTCAGAGATGGTTATCATTTATCAATAAAGAAGATTATTGTGATATTATTATGAATAATATTATAGTAATACATGGATAATAAAGAAATAATATTTAATATTTATACAGTCCGTTAAGTGTAATGTACACACCCAAGTTAGATTATGTCATGGATATCTATCTTTGGCATTATAGGCTTAGTCATCTTAACAAGAATAGGATAAATGGATTAGCTTGAGAGAAAAATCTTGACATCAATGATTGTGAATCATTGATAGCCTGTGAATTTTGTCTTCTTAAAAAAATGATAAAGTCACCTTTTACTAAAAAAGGTGAAGGAGCTGATAAAGTTCTAACTCTCATACGTAGTAATATATGTAGACTTATGAACTTAAGTGCCAAAGAAAAATACTAATATTTCATTACAGACGACCTATTTGGGTATGGGTGCATATGGCCTGAATTATTTAAAATATTCAAATGATTCAATAATAAAATAGAAAAATAAATTGAAAAGGTATTAGAACTCTTCGATCGGATCGAGGAGACGAATACTTATTTAGTGAGTTTTTGACATATCTAGGAGAGAATTGGATTCTCTCTCAAGTGGATTTTATTTTAGAACATAATGTATCTGAAAGAAGAAATTGAACTTTGTTAGACATGGTTCAATCTACTATAGGATTCACTTGTCTGTCTATTTCAGGATTGTGCCCTTGTGGCTACTAGTTTTACTCTGAAAAAGGTTCTGAGTAAATCTATCGTATAAATTCCATATGAAATATGGATCGAACGTAGATCTAGACTCTCTCACTTTTGGGTTTGGAGTTGATCGGCCTATGTCATATATTTGCACACAGATAAACTTGGATCCTGGTCCAATAAGTATTTAAGGATTATTAATTCTACTATGCTAAAGAATATAAGATGTTCATTAGCAGTAGGACATTCCTTTTAGAAAGAAGTTTCTTAGAGAAGGAATTAATGTCTATCAAGTTAAACTTGAAAAAATTTGACTGGTAGAAAAGAACCGACATAATCTAGTAAACCTACAAAATCGGATTTGATCAGATCAAATCTGGAGCCCATTAAAGTATCACCTTTAAGAAGATTCGGTAGAGTATCACATCAGCTGGATAGATACTTCAGTATTTAGGTTCGAGATGGCGATCCTATTGAGCTCGATGAGAACAACAACGATCCTATCACCTATAGGGATACAATACAGTGATCTGGAGCCACATGATCCTAATTGAAATCCATGGAAATCAATAGTGTGTGGACACTAGTTGATTTACCTGAAGGGATAAAATCCATTAGGTGTGAATGAATTTTCAAAAGGCTTAGAATAGCACAGACGGGAAGAAAAAGACCTTAAAGTTTGTTTGGCTATTACCTCAGAATTTGAACATACATTTGGAACGTATGTTTTTGTTATGAACAAAGACAAATCCTGCATTTGTAATTGGGAAAACTATTCTGTAGTGTTATTCTTTGCATTGTCTGTGGATGAAATTCTCTTAATCGAAAATGACATCTCAGCATTGCAAGGAATAAAGGTTTAGTTGTCATCTTATTTCTTTATGTACGAGACTAGATATGGTATACTCACTAGATATAGTAAGCAGATACCAGTCTGATCCAAATAAGAGTCACTAGAAGATTGTATAGATAATCTTTAAGTATTTGAAAAATACTAAGGTCCAATGACTCGAATATGAAAATATTGACTTAAAACATGTGGATGTTTTAATTTCAGTCAGAACAAGATGACAATAAGAAAATATCGGCTCATATCTTAATTGTAGAAATCTGCTGGAAAGGTTTCAAGCAGGATACTTTAGTCTATTCAGTTAGTGATGTAAAGACATCGTGGTATATGATGCTGTCATGTAAGCTGTATAGTTGCTGAGGTTCATTAGCAGGTTGGGAGTGGCACCCTCCATCGATGGTCCAGTCCTATCATAGCACTAGAGCAATAGCTCAGACTAAAAAACCAAAGAACCAGCATATTCTACATTGCTATCATCTTTGATTTTTTATCAGGGTGACGTCAATCTTTAGAAGATCGATGGAAAAGGAGAACTTGACCGACCCATTTGCTAAGGCCTCAAAACTAAGGAGTTCTATGAACTTAAGTGGAAGATAGATATTTGATATCATTCTAATTGGCTTTAGTCCAAGTGGGAGTTATTGAAAAATGTATCCTAAAGCCAATCATCTAAGTAGTAGATGACTAAAATTAGTATATGAATTAACTAATAATAATAGTTATTTGACTGGTTCATCATAAAAGTTCTATCTTTCTTAAATGAACTTCTAAATTATGATGAAGACCTTAGAACCATAATCAATCGGTAAAGAAGAATTTATCAGATGGTTCTTAAATTATTTATGATCAAATGATAAGTTATTAACAAGAATGATAACTTATCAAGTGTAGGTCACTGTATACCATATGCATTAGTTGTCCTCATAACCAAGTGGTGTGGAGATACTGATATGGCATCCAGATGAGATGTAGAAGTACATCTACACTGAACATGACCAATGTAGCACTCTACTATCAAGAGTAGCTAGCTAAGGCCAATGGATATAAGTGTCCCTTCAAACTAAGATCACCACGGTGACTTACAAGCAACTCACTATACTTTGATGCCAGATTGACTATATTTATAATACAGATTCGATAGATTTTTGGATACAATCAAGTACTTGTAAAGTCGGTGTGTGAGTCAAGATAGGATTGACCACTCCTGATTAACTTCAGAAAGAGAATGACTCGCTGTATTTCAATTTAACAAAATTTAGGCCTGGGTAATCCTTGTGAGGTGTCACGGGATTTGCAAAATTTTTAGACATAATAGAGATGACTTGTATGAGTGTTTGACAGCATACTTGAAATTGTCTTAAGCATTATTAATCATAGGGATGAATTATATGGTAACCATGGGCCAGGATTCTAAGAATATTGCTTTGCATACATTCGACCTATCCGAACGTCGGAAACCATTGCTAGATGGTAACTTTGATTGGTACAGAAATTAGTTTCTATGCTACCGACTTATATTCCAACCTATGGGATCACACACATTAGAGCTTTTAATCTGATCAGATGGTTAATCGATGATTGAAAATCATTTCGAGGTCAAACATTCAATGCGATTGATGTTTGACCTAATGCAAGTATTGTAGGAAGATTGATTAGCAATTGGATTGCTAATTAACTCAATTTAATTAAGCAATCAGGCTGAGATCAAGTTTAATTGAATAAAATTTAATTAAAATTAGTTTGGACTTAATTAGATTAAGTTTAGATGGTTTATTGGATAAGCCAATTGCAAGAAAGAATAATTTCTTGTTTGACTAGGACTTGGGTGCACTTAATTGACTTAGCATTTAAATCAAATTTAAATCTTAATTTAATTTAATTTAATTGGGTTCCTAGTTAGACTAAGATCATCCTTAATTAGGTTGCATTTGATCTGATTTAAATAGGATTTAAATTAAATTCAAAACTATTTTGACTTAGTCAAATAAGAGGAGTCCCAGTTGGGCTGGGACTCTCTCTCTTTCTCTTGTGCCTAAGACCTCACGCCCACCTTAATTAATTTTTGATTTTTCTATGTGTATTTCCACACCCAAGAAGGTCTTCCATGCCCTATAATTCATATTTTTGGGAATTTGTTATGACTTGGTCAAAACTTGAAAGAAGTTGGGATTTGTTTCCTACTTGGAAGGATCCCTTTTGACCAAAACTTCTTCTCCTCTTATGCGCCCACTTAACCCATGCCATATTTAACTTCTCTATCCTTCTCCTAGGTTTTTGGGATGTGGATTTGATGGTTCTCATAAAAAAATTAAGAGAGGGGCATCCAAACATAGAAGTTCCCCTTTTGACTAGGTTTTGACCTAGTGTTGCAGTAAAAAGGGGTGCCCCCTTTGAGATGGTTAGAGGATGTGAAAAATTCTAGAAAAATCATAAAAAGTTAGAGGAAAAGGAGGAGAAGGCATGAAAGATTTGTGGCACCAAGATTTATGGAGAAGAGCCTTCAATTAAGACATCAAAGATAGATATTTTGAAGAGATAAGGTAAGAGAAGATTGTCTTCTCTTATAATTTTTTTTTATGTTTCTCTCTTCCTATTTTATTTATAATTTTTATATGATAAAAATCTAAGAGAGAAAGAGGATTTGGGTATGGGGATGAGTGCTCTAAGTTGTTAGGGCATGGTGTTATTTTTTGGACATGATCTGATCATGTTATGATGAGAGAAGAAGAAGAGAAGAAAGATCTTCTCTTAGGGTTTCTTGGAGAACCCTTCCTCTCCAATTTTTATGAGAATTTTTATATGAATAAAATCAAAAATCTTAGATTTGAAGAACATGTATTTGATTAACCATCAGAAGAGATCCACGAGAAGCTAGCACTTTGAGCGGATCTTCATTCGATAAACCTTCGATCTATGTTGCAAGTTCGTGTGGATCATCTATAGAGACTGGATGCTTGTGCGGTTCCAAAGACAACAACGAATTCAACCACGAAATTTTTGACCCATGTAAAGATAAGAGATCTGATCTCTTGGTGATCTAGATGCAATCTAGGATTAGATCTAGAATTATTCTAGATCTAGGTATTGATATGATCAATACCGTTTATGATTAATTTAATTTTAGATTTATATTTATATCATAACATATTATAGATCCTTAATGTAGGATTTTATAATTTGATTACATGCATGTTGTAGATTAAATAGTTTAATTTATATCTTTTGCTGCTCTATATTTCGAAAAAGTTTTAAAATCTATGCTTGAAACCCTACATGTTTCCCAACAGTGAGTACCTTTCTAATGAGTTTCTGATATATCCTAGAAAGAATGGGATTCTCTTCCAATGGACCCCTCCTGGAACACCACAACATAATGGTGTGTCTGAAAGAAGAAATCGGATCCTATTGGACATGGTTCGATCCATGATGGAGTTTGCTGGTTTGCCAATCTTCCTATATGGATATGCGCTCGAGTCAGCTTATTATATTCTAAATAGAATTTTGAGTAAATCTATTAATAAAATACCATATGAGATATGGACAGAGCATAAGCCAATGCTTTCACACCTTAGGATTTGGGGGTGTCCGGCTTACGTCAAATATTTAATGACAGATAAGCTTGGACCTAGGTCTAATAAGTGTAGTTTTATAAGTTACCCAAAAGAAATCAAAGGGTACTACTTCTACCTTACTGATGAGCAAAAAATATTTATTAGTCTTGAGGTAGTCTTTTTAGAAAAAAGGTTTCTTGGTAAAGAAACTAATGCCTCTAAGGTCGAACTTGATAAAGTACGATAAGTGGAAGAATAGACACAGGTTGTTGAACCAGAGTTGAAACTGATTAGATCAGACCTAGAATCCATTGTAAATGCATCCTTAAGGCAATCTGATAGAGTACCATGTCAATCGGATAGATACTATGATTTTTTTATCTAGGATAGGGATCCTATCAAACTCGATGAGAACAATCAGGATCCAATCATCTATATGGATGCAATGCAGAGATCCGACTCTGAGATATGCCTTAAGGCCATGAAATCTGAAATAGAATTCATGAAGGTCAACAATGTATGGACATTGATTGACCCATCAGAAGGGATAAAATCCATAGGGTATAAGTGGATCTTCAAAAGAAAAAGGGGCGCAGACGAAAAGATGAAGATCTATAAAGTCTGTCTAGTTACCAAGAAATATCGTCAACATTATGGTATTGACTATGATGAGACGTTCTCTCCTGTGACAATGCTTAAATTTATTCAGATTATGCTTGATGTTGCTATCCATCTGGACTGTGAAATCTGGCAGATAAATATGAAAATGATTTTCCTAAATGAAGAGCTGGATGAAGAGGTGTATATAATACAGCCTAAAGGATTCACATCCATAGATGAGTCTAAGGTGTGTAAGCTTCAAAAGTCCATTTATGGACTTAAGCAGGCATCTCAGAGCTGAAACATACAATTTGATAGAACAATCAAAATGTATACCTTCGTTAACAATGAAGAGGAGCCCTGCATATACAAGTGGACTAATGGTTCAGCAATAGTATTCCTAGTATTGTGTGTGGATGACATTCTCTTAATCAAAAATGATATTCCTATATTATAAGAAATAAAGATCTGGCTGTCATCACAGTTCTCCATAAAAAATTTAGGAGAAGCTTCCTACATTCTAGGGATAAAGATCTATAGAGATAGATCTAAAAGGTTGCTTGGATTGTCCCAATCACATACATTGATATTGTGCTAAAACGGTTCAACATGGAGAATTTCAAGAAAGGCTATCTATCGATAGGCCATGAAATTTTTCTTTCAAAGAGGGATTGTCCGACAACACCTCTAGAAAGAGAACGTATAAGTAGAATACCATATGCTTCGATAGTGGATTCTATCATGTACGCCATAACATGTACATGATCAGATGTGTCATACTCACTAGGAATAGTGAGTAGATATCAATCTGATCCAAAGAAGAACCACTGAAAGATTGTTAAAATCATCCTGAAGTATTTAAGAAATACTAAGGATCAGTGACTTATATATGGTGAATTGGACTTGAAACTAGTGGGGTTCACAGACTTCAGTTTTCAATCTGATCATGATGATAGTAAAAGTGTATTGGGATATATATTCATCCTTAATGATGAGGCTATCTGCTAAAAGAGTTTCAAGCAGCACAATATGGTCGATTCAGTTTGTGAGATAGAGTATGTCACTGCATCAGATGCTGCAAAAAATATGGTATGGCTGAGAAAATTCATCTCCAAGCTTGGAGTAATACCCTCCCTTGATGGTCCAGTTCTGCTCTATTGCAATAGCTCTAGAGCCATTGCTCAGGCGAAGGAACCTAAAGCACATCAGCAGATAAAGCATATTCTGCACCGCTTCTATCTTGTCCGAAAAATTATGGATCGAGGTGATGTCGACCTTCAAAAGATCGACGAAAAGAAGAAACTGGTCGACCTATTCACTAAAATTATTGTGGTGAAGGAGTTCAATGACTTCAATTCGAAGATAGGTATTAGATACTGCACCGATTGGCTTTACTCTAAGTGGAAGATTGTTGGAAATATGTTCCAAAGCCAATCATCAACCTGTTGATGGTTGTGCTACTTGTTGTACTTGTATATGAATTATCAAATAATAAAAGTTATTTTGACATTTTTCATCAATAATTCTATTGTCTTCTAATGAACTCCTATGTTGTGATGAAGTCCTTAGGACTATCTAGATTTGACAAAGAAAGATTTATCATTTAGTCCTTAAATTGTTCATGACTAAAAGATACGTTGTTATTTAAGATGACAATATTTATCGAGTATAGGTCGTTGTGTGCCATATAGGTTGGTTGTCCTCATAACTAAAGAGTGTTGAGATATTGGCATGGCATGCAAGTGAGATGTATGGGTACATCTACACTGAACGTGATCAACTCTGGAGCTTTTCTTCTGTCAAGATTAGCCCCAAAGAATATGGGTATAAGTGTTCCTTAGACCTGAAACCACCACGGTGACTTACAAGTAACTCACTGTACTTAGGTATCAGACTATCTGAATTTTTAATTTAGTGATAGAAGGCTACTGGGTGTAGTCAAGTACATGGCTTATCGGTGTATGAGTGAAGATGGGATTGATCCCTCCAAGTGTTGGAGCAAGTGCATCGCTGTATTTCAATTTAGCAAATCCTTGGTCGGGGTAGTCCATATGATGGATGCTAAATTTTGAAATACAATATGGATGAATTTTAGGATTGACATTAAATTCTAGATCATTCTTTTGAGCATTGTGATCAAGGGGATGAATTATACAATAACCATATTCTACAGGTTCGTCATTATTGCATTGCGACTTTTCGACCTATCCGAACGTCGGATACCATTGCTAAATGATCACATCGATTGGTATAAAAAATTAATTTCTATGCTACCAACTTAGGATTCGAACTTATGAGATCACACACGTAAAGAGTTTCTACTTGATCTGATGGCTGATCATGAGTCTTGATGACCTAGGATACTATGGTCAAGAGTTCCACTAGATTGGGACTCTATGACCAAGAGTTTTACTGGATTGAGACTCTGAGTTCTACTCATCTAGGACTCTCTGATCAGGAGTTCCACTAGTATAGGACTCTAAGATCGTGAGTTTCATTCATTTGGGATACTGGGTTCAAGAGTCCCACTGGATTGAAACTCTTCAGGAGTTTCATATTGATGGGACTCTATTATCCGATAATCCATCCGATTTAGACTCAGATATTTTTGAAGGATTAATTAGTAATTAAATTGCTGATTAGCTCAATTTGATTAAGCAATGATGATTTGATCAAGTCCAATTGAATTTGATTCGATTGAGTTTGATCAGATCAGGTCATGAGATGACCTAATCGCTATGGGAGTTTTGACCCTGATTTGATCAGAAGCTGGATCTAATTAATTTTTAATTTGATTAGGATTTTATTGGATTAGGCTAAGTCTAATTTGATTAGATTTAACTTGGTCTAATTAGATCTAGATTAATTGGTTTGGTTGAAACTAATTAGGACCAAGTCAAATGAAGTTTGAATTCAAACTCTCCCATGCGCCCACCATTTTTTACTTTTTCACTCTTGTTCCATGCCCCAAAATTTTGTACGTAATTTTTTTCTCACCCAGAAGGTTTCTATGCCCCCTCTCTTATCTGCTTTTGATCTAGTCCAAAGATTGGACTGGTTTAAAGTAAGTTGAGTTTTGAAGGCCCCAACGAGGAGCTAACGCTCTGGTGGAGCTGGTTGAGACCAGGAGCTCCGTGTGGACCATCCATAGAGGTCGGATGAGTATGCGGCTGTAGCATAACACCATAGCTTCTTTCGATGGATTTAGATCATGGAGTTCAGCTATCCATGAAAAGGTATCGAGTTCTGAACTCGTATCGGTCAGCAGATTCGATTTGCTGATCGAATGCATTTTATTTTTCTATCATATATTAGCATGTTTAGATCCTAAGTAGGGTTTATTTGATATGATCAATGCATGCATAGTATTAATTTTATATTAATATTTACTTCTGCTGCTATTTTATTTAAAAAAGTTTCAAAATTGCATGCTTAACTCCTGCGCGATTTCCTTCAGCTCAATCCAAAATAAACCCAAGTATGGTCCTATGGACCCAAAAGTAAATACATCAAAAGAACTAATTGATTAAATCATAAGGATTAGATTAAAATAACTGAAGTAGAGTTATTCTGATATGACTTCTTCAATCCAAATTGAATCTAAATTATATTGCCGACTTCTGATGGCTCTGGTGTCCGCACCACATGACCTTTTAAAGGCCTCAGACCAAGTCCAAATTTAGGTCCAACTCAATCTAGAACTCCTGACAACATCCAAACAAGTCACTGGACTGTCTAATTAATCATGCTCGCTCTTGTAACCATTTGATCGTGTGTCGCATGCAAATCAGCACCAAAAATAGCCTGTAGACAACATCATTTGGTCATGAACCACTTAACAGTCCATGCTGTGTGCGTGGACCATGTCAGGATCCCATGAACCATGATAATCGACTCATAGGCCATGTGGGAGGGTGCTGGACCATGCCCCCCTCTCTCTTGGATCGTGCCCCTAGATTGCACTAGATCACATGGGCACGTGGGTGCCTAACCATGCTTGTGCATGGGCTGCACGGGCACCTGGGCCACATGCCCACTTAGGCCATGCCTGCACTGCTAGGCCATGCACTGCTTATGGGCCATGCCTACGGGCCATGGCCTACTATGCACCGCTTCTTCTTGTGGGCCTTGGGTGCCTTCCTAGGCTTCTCCATGCTATGGACTTCACTATGGGCTTCTCTTTGTATTGTGGTCTTCACTGTGGGTTGAATTCGAGGTATTTTTCTCAATACTTTAGATGTCCTAAGCTTTTCTTCTAATGAAAGCTTTGCCTAATTGAAACTCATAGAATAGTGATGTCATTGACCAACTACATAAAAAGTAAGTCATAAGTCACTACCAAAAGTTAGAGGCAATAGTGGGAAGTTGAAACTCATCCTGTGAAGGCCAGTGTAGGTGGCTCCCACAACCTTGTTCAGGGGATGGGCTCTCTTCTTTGACCAATCAATCAATAGCATAATCGTCTTCACCAGCTCTCAGGTGAACTAATGGTCCTAAAGAGCAGAGTCCTCTCTCGGCACTCTCCTCACAATCGTAACAAACCTTCCCTCACCCCTGGATGAGTAGGGGCCTACCTTGGACCTCACTAACTTGCTTAGCATTGCAAGAGATGGCCGTTGTAAGACAACACAAGGCGGGGATGGCATCTGCTCATCTATCATCGGAGGAGGCGAGGTGCGACCTACTAGTGGGGAGGGATCCTAAGCTGACTCTGAAGCCGTCAGTGCAGTAGATTGTGACTGCTTGACCACTCCCAACTCATCCTCAATCTCCACCGGGTTGGCACTTGATGTCCTCATGGACGGGGCCAAGGGAGGAGTTGGAATCCTTGGCTGGGTACTTCTCGATTTCTTTTATGAAGACTCTCCACTCAAGGAGCCCATCTTTCTCTTCAATGCCAATTTGATGGACCAAAGTGATAGCCTCATTATTGAAAAACCAAGAAGGAAAATAGTTAGCTCG
Organism: Cocos nucifera; assembly: GCA_006176705.1. Lineage (NCBI taxonomy): Eukaryota > Viridiplantae > Streptophyta > Magnoliopsida > Arecales > Arecaceae > Cocos > Cocos nucifera. Next base: position 49,950 of record QRFJ01002582.1, on the reverse strand, counting down.
ATAGTAACTAAGAAAATTTCCTAAGGTAAAAGAGGGTGACATATCCTAAGGCAATGCCGGGGTAATGCTGACATCATAAAGATTTTGCTCGATCAGCAGCTTATTTAGCTCGGATACTTTGACATTGAGTAAACTTCGAAGGGGTCCTTTTTGTCCTTGGGAAGGGCGGGCTTATCCTTATTAGGATACAAGTAGGGGTCACCTCTATTTCTGTGGTTTTCATGATTGAAGCCTGGAGAAACAATAAATTTGGCAATGCAACAAGAGATATGCGGTGTGCCACCAGTGCAAAGTTAGAAATTTGAAGATGGATTGGGTTCTGATTTTTCTTGAAACTTCAAGGACTTTGGATTATAGAATTACCACCTACTTCTAAGAAACTATAAGAATGTAATTCAAATAAAGAGACAAGGATAAAGTTGAAAACAAGGAAAATTGGTAAACTAGGATTTTGCAATCATTATTTTACGAATCTTTTTTAGTTACATTCATCTTAAATAAGTTTAAAAATATAGTTACCCCTACCTACCTACTTCTTCATAATCATATCTCTTTATAAATGACTCTCAGCACCGTTTACTCCCTTTTTACATCCTCCACGTGTTTTCTTCTATATCAATTTTTATAATTTAGTTAACCAAGCTCAAATCATTCATGGGTGTGACTTTATGGTGCAAACAGTCTTAGATCAAGCTAAACCTCCAGGACCGATCTGAAGATATGAAGAAGAAATAGCTTTTCCAGCTTAGAGCAAGGAAGAAAGCCCGATGATGAACTTGCACCCCAATCAAGGGGAGAAGTACCACCACCCCCTTTAATGAAGGTGCTTCTTTAGGATAAATAATGTCCTGAAGAGGAAATACCTTAAAGAGATATTGAGCCAACTACAAAGAATGACAAAAATAATAATAACCCAAGTGGAGTTCGGAGCGATCTGAGTCAGGAGGATCATATAGAAATCAAGAATGTTGCCAATGAAAGGATGGAATGGAAATCGAAGATCGGCCCAAAAAGGACTTCTTGTATAATTCGACTCGACCCCCAGTGGTGTTGGTCAGGTGATCATCCTGGCTCGAGACTTTAAGCTAGAAGTCTGAGAAAATGGAGAACTGAGAACAAAACTTTCCCAGATTATCCTCAGTAAGGCAGCATTCTTCATTACTCGATCCCCAAACATCCCTAAACCCACATATGGGGCTACCTGTACATCATGGCCTGAGGGATCGGCGGTCGAATGAAGAGCCAACCTGGTGGCAGTCCAAGAGATGCTCTCAATCCTAGCTCGAGGAGGTGGTGATTGAGAACCCCGACCACCACAAGGGCTTTTGCCCCTTACCTCACTGCCATCAAAAGACATGGAGAAAAGAAAAGCAACGGGATGCAAGGAAAACCCAAAAAATGATGAGAGGAAAAAAAAACAGAGCAAAGTGGAGCAAGTAAAATCCAATAGACAAGCAAGAAAAGCAAAATGAGGATGGAGGACTAACTGGAGAATAAGGTAATCACTGATACCGAAGAAGATGATGTCAATAAGGGGGAGGAATAGCCTTCCTCTAGCAACTACAATAGCAAAAGGATGACCCACGGTAGGATGGTAGAAAATCCGGTAGAACAAAGTAAAAGAATGTAATAGAAAATAGCCCATTTATACAGACTACTAAAGGTGCAAATTCAACCACCGAATTGCTAGATCTTGTCACTTGGATCATTAGAAGTGACTGATCTTACAACTCTTCATTGTACCATTCTTAGATTAAGCCATGTAGGATGATCTGTAAGATACACTATAGGGCCTATCAATGTTTAACATGTGATGAGTCCTGACAGACGCATGAATGATCTCCAAATCTCTTTTTTTCAAGTCATTATTCTGCAACCCCTCAAGCTCCCATCCCTCATAACTATGGTACGGATTATGAGGTGATGCATTAATAAGACTCCAAAATTTATTTTACTGAATATTGACTAGAGGGAAGAATAGCACATCTCTCTCTTCCACTCTTTTTTTTTTATTGTTCTCAAGTCTAATCGGCTTCGAAGGGTCCCATACCAGACAAACTCTAACAAGAGTGGACTTCTCTTGTAAATTTTTTTTTTGGTATCTTAATTTCCGAATGATATCCAACCTTAGCAACATCCACTCCAGCCGAAAATTTGAAGCAACACAAATAAATTGGTCTTAATGTTTCGATTTTCACTCAAGAATTTGTTGTCTCTTCAAGGTTGCTTAACTTCATTGATGAATGAGCTTAGTCAAGAACCAGAATTTTGGCCTTTTAGAATAAAAGTGGGAGACTATTTTAGTTCCTTTCTCCGTTTTTGAGTAAAAAGGAAATTGTTGGTAGAATATCGTGTGCAGTCTCATCATGGGTATAGAGGGCAAATTTTTGAATTCAAACCTTATTTCTGTGTTGCAACTCCTTCATTAGATGAGTTGAATAACTATAGGTTATTTAGTTCAGGCGGCGTAAACAAGACACTGGAAATTTCTCAAATTGACCACCAGCATCGTCGTCAACTTCAAGGAATATTCTTTGTCTGGTTTTAGAATCTGCCTATACCTAGTTGAAGTTCTTGACCATCGGCTGTAGTTTGCACTATCCCCAATATCTCTGACCAGTGCAAGATGAGGACATATATAATGTGATTAGTTAATTCATAAACTGCTTGACTTCGTTGCATCAACATGCATAGATTTAGTTTTAAAAATTCTTACTTCCTTTGGGATGGAGGGTTATTTCTTATCATATAATAAAAGCCTCCATGGGTGTCCAAACAGCCTACTACTCTTGTTTTGCTCTTATTTTTAGATACTTGCCATGATATGGCTATGCAACGTTCATGATGTAAACCCTTGACCATATCTTATCAAAAAACCCTTTAATTATATGTTGTTATCTTAATACCACAATAGCCCCATTATTTATCTTACAAAAATTCAAAAACTTCTTATATTATATTAATGGTGCATTATATTTGTCGACATAATTGGTTATCAAGTTAATTACTATTGCTGTTTCTCCGACGTAGGTGGTGATGGCTCACGTCCACGATGAGCTGGATCCTATTGGAGTGGCTCGATCGTCAGAGGTCCTATAAGAAAAATTCATAACACCGGAGATGGAGAACGGTGGTTTTCCGATGACGGATTCTTCGATATTTAAGTTAGTCACAGTCGAAGAAGGAGAACAGATAGAAGAAGATGAGAGAATCAATTCTTAAAGGCCTAGAAGATCCCTTTCTATGTTACCTTTTTTTTCTTTTATAGATCTAGGCATATCGAAATTGTCAAGCCATTAGCTGTTGGAGTCATGGACTGCCAGAGATGGTTACGGTGTCAGCTTCCCATCAGTGGAAGAAATATTTGCTGCTATAATAGACTACCATATCAATAAAATTCGTGTATACTAGAAGCTTCTCGTGTCTTCTGTGTAACAAAATGATTGGAGCAGAAATTTGGTGGATCAAGAAGTCATCAGTTAGATATCGATGAAGGGATTTTACTATAACCTCGAAGACGTGAATGCCTTCCGATAGAGCCGGGCATCAGCTGATCGATGATGCATATGACACCCGAGTTCCTATTGAGGAAAGCAGTGTAGAACCAATGAATGAGGATCGGTGCATCGTCGAAGTTGATCCTTTTCATGGGACCAAGTTCCTGGATATAGGTGCATGAACACCGTGTAATTCCAGAGAAAAAGATCATCTCGCCATCGAAGTTACTGGAAATGGTGTGCTGGCTGGGGACGTCGACTTGGAAGCAGGGATATGCTAGTGCACACAGGGTCGGCAAAGGTCCGATGACGTTATTCTGCATGGTGGAAGGATGAAGATCCTCTAGCCTATCATCCCTCATGGCAGCAGAGTCATCTAACATCAGACACGTCACCAGATCAATGGACTACCATCCCACAGTCGTAAACACATGAAGATTATTACAATATGTGAGGTGCCCTAGAACCATTATGGTGTCACGGTGGTACCCAATATATATATATATGTTTTTGATGATTAATGTTAAATCTCAATCGTCCACTTGATAGAGCAAGACATTTAGTTTCTTTGACCGTCTGATATAAACAAACTTCAAATCAATACTATTACCAATCCCCTAAACTCCAATATTATTGACTCTATAAGCGGTCCCAACATCAAAAGATTCAAAATCCTTTCGCTCTCAAACAGCAGATGAATTAGTCTTGCCTCCATCGGACGCAAAGTCATAGCTTCATGACGTCTAATTTGTGGACAACATGGGAAGCTTCCGCCTTTCCTTGTTAGGAAAAATCACCAGCCACACATTGCATGATTTAAACAAAACCAAGTACTTGAACGACGTATTCACCCACCACCCAACTGGCGGTCCATCCGCTAAATTTTTGAACCGAATTATTAGTCTTTGACAGGAAAGAGACGGGTCCATATTCCTTTCATCTGGATCCCACAAGACTTGTGCTTTCTATCAATAACACATCATGCCAACCTTTCCATGGACCACGTTTGCACGTTATCACAGTAGTAATCTTCATCTTGATTCAGCTGTTCGTAAAACGTGTTAGCATTGTGTTATTGGACTACAATAGAAAGTGTGAAAAAACGTTTGCACTATGAAGGATATATGGTTGTATAAATTAATACATAGAAAAGGACCTCTCTTTGCCTTTGAACAATCTCTGTTGAGTTGGTTTTAGTACCAATTCAGGAGCCTTGGCTTTCACTTTGCCTATCCGTGTAAAGGATTGGTTTTGATCATAAAATTTGTTAGACCAAATCGTTGACACATGTTTTGCAGCTGATCGAGCAAGGGCAGCCATGGAATGGTGGTGGAGGGATGGGTTTTGACAACATTGTATTGGCAGCTCCATAGGTCGACGTTGTCGCCATTAAAGGATGCAAATTGGTCGAGTCAAACGGGAAGGTTCCTTAGTCATGATCTTGGACAAGGATGGGCTTTGAGATGTAGAGTAGTTAGGTGAATGAGAAAGGGTTAATATTGTTTACTTTGTCAAGCCAGACTGGAGATGTCAATGTCATGCAACGTTCCATGGGCCATAACTTTTTGTGTCATGCTATAATGTGATTGTTATTGAACAAAAAGAAAGAGGCCCCCTTGTCTTAATTACATATTATTTTTTTGCATTCGAGATAATCAAGCCTTAAAGTATGGATACAAAAGCCTCCACACTCTCATGCTACTTGGTTCATTGGTTCTGCAATTGAATGAAACGAATTTGATAAGATGAGATTTAAAAGTATATTTTAATATATAATAACTATATTTTAGATAAGAAGCTACCATGTTCTATAATTATGGAATAAAAATAGAACTCTTATATCGTTAATTAAAAAAAAAAACACATATGGTTGGAATATAAGCTTAGATACTATTAAATTTTATATAGACATTTTATAATTTAACTTGTAGATAAATTTAGCCTGCAATGTTTCAGAAACTCTCTTCGTTACCTATATTCTCTAATTCACACCATGTTCATTTCCTAAAATCCAAAAAAACTATCACATCTTAAATGGCGTGGTATTCAAAGTCTTAGCAATCCAACGCTCACAGAATTCTTGAAGTACGATTGCTTTTAATTTCTAAACCATGAACGCGAATTGGAACCCGCATACGGTTTAGCTCCAGGAAACATGTGCCAATGCTTCCAACATAACACCTACAATAATTTGGACATCTCGGAGTATCTTCATGGGAATCTATTTGAGCTTCGACCTCCACCAATCATGGGAGAATAGATTTGTCAACTTGGTACATTAGGATCTATTCTTAATACAAAATAACTGGCTCGGTGATAAGCAGTTGGATTTAGATTTGGCTTTTGGAATCTTTATGAATACTTAGCATGTTAGGTTGACAAAAATGGATTTTTTTAAAAAATAATAATAATAATAATCTAGTGCCTTTGTCCTATGTATAGATTCATTGTTCGGAGTTTGTTCTTGTGCATTTAGTTGATTGAGGCTTGTCTAAACTCCAGTGTTGATCAATTGATTTAGTAATTTAATTACATCTTTTATAAAGAGTGCTGTGCATCACATGTTTCATGACTGGATTTTTTGCACCCCCCCTAATTCATGACTACTTTCCACCATCACGGCCACTACTGTGCGACAAGGCATAAAATTTCAACATATCAAGCAAAGAAGAATTAAGGAGTAAGCTACATAGATCTGTTACAAAATTTTACTTTCTACCATCCCCTACCTCCTTTTCAACGTTGCTGGATCTGCTATTGGGCTGTTCAAGAGGCCTAATTCTTTTTTGTTAAATTCTCATTTTTTACTCAGTGGCAGCCCAGCCTGTTTCGTTACCAGAAGTTCAGACCATTGGATGCAGCCCTATCAACCAAATAAAACCAAAAATTTATCGCCGTATGAACGAAGGTTTTGGACATCACCCATCCTCGGTGTACAATCGAATAGCATAAAACCCGCATCCTTGTTTGAGAAACAATTTGCTGTGCTCTTTCTATTCATCGGATTCTACATGCGAAAGGCATGGTCCTGGGCCTCATTTCAGGTCTATTTCTCTTGCTTTCAGTGGTTCTCAGCTCTTCTTCTCTCACGTGAACGGCGTTTCAAATTATTGCACTAGATTGACGGTTGGAGCTGATCAAACATCGGGCTGGACCGGGCTGGGCTCTACAATAGAAGTTTGGCCCGATGCCAAGGCCCGGCCCAGACCAATCATCAGGTCGATTTCCTCTTTCCTCTATGATCAAGTACAATATAATATCTTATATTTTATTATAATTTATAATTAGTTAATATAATTAATATTATGTGTATGTGTGTATATGCGATCTCCAGCTCTAACTGCGCCGGGCCATTTTTTTCATTTTCCAAGGCCTGGCCCGATTTGTAGGTCGGGCCTATTTTTTGCCCAGGCCTGTCCCATAAGTCGTTTTTTTTTTTTTTAGTGCCTAACCCCATTACATCTCGAGCTGGGTGAGGCACCTAGCCTGCGATTAGCTTGGTTGCACATCAAGTAGAGTCTACGAGTGGATTGGGCTCTGCCCACATTGCAAGTGCTGCCAATTATTGACCTGGTATTTTTAATATTATAGAATAAATAGAGCTTAACTATGGCCAGACCAACTACGGGTTTAGGCGACACAGGTCCATTTGGCTGTCTCTAGTCTTGTGGGAGAGAGGGGATGAAGTTGTTGGGGGCCAGCAAGTGTTGAAACCATGACGTTCAGCACTTGATGGGAGCAAAGAGATACGAAAATAGTGTGCAGCGGAGAGTTCGGTGGTGCGTGGGAAAGGTAATGTAGATCAGAGCAATATGGGAGGTGGAAGCGTTATCGGAGGTGATGTCTTCCATTCTCTATTTCTCTGGCCGGTGTGGCATGTTCCAAGAGGTACGGGGATAGTGTGGGTGATTCCTTAAACCTTGATTTAGTACGGCACTTTATGTTGATGCTTTCACGTTTTATGGTCGGTATGCTGTCATTAGGTTCCTCGTTTGAATCCGAAGCCCTGAACTCATCTCCATTGAGGTGTTTTTTGTTCCAGCTTCAATCTCATAAATGAATGAAGCTTCGTAGGTCCGTTTGGTGCATAACTTCACCTTTTCTTCAAACTAGAGTCGGACATCCATAAGTTACTGCAGGACTGAATTTTGACCAAGAGAAAACTACCATATTTGGGGTGGACAGACACCACGCTACAATAATTAATGGTATTAGTGGCTACATAATAGTGATGTGTCACTACTGTTGAGTTTTTAGTGACAACATTGACGCTTATCACTAATATCAAATATAACGGTGACGGCAAATGGTATCGTCGTGACAGATCTAGCATCAATGAAAACATATTACCCGTTGCTAAAACATTATGACTAATAGTACATTTTTTGTGATAACATCTCATATTGTTACAAAAAGGATCGCTGAAGTTTATATTGTACAAGAATGCATGACATTTTGTTCAAGGTATTTGCATGGAGTTGAGATAAGATTAAATTGAGTTGGAAGAAATTATGATGAAGGTGATTACTTATCTCACTCTAGGCTACATATTTTTGCAAAAGTTGGCAAATTATTGATGGAAGAGAGTTGAATTCGACTGAATGGATGCTGATATGGTATGCCTTTCTATTATTAATGCACACGTGGCAAGCAATTTTATGAAGGGCAATACATCTTTTCTATTAGAGGAATCAAAAAATGAAAGGATGATTATGACATATTTAAATTCAAATAAAGAAAGAAGGTGATGGCTCATAATGAGAAAATAATATCTCATCCATTAATTTTTACTTCCAACTATAACAAATCCTTGTTCTACATCTATATAAATAGGACCAAGAAATCCCAAAAAGGACAGAATCTGAGAGGAAGAAATTCCCGCAACTCAAAGCTCTTATTGAGGAGAGGTTCACAAGCCCTCATCTATCATATTATTTTCTTTCCTTCTTGCAAATCAATAGGTCATGAGAAAGTCAAGAAAGCTAAAAAAGCCGAGAAGGCCGAAAAAGTCATCAAAAGGTCGAGAAGGCTAAGAAGGTCGTCAAAAGGCCGAGAAGGCCAAGAAGCTCATCAAAATATCGAGAAGACCAACGAGATCATTAAAAGATCGAGAAGGCTGAGAAAGTCATCAAAAGGCCGAAAAAGCTTATAAAAATACTGAGAAGATCGAGAAGCTCATCAAAGATCGAGAAGATTGAGAACGTTATCAGAAGACCAAGAAGATTACCAAAAAGCCAAGAAGGCCAAGGAGGTCATCAAAAGATTAAGAAAGTCATTAGAAAACCAAGAAGATCATCAAAAAGTCAAGAAGGCCATTAAAAGTCCGAGAAAGTCATCAAAAGATCGAGAAAGCCAAAGTAAAAAGAAATAAAGGTTATCGAAAAATCAAGCCAACCAGAACATGATAATATTTTATACTATAATTTTTTATTATATTCTCATTATTACTGTTCTTCCAAAGTTCGATTCGACTTGAGCATTAGAAGGCCTGATCGGAGCCAATCCAATAATCTTTTTTATTCTTTTGATATATAGATCTACGACTCTAAGATAGATCATATTTACCATCGCAAATCAAATAATGCCCTCCAGATGATCCTAGACAAGCTGAATTTTGGTAGCAACAAACTGGCGCACCAGGAAGGGGGCTACTTTCCTCTAAAAAAGCAACAAAAAGATCAATCTTTGATCCCACCAAGCTATAACAAACTCAGAGCAACCCAACCAAAATTCACCTTAGCCAATCGAGAAAGATCTCTATGAATCGCTCTTCGTATAAGAAACAAAGTAGAAGTAAGGAGATCGAAAAATCAATTAAGGATCTAAATCTATTCAAGTAACTAAGAAAAATCAACTGAGTCACTCCAGCTCTAGCTAAGACCTCAAAATTCCAATATGTGGATAATCGATGAGCTCCAGCTCAAGTACACTACTACAAAAAAAGGCTACGACAGCATATACTATGGCAGCGATTTTCGAAACTACTGTAATAGAATCTACGGCAGCAGTTAATTTTAACCGCTGCCATAGATCCGACTTATGGCAGCGGTTGTTTGTAATCGCTGCCGTAGGCTCAACTTATTGCAGCGGTTAGTTATAACCACTACGATATATTTTTTTTATATTTTTACTCTAAATATTATATAATTAAAAAATTTAATATCCATCTTCATCATTTATTATCTAAATAATTATCATTAGAGTGTCATCATAAAAGACCACCTTGATTTTAACGATCACGAACGACGATGCAATGATCTGATAGATGAAGATCTCCGATGTATCTAAAAATCTATAATGATGATCTCGATGATGTTTGTAGCATACTATTAAAATTTTACTTCAATTGGATATCATTATCATGATCAATTAGCATGGGATGATTTCGATCATTAAATGAGAAATGAGTGATCAAAGGATCAGACGGCGTTTAATTATGAGATAATTTTTTAGATAAATAATCTTAGCTACTATTTTAATAATTTTTATAATAGTGATCATAAAATTTAAATTATTTTTATAAGAATCATTTATGTTAAACAAATCTTGCAAAAGCACGAGCATAATTATCAATGGAGTTTAAGAATGGGTATTAAGCAACATATAGTTTTGGATCGCTCTTTGATCCACAATTTAAATTTTATAATCATCACCATAAAAATTATTAAAATAGTAGTCATGATTATTTATCTAAAAAATTATCTCATGGATGAACGCTGTCTAATCCTTTGATCACTCATTTCTCATTTAACGGTCGAAATAACTCCACACTAAATTAACCATGATAACGATCTCCGATTGAAGTAAAACTTTGATAATATGCTACAAATATAATCGAGATCATCATTGCAGATTTTTGGATACATCGAAGATCTCCATCTATTAGATCATCGCATCATTATTCGTGATCGTCGAAATCAAATTTTTTTGATCGATGAAGCTAGGACCATCGAATCGAGGCAATCTTTCATGACGACACTTTAATGATAATTATTTAGATAATGAATGGTGAAGATGAACATTAAATTTTAAAATTATATAATATTTAAAGAAAAACTATGAAAAAAATGTATTACAACGGTTATGACTAACCGCTACAATAGGTTGAGCCAATGGGGCAGTTATAAAAAATTGCTGTAATATATCTATTTCTGCTGACCGAGCCAGTTCGGATCCAAATCGAGTCAGCTCGATTATCAGTCGGATCAGCTCGACTCCAAATTGGACTGGCTCACTCAAAAAAATAAAATATTTATTTTTGTAGTCTGAGACTCATGCAGGTTCGATTTCAATTCGAGTTGGCTTGAATTCTGATATCTATAACAGCGGTTCCCAAACCACTAACATAGATTAGGTTATTTTCAGCTCCCGCCTCTAAATTATTTTCTCTCTATCAATTATTCTCTCTCTCCCTCCTCTCCGTGTTTTTCTTCTCTGTCGATTGTTCTCTCTCCCTCCTCTCCACCGTCGGTGAGATCTCACCCCTCCCTTTCCTTCCCTAGCTGGCACTGCCTCCTCCTCTACCTCCTATTGGCTCTCCGACCGGTGTCGCCTCCACCCACGCCTCCCTCTTCTTCCCCGACCGGCGCTGCCACCTCCCCCTCCTTCCTTTCCTTCCCCTTCTTCCCCGGCCTAGACCCGCGGCTCCTCCATCGGGCTACCGCCCACAACCCACCCCCCCGCCCCCCTCTAGCTCCACCCGTAGCCCACCCCCCCACCTCCCCGTCACCGCGCCACACCCCTTCCCCTTCTTCCCCGGCCTAGGCCTGCGGCTCTTCCGTCGGGTTGCACCCACAACCCACCCCCCCACCCTTCCACCGGCTCTGCCCACAGCCCACCCCCCCTCCTGCCTCCCGTCACCGTGCCACCCCCTCCTTTGATAGAAAATATGCAGGATTTTATGCATAGATTTCAAAATTTTTTCGAAATTAAAGCAGCAGAAGATATAGATTAAATAGTTTAATCTACAATATGCATGTAATCAAATTATAAAATCCAACATAAAGGATCTATAACATGTTATGATGCAAATATAAATTTAAAATTAAATTAATCACAAGTGGTATTGATCATATCAATACCTAGATTCAGAATAATTCTAGATCTAATCCTAGATCATATCTAAGTTACCAAGAAATCAGATCTCTTATCTTTACATAGGTCGAGAACTCTGTAGTTAATTTTTGTTATTACTTTTAGATCTACACACGTGTCCGACCTCTACAGGTGATACACACGAACCTGCAACACAAATCGAAGGTTCGTCGAATGAAAATCTGCTCGAAGTGCTAGCTTCTCGCGGATCCCTCCTGATGGTCAATCAAATACATATTTTTCGGATCTCTTGGACACTCCAAGAGATGAAGAATATGAGGAGGAATAAGGAAGAAGACCAACCCTTGGATCTCCTATAATCAAAAAATAAAAATAAAAAAAATAAATTCTAAGAGAAGATAAATCTTTTTCTTCAGGACATCAATGATTGATATCCTGAAAACATCTTTATACTAGGATAAGAGGAGACCTTCTCCTCTAAATTTTTTTCTATGTTTTTAGATCTAATATCTTTGATTTTATCATAAAATTTTTTTACAAAAATTAGGAGAAGAAGGATTCTCAAAGAACCTTAAGAGAAGACCTTTCTTCTCTTCTCCTTCTCTCATCAGGACGTGATCAAATCATATCCAAAAAGAACATCATGCCCCAACAACTTGGAGCACTTATCCCCATGCCTTATTTCTCTCTCTCTCTCTCTCTCTCTCAAATTTTTATCACATAAAAATTATAAAGAATAAATAAGAGAAAAAATACATAAAAAAAAAATAAAGAGAAGACAATCTTCTCTAACCTTGTCTCTTCAAGACATCAATCTTTGATGTCTTAGTTGAAGGCTCTTCTTCAAGAATCTTAGCATCCCAAAACCACCATGCCTTCTCCTCCTTTTTTTCTAATTTTTCATGAATTTTTTGAGATTTATCATGTCCTCTAATCATCTGAAAGGAGGTGCCTCATTTTAAGACCAAGACTAGGTCAAAGTCCTAGTCTTAGAAGGAGTCTCATGGGGCATCCAACTCTTGGATGCCCCTCCGTTAATTTTTGGCATGTAACCACCTGAATTCACGTACAAAAGAAAGGAATAGGGGGTGCACAACATCTGATGGGCATTGGAGGAAAAAACAAAAGGAGGGAAGAGTTTTGGTCAAAGAAGACTCTATCAAATAGAGTTCAAATCACAACAACTTTCCTATATTTGACCCGATCAAATTTTATTCCAAATAATCTAGATATGTGGGGCATGGAGAAGCTCTTAGGCATGGGAATGTTTTGCGTAAATATCAAAAAAAATTAGATGGGCATGGGCTTTCTTAGCCACAAGAGAAAGAGAGAGTCCTAGTCCAACTGGGACTCCTCTTGTTTGACTAGGTCAAAATAGCTTTAAATCTAATTTAAATTCTATTTAAATCAGATTAAATATAATCCAATTAAGAATAATTCTAGTCCAACTAGGAGCCTAATTAAATCAGATTAAATTAAGATTTAAATCTGATTTAAATCCTAAATCAATTAGGTGCACCCAAGTTCTAGTCAAATAAGAAATTATTCTTTCTTGCAATTGGCTTATCCAATAAACCAACTAGACTTAATCTAATTAAATCCAAATCAATTCTAATTAAATCCAATTCAATTAAACTTGATCTCAATCTGATTGCTCAATCAAATTAAGTCAATTAGCAATCCAATTGCTAATCGATCCTTCTGCAATACTTATATTAGGTCAAACACCAATCATATTGATGGATTGACCTTAGAATGATTCTCAATCATCGATTAACCATCTGATCAGATTACAAGCTCTAATGTGTGTGACCCCATAGGTTTGAATCTAAGTCGATAGCACATGAACTAATTTTTGTACCAATCGAAGTTACCATCTAACAATATTTTTCGACGTTCGGATAGGTCAAAGGCATACAAAGCAACATTCTTAGAACCCTGGCTCATGGTTACTGTATAATTCATCCCTTTGATCAATAATGCTCAAGATGACTTTAAGTATGCTGTCAAACATTCATACAAGTCATCTCTATTATGTCTCAACATTTTGTAAATTTTGTAACACCTCATGAGGATTATCCAGGCCTAGATTTTGCTAAATTGAAACACAACGAAACATTCTCTTCCTAAAGCTAATCAGGAGTGATCAATCCCATCTTGACTCATACACCGACTTCATAAGTACTTGACTGTACCCAAAAATCTTTCGAATATATATTAGAAATACAGACAGTCCGACACCAAAGTACAGTGAGTTGCTTGCAAGTCATCATGGTGATCTTAGATCAGAGAGACACTTATACCCATTGGCCTTAGCTAGCTACTCTTAATAGTAGAGTGCTATATTGATCATGTTCAGTGCAGATGTACTCCTACATCTCATCTGGATGCCATACCAATATCTCCACATCTCTTAGTTATGAGGACAACCAATGCATATGGCATACAGTGACCTACACTCGATAAGTTATCATCCTTGTTAATAACTTATCATTTGATTGTGAAATAATTTAAGAACCATCTGATAAATTCTTCTTTATCGATTAATTATGGTTCTAAGGACTTCATCATAATTTAGAAGTTCATTTAAAAAAAATAAAATTTTTATGATGAATCAACTAAATAACTATTATTATTAGATAATTCATATACTAATTTCAATCATCTACCACTTAGATGATTGACTTTAGGATACATTTTTCAATAACTCCCACTTGGACTAAAGCCAATCAGAACGATATCAAATATCCTATCTTCCACTTGAGTTCGTAGAACTCCTTAGTTCTGAGGCCTTAGCAAATGGGTCGATCAAGTTCTTCTTTTACATCGATCTTCTAAAGATCGACGTCATCCAGATATAATATCTAAGGTGATAGCAATATAGAATATGCTAGTCCTGGGTCCTTTAGCCTAAGCTATGGCTCCAGTACTACGATAGACCTGGACCATTGGTGGAGGGTGCCACTTCCAACTAGCTAATAAATCTCAGCAACTATACAACTTACATGGCAGCATCATATGCCATGATGTACTCTACATCACTAACTGAATAGGCTAAAGTATCTTATTTGGAACCTTTTCAGCAGATTGCTCCTATAATTAGGGTATGATCCAATATTTTCTTGTTGTCATCTTGTTCTGATTAAAATTAAAACATCCATATGTTTTAAGTCAGTACTTCCAAATTTGAGTCACTGAATCTTAGTATTTCTCAAATACTTAGGAATTGTCTATACAATCTTCTAATAGTTCATACTTAGATCAAATTAGTATCTACTCACTACATTAGTGAGTATACCATATCTGATTTTGAACATAAAAAAAATTAGATGACAGCCAAACCTTTATTTCTTGCAATGCTGGAATTCTATTCTTGATTAATAAAATTTCATTCTCAAACATCACAAGAAATAACACTACAAAATATTTTGCCCAATTATAAATATGGGATTTATCTTTATTCATTACAAAGATATACGTTCAGAACGTATGTTCGAACTCTAAAATGATACATACATGGGCTTTATAAGTCCTTACCTTCCCATCTGTGCTACTCTAATCCTTTGAAAATCTATTCACACCCAATAGATTTTATCCCTTCAGGTGAATCAACTAGTATCCATACACTATTGATTTCCATGGACTTCAATTTGGATAATGTGGCTCCAAGCTACTTCTTAGAGTTAGACTACTGCATTGTATCCCTATAGGTGATCGGATCCTTGTTGTTCTCATCGAGCTCAACAGGATCACCATCCCGGACCTAGATACTGAAGTATCTATCCGACTAACGTGGTACTCTATCAGATCTCCTTAAAAGTAACACTTTATTGGACTCCAAATTTGATCTGATTAAATCAAATTCTGTAGGTTTACCAGATAACGTTGGTTCTTTTCTATCAATCAAACTTTTACAAGTTTAACTTGACGGGCATCAATTCCTTCTCTAAGAAACTTCTTTCCAAAAGGAATGCCCTACTGTTGATGAACATCTTATGTTCTTTAACATAGTAGAATTAATAACCTTTAAACACTTATTGAACCAAGATCCAAGTTTATATGTGTGCAAACCTATGACATAGGTCGATCAACCCCAAATCCGAAGGTGAAAGAGTCTAAGTCTATGCTCGATCCATATTCCATATGAGTCTTTGCGACATATTTACTTAGAATATTTTTAGAGTAAAATAAGTAGTCAGTAAGCATAACGCTACAATAGGCAGACTAGCAAACTCTATCATAGATTGAACCATGTCTAATAAAGTTTAATTTCTTCTTTTAGATACATTGTATTCTGAAAAGAAATCCACTGAGAGAGAATCCAATTCTCTCCTAGATATGTCATAAACTCACTAAATAAGTATTCATCTCCTTGATCTGATCGAAGAGTTTTAATATCTTATCCAGTTTATTTTTCTATTTCATTATTGAATCATTTGAACCTTTCAAATGATTCATCCCAGATGCACCCATGCCCAGATAGATCATCTATAATGAAATATTAATATCTTTCTTTGGCACTTAAGTTCACAGGTCCATATACATCACTATGTATGAAACTTAAAACTTTATCGACTCCTTCACCTTTTTCAGTAAAAGGTAACTTTATCATCTTCTCAAGAAAATAAGATTTACAGGCTATTAATGATTCACAATCATTGATGTCGAGATTTTCCTCTCAAGCTAACCCGTTTATCCTATTCTTGTCAAGATGACTAAGCCTATAATACCAAAGATAGACATCCATGACATAATCTAACTTAGGTGTGTACATTACACTTAACAGACTGTGTAAATGTTAAATATTATTTCTTTATTATTCATGTATTATTGTAATATTATTCACAATAATATCATAACAATCCTCTTTATTAATAAATGATAACCATCCCTGATCAAAAGGCCAACAGAGAACACATTTATCATAAACGATGAATAATAGTGACAATCATTCAAAATGACATCTTTGAAAATAAACTTGACAATTTCTAAAGCTAGAATTAGAACAAGACTTCCATCCAAAATATTTAGATATTTCTCACCATTTTCAAATATTTCACTTACCTATAATTCTTGCAATAAATTGCATAGAACTATCGGTATCTCATATCCGGGTAGCAGAATTTCATATAGAAAAATTTTAAGGTATTATCATATAACATCCTTAATAAGCAACTCTTGCTCATTTCTCGTGTTCAGCCTGTTATGGTCAAGAAAAGTAAGATAATTCTTTTTCTTATGATCCTGCTTCTAACAGTAGAAGCATTATGCTTGATTTGGATCAATTTTGGATTAATTATTTTTACTGGGCTAAGAGGTCCCAGTACGAATCCATTTGTACTACTGAACCAAATTCAACTTTTGATACTAATTATCAAAATTGGATCCCATAAGTCATCACTATCTAACAGTGATAGGAGCAATTAAGGTTTAGCCTTATTTTGAGAAAAGAGAATAATGATCTAAGTATATAAATTATATTAAGTCTAAAGACTTGAACTTTAGTCTAAAGATTCTTCTACTATTTTATTCGAACCGGTAGCCTCTATCTTTAATTTGAGAAATTACTTTAATTTTCTAGTAGGTACTAGAATTTGCATAGACTACACACGAGCCTAACTTTGGTTGGCTAACCCATGTACATCTAAGGATAGGTTCATAACCAATTATTTTTTTAAATAATTTCTAATAATTTAATTTTATCCCAGAAACCTAATCAGTAGGCTAGGTTCTCCACTGTAAGGATCCGATTAGGTCCAACCATTAATATGACTATATTTGGTGCATCTAACCAACGAATAATTAAGTCCAACTATGGTTAGTCAACCTAACCACCATTAGAGAGACACATCTAAGTCATCATATGATGAATGATAATTTCATTAGTCAACAAGCACCAAGCCTATGGGCCTCCAATGATTATTGAGTTAATGAACTCATTATCAAACATCTTAATAGGAGGCTATGACTCGATTATCTCCATAACTTTGTCATTTTAAGGACCTAGTAATTTTAGAGGCTTTAAATTATTAGTGATTTAAGGATAGAAAAGACATGAACCAATTTACTCCTACTGACTTTACCAAGTTAAGTCTTCCCACTGACTTCTCAAGTCTTTAATAAGGACTAAGATCAATATCGATCCATGAATACCTAGATCAGTCTCATTGAATAAAATCAGTCTCACTGATTTTCTATGTGGCATGGATTAGTACGAATTAATGAACAATCTAATCAAAACCTGATTAACCATATTGATCAAGTAAGTGAGATCAGTGAAAGGATGATGAATACATTAATTATAGCATAAAAAGTATCAAAATCCATATTATTTTATTTTTTTATTTATATTTAATATTTTTTATGATCTTTGTATGAATAATAAATTTTAAAATCTTAATCGTAAACTAACTAAAAATAATTCTCTAATACATGTAGATGAAGTTTGAGTTCAAATTTGGAGTACGACATATGAAGATATACAGGTGGAAAGTAAAGATCCAAAAATATTAAAAAAAATATATGAAAAGAAAGAAGATTGTTGGCTGTACGTTGGTTGTTGGCTGATGCATTTAATGCAAAAGAAGTTGCCACCTTCTTTTGGACGTTGAATTCGGGTGTCACGAAGGAGCTTCGGCTGGGTGGCAAGGCAGCGCGTGGATCTGTGAAGCGGAGGCACTGAAATGGCAACTGGGCATTAGACAAATACGGTAGGCTACAAGAAAGAAAATAAATAAATAAAAATAATTAAATTATAATTTTTTTTATTTTATCTTTTATTTTTTTTATCTAAATTTTTTTATCACTGTTTCATCTTAGCCATTAATTCTTTTAGAATACATCATCAGTCCAATATCTAAAAATTAAGAAAATTTTTTTTCTTTTGATACCTATAAATAAAGTTCAATACCACTATCTTGAAAAGATATCTTTCCACATCATAATTTTTGTAGAAACCCGTGTGACAGATGAAAATATCTATTCATAAAATTTTTATCTTTTTTTTTCACTTTTTTTCATAATTTTAACATACGAGAAGAAGAGTTAGCCAGAAAAAGATTGGCCAAGAAAGATTTTTATGTTTTTATTTTCTTGTTTCAACTCCAAACCCTATTAATGGCTTAGAAGTTAAAAGTCTTCTTTTTGTATTAAGAAGTTTTATCAGCAATAAAAAAATTAGTTTTTTTCTCATCAATTTAATTTTTATTTACAGCAAATAGGATAGTTTAAATTCCTACAATTTAATACTTATAATTTTTAATTTCAGCACATAGAATAGTTTAATTTTCATGCTTATTTACTTTCTACATCTATTTTATTTACTATAATTTTAATTTTTAGTAATTAGTATAATATTTTTTTATATTTTTAATTGAATTTATAGTTTTTTTTTCAAGTCATGTCTAGTTAAGCAATCCTCTAAGATTTGCAATGAAGCTAAAGCACGATTAGAAACTCTTCTTAGGATTTCTCCTTGGCTTTATTTTTTAGTTCTTCCTCCTTCAAGCTTCTTACCAAGAGACTTGATGGACTATCATTGGGTTTCAATCCCTTTATAATTCATGCTTGATTCGATATAAGAAAGATAATAGGTAGAAGATTTTTAATCTTTTTAATTTCTTTTCTCTTCTTTCTGTGGAAAACTTTGATGGATTATTGTTGGGTTAGAGTCCCTTCATATATATATAGTCCATACTTGGGTAACACAAGAGAAGCAGTTGAAAGAAAAGTTCTTTAATTAGGGTGAATGTTGTCTATGCATTACACCTTAATTAAGGGACACCATAAGAGAAATCTTAGAAAGGCTCTTTAAGTCATTGTAGATTCAAAAGTCGAACTAGATCTTTAAATTATTATTTTCTACGATTAATTTACTATTTAGTAGTAAATAACAACCAATAAAACTTTTTGTTAAAGCTCGTCTGAGTAAGAATTTGAACATAATTCAAACATAATTCCTCATCACTACTACAAAAAGAGTCTATGACAATGCATACTATTATAGCAGTTTTCAAAATCGCTACAATAGAGTCTACGGCAGCCTCATCACTACTACAAAAAGAGTCTACGGCAGTGTATACTATTGCAGCAATTTTTGAAACCGCTGCAATAGAGTCTACGACAGCAGTTACAAAGAACCACTGCTATAGGACCGATCTATAGTAGTGGTTATAAGAAATCGCTGCCATAGTCTGACCTACGATAGTGGTTCTTTTTAACCACTGCTATAGGTCCGATCTATGACAGTGGTTCTTTGTAACCACTACCATAGGTCCAATCTATAGTAGCGGTTAGGACAACCATTGACATAGGTCGGACCTATAGCAGTAGTTTCTTGTAACCACTGCTATACGTTGTTCTGTGGCAGCAGTTATTTGTAACCATTGCAATATATTTTTTTCTTATTTTTCTCTAAATATTACATAATTTTAAAATTTAATGCCCATCTTCATCGTTTATTATCTAAATAATTATCATTAGAGTATTGTTGCAAAAGATCACCTCGATCTGATGATCCTAGCTTCATCAATCAGAAAAATTTGATTTCGACGACTACGAATGATGATACGATGATCTGATAGATGGAGATCTTCAATAGGTTCGAAAATTTATAACAATGATCTCAGTTATATTTATAGCGTACTATCAAAATTTTACTTCAATCGGATATCGTTATTTGGTCAATTTAGTATAGGTTAATTTCGATCGTTAAATGATAAACGAGTGATCAAAGAATCAGACGGTGTCCGATTATGAGATAATTTTTTTTATAAATGATCTTGACTACTACTTTAATCATTTTTTATGATGGTGATTATAAAATTCAACTCGTGAGACTAAAAACGATCTAAAACTATACGTCGTCTGATAACTATTCTTGAACTTCGTTGGTTGTTATATGCATGTGCTCGTACTTTTGCAATATCTGCTTAACGTGAATAGTTCATATAAAAATGATTTAAATTTTACTATCATCATCATATAAAATGATTAAAATTATAACAAAAATTATTTAACTAAACAATTATCTCATAATCGGATGCCGTTTAGCCCTTTGATCGCTTGTTTCTAATTTAACGATCAAAATCATTTCGTACTAAATTAATATGATAATGATATCCGATTGAAGTAAAACTTTGATAGTATGCTATAAATATCATCGAGATCATCATTGCAAATTTTTGGATCGATCGAAGGTCTCCATCTATCAGTCATCGCATCGTTATTCGTGATCATCGAAATCAAATTTTTTGATCGATGAAGCTAGGGCCATCGAATCGAGGTGATTTTTTGTGACGATACTCTAATGATAATTATTTAGATAATAATACTAAAAATAGATATTAAATTTTAAAATTATATAATATTTAGAGAAAAAATTAAAAAAAAAAATTATTTTCGACCTACGGTAGTGGTTACTGAAAATCGTTGCTATAAATCTATGGTAGTGGTTATGAAACCGCTGTCGTAGATCTATTGCAATGATTTTAAGTAACTACTGCCATAGATTTATAGTAGCGGATCAAAAATCACTACTATAGGTTAGCTTAAAATCTTCAATTTTTCTTTCCTCCCATGCGCATGCTCTCTCTCCCCTCCTCTCCATCATCGATGAGACTCCACGCATCCCACTACCGCCTGCCCCCCGCATCCCTAGCCGTCGCCCGACCGTCGCCCCCCGGTTGTGGCCGCCTGCCCCCCGCCCTCCCCATCCCCGACCACCCACCCCTTACCCTCCCCGGCACTACCCCCCGCCTCCCCATCCCCTCCGGGCCCCCTCTCCCTCTCTCTTTCCTCTTTCTCTTTCTTTCTCTTTTCTCTATCTCACTATCTTGCTCTTGTTTCGTAGGTTACCTCTAACGTCGTCGTCTTCCTCTAGCGCCATCACCGATGACCCTCGGAGCTTTCGGTGCGACCTTCTTTATATAGTTGTAGATATATATTTTATTTTAATTTTATAGTATTATTTATTAATCACTAGACTAGACCTGTCAATGGGTTGGATTTGGATCGAAATCTAGATATTTGGATCTGGATCCGATTTTAATTACTGGTATCGGATCCAAATTCGAATATTCTATGGGTCCGTACTTGAAGTACCAGACCCGGATCCTAATAGATCCTGGATATCTGGACCTGATTTTGGGACCTAAAACTAAAAAAGGGAGAGAGAGAGAGAGAGAGAGAGAGGGAGGGAGGGGGTTCGACCTCACCGCCACCATCGGCGAGGGAGACCGAGAGAGAGAAAGAGAGGGAGGGGGAGGGGGTCCGACCTCACAGCATCACTAGGAGGGAGGGGGTTCAATTGTAGAATTTTATTGGATAACATTTTTTGAATATTTATATCTTGT